>CAMXCT020001701.1:0-136845 GCA_947184155.2 Cladocopium goreaui | reverse complement strand
AATCTCTGGGAAGCAGAAGATCCACCAGATGATATTGAAGACCCTGTTGTAGAACAGGCTACCAAAAGTTCAATTTCTGCATCGAATCCCTGGGTCCTGTATGAGGCAGGTATTGTCTGTGCAAGAGAAGAGAGCGGTGAACTCATCAAGAACTCCTCAGGAGAAAAAGTGATAGTTCTGCGTGAATGGAACCTACTACTCTCTTCACAAAAGATAGCACTTCGTAGACAATCGATCACTCGCTCAGACTGGGAGAAGTTACCATGGACAGGACATCTATGCTTACTCTTCACAAGAGCTTGGGAGATTGGACGCATGTTGGCACACTTCCATCGAGAAAGAAACATTGCAGCCATGGAAGGTTACATGGACTCTTGTCGACGACATTGGGCAGACTGGATGCGAGGTCAAGTTGCCCCAACAGGTTGGGAAGACAGACACAGTATCAGCAGAGACGAATGGAGAGAGAAGTTCTTGCTATACGAAAGAGACTTAGCAATACAGAAGGACATGGAGTATCTCTCAGAAGCAGTCTTTGTCTTTTACACTAAGCATCTTGATCAGTTCATTAGAGAGAACAACAAACTCTGGGGAGATTCTGCAGGAGAAAGAAGGACCGTGATGGTAACATTTTGGATGCACTGGAGTTGAACACACATGGGTATGACATGACTATTCAAGGAATTACAGTTCCCATGAACAAGAGAACAGTCATCCCAGAACCTGAACGGCATTTCTCGTTTTCCACAAAGATGATGATCATGGCAATCGATCTGTATGAAGATGAAGCACTTGCTAGCTTCAGCCATTTCACAGTTTTTGCTTTGAACAAGCTTCGACAATTTGTGGATAGCAGAAAGGAATTGACAGCTCAATCCTACAGATTCTTTGTTGAACATGCCTACAATCAATTCTTTCAGCATGAAGCATTCCATCAATCAACAAGAGCAAGGACAAAGGTCAGGGAATGCGGTTCAGGTGACTTCCACACATCTACAAAGCTCGATGGCTACATCTGGGTAGCTGGAAAGGACAAGATCGCTCACATCCCAGGATCAGAGCAACAGAATGTGGACATGGAAGGTCCCGATGATGATGATGCTGAAGATGATTTGGAGTTTTTGCCAAGACTACAAGTTTTTGTCAGGAAAGAGGAGGAAAAGGCATCAGGCTCTCAGGAAAGAGAGGAAGAAGGTGTATGCTCGCAAGAAAGAGAGGAAACACAACCACAACAAGAAAGTGAGGTATTACCTGATGCAAATCCTCGAAGAAATATGGAAGATCGACAGGGACTGTTTTTAGTCAGGCAACTCAAACCAGAGCACAGACAGATCCTCCATGATATTACACTCCAAGGCCAAACAATCCTCACAGAAGATGATCTTGAAGGAAGTCGACCCCTTGAACGTGGTGACATAAGCTTCTTCTCATTATGGTTGATGATGTCGGCATTATCAGATGCTTCTTTTTCAACATTTATGGAGCAGTATGCACCTATGATGGGTTATGAGATCTCTTACGACAAGTACTATGAGTTCAAACTGGATATTGACAAAGTTCTCAAGGACAATGAACACCTTGGCGCAGAAAATTTCTTTGGAGCAGAGGATCCTCAGATGGTGGACGATGATCCAGAGACTCCACTTCCAGATCTTCAAAGACCAGGCGCAGGTGATCCTGAGTACAAGCATACCATTGAAAGTTTGAACATTGAGGACAAACATATCATCTTGGAAACTGATGATGACAAATTGGTTGAGTGTACATTGAAATGGATCAGTATGTGCAATCAGAATGTTCAACGAAAGATCAAGGAAAGTTTTGTCAAACCAGAAGAACGACAAGAGGAAGAAGAGAAAGAAGAGGATGAAGATGAGGAGATTGCTGTAGAAGAAGAAGAAGAAGAAAAAGACACACAGGAGCCACATGTCCCAGCTGAAGGCTCTTCAGAGAAAGAGGAATCAGCTCCACCTGAACGCTCCTCAGAAAAGGAGGAATCAGGGGAGAAGAAGACAGACATTCAAGATGATGAGACAGCTCCTGAAGTAAAACCTGCAGTTCGACTTTACTATGGTCAAGATATCACTGGAAACGAAGATGATTCAGTTTTTCGAAGATTGAAGGATTGTTTTTCAGATGGTTACCATGGTGAATGGGCAGGATTTTACAACAAAGGTTATCCAGCGTCTTCGAAGCATCGACATATGTTTTGGCATGTTAAGTACAGAAAGACCATGTCTCCACATCATGATTTTTGGTACCATCTTACAGATGACCAGTTGATGGTTGAGTACATTGCCAGACACAAGAATCAGGATCCACAACTAGAATTACAAGAACTTAATCAGCGCATTGAATATGGTTGTAGTGATCCAAGGATGCATCCTCTTCATCAAGACAAGGCAGAAAGATCCTCAAAAGAAGCAGAACAGAGGATTGATGACGATTTTGGAAATCCCACAAGGGTACTCCAAGATTACGTTGAGGAACACAAGGTCTTGCCTTACTGTATGATCTTGCATAGCTTGGCTTACAGGTATTTAGGTGGAGGCCTATCAGACCCAACGTACAAGGATGCTGAATTTCCATACAGATCCTCTCCACAGATAACAGCAATGTTTTGGAATTTGGGAAACTGGTGCAGAAACAGATTTGAAAAATGCCCGGTTCCAGAAAGATTTCAACAATTCATTCCACACATTGACTACACTATCGATGAGGATCATGAAAAATTTGATGAACCCAAATCACAGTTCAACAATTACTTCATCAATGTCATCAAGAACTTTGGAGGACATCTTTTCATGAATTGCGAGGCTGGTTCGTTGTATCCTCACAGAGAAAGACTCAACGAGGTTGACTTCAAAACTTGCTTCAATGACTATCATGACTTGATGGTGGCCGCTCGCCTTGGAAAGGATGGCTATATCAAGCAAATTGCTGGATATCACACAGATGACAACGACACACGAGTTCGACAAGTCTCATGGGCAATCTTTGAAGTATCTTGGGGAAAGACAAAGGATCGAGATACAGATGATATTGTTGACTTGACAAGAGCTAGGATGAGAATGACACGTGTGTGCGTTTATCACGTCGGACAGAAGTATGCATCAGACTCTGCTGGGATTGTTGGTGAGAGCTTAGCTGTTATGGCTTTTGAGTGTGCCAGATATCAAGTTGACTTCATCGCAGGTGATGGAAACAAGGCATGCTATTACAGCACACCAAAATCTCCAGGTGTCCCTACATATCAACACAGCCTTATCCAATTCTGGATTAACAGAATGGTAGGTGTTGCAACACAAGCCATGCGCAAGAATTTTGATCCAACTTGCCCTCCAATCAGGGTCAAGCATTTCATTTCTTGCAGTTATCGTGACTTGGATTTTCTTGCAACGCACTTGGATGGCATTACAACAGCAACATACACCGACGAGCTCATGAACAAGACAAATGGTAAAGGTGATTGTTGTATGTTAACAGTTGTTGAGTGGGGTCATTCACATTTGATGTGTGAGGAACACCAAGAAGACTTTGAGGATGAAGATCACATGAACTATGTGGGTGAATTTTACTTCAAGGTAAATGAAACTTGCTTACATGGTGATCACAACATCTTCATGGTTGCTCCAAATGATCGCGATGCTCATAATCCAATTCTTATCCATCTTGATCCTTCTGATATGTCATGGAATGAACGACATCATTACAAACAGGCCTACAAGAAGAAGCAGTATGCTGATTCAAGAAAGGAAAGACAGAAGGAGAAAAAGAGAGGCATATGAAGATCAAGCATCGACGTATCAGGGCAACACAGAGTGGGGTGGATCCTCATCTTCAGCGTCCAGACCATGGAGATCAAGTGAGTGGCGATGAGTGAGTGTAAACTTCTTTAATTGAAGATAACACAGCATGAGAAGCCGTGTACAGTTTTTCTGTGCGTTCAACTTATTTCACACAGATGGCATATACTCTTTTAGATAGAGATAATGCCACAAGTGTCTGAACTTCAATTTAATGTAAAATAGAGACTCTTGTCAATAGAGATACTATATACATTTATCTCCATGAATCATCCGGCGAGCAGACCACTCCGAATGGAGCGAACTTCAAAAATTTACCAACTTCGATTTCAGTCCATTGTTTGCTTGAATGAGCAACTTTGGAGATCCGCTATTTCCGTTTATTTGTTAATTTGGTCAATTGTTTTCGTATGACCTGAATTTCTGAATCTTGCGAACCCGAACTTTTCAATTCGAACTTTCACCGGTAGAGCGAGGCATTTTGCCTGTGGAGAGACCGTGCGCGAAGCACCATTGGTCACTACTGGAAAAATTAGCGAATCCGCTGTTCTTTTCGACATGTCCTTAGGACATTCGCTGCTTTCACGTGTTTTTCAATTCGAAGCCACTGCGTAACTCCGGTTTCTTTTGCTATTTGCCATTGTGTAGAGAAGTCAGGAAGATACTCTTAATCCCAATTGGGTACGGCAAGGCGTAGTGCTCTACTCATTGCTTTTGAATTTGTGCCTGTGTTTTTGTTTCGACCTAATACCTACATAGGTACATGCATGAGTATTGAGCACATTTATATCCGCCCTTCAAGGCTCAAGAAAGAGGTATATAGAGTAACCCTGTAGACAAGCACTGACCGGCAACAGGCTGAGAGTAAAAGAGTGCTGTCATTGGGGAAGACGCCTTAGCTGATCTTGAAGTAGACGCTAGGGCCCCTCTTCAAGCCCCCCCCCCCACCCTTCGATTCCCCCCAGGTCCGCCTCTAAAGCCGGGTTTGCAACATAGGCGGACTATGGCGGACTACAAGGAAACGCCAACAGCCGCACATGCACTTTCATCCACCACGTTTACATACATCCCCACCCCAACCGAAGTCAAGACCCGCACTGAAACTCGACAATGTCAGATTGCTCAAGAACTTTGTTTCGTTCACCCTAACCGCGATGAACAATGTCGTAGCAAGAACGTTGCGACGGACTGCGTTGCAGTAGTCTCAAAAATCGTACATGATATACCAGTAGTACCGCACAAGGCGGTGGCGGAAGTTTCAAAAATAGGAACCCTATAGGAGAGATTGGTTGTTGTGAATCAGAGATGGCAGAGCGAAGCCACTGCTGGACTGAAAGGCGATTGATCTCTCTCACTCTTGTCTACCTGTCTATCTATCTATCATATCTATCTATCTATCTATCTATCCCTCTATCCCTCTATCTATCTATCCATCTATCTATCCTATAACCTATTCTATCTATCTATCTATCGATCTATCTATCTATCTATCTATCTATCTATCTATCTATCTATCTATTTTTTTTTTTTGTTTTTTTTGTGTATTTTTTTTTTTCCATCTATCATATATCCATCTATTTCTCCTCTATCTATCTATCTATCTATCGACTATCGATCTATCGATTATTCGATCTATCGATTCTATCGACCTAGCGATCTACGATCTATTTATCTATCCCTCTACTATCCCTCTATCTATCTATCTATCTATCTATCTAATCTTATTCTTCTCCTATTCTGATACTATCTTATCCTAGAGGAGAGAGAAGAAGCGAGAATATGATAGAAGAGATGAGGCAGGAGATAGGCCCTATATATAAAGTAGCATAGCGAGTGCACGATATAGAAGATATAGCCTATATAGTCCATCTATCCTAGATAGCCGATACTATAGATCATCCTATCTATCCTATCTATCCTATCTATCCTATCTATCCTATCTATCCTATCTATCCTATCTATCCTATCTATCCTATCTATCCTATCTATCCTATCTATCCTATCTATCCTATCTATCATATCTATCATATCATATCTATCATATCTATCATATCTATCATATCTATCTATCTATCTATCAATCTATCATATCTATCTATCTATCTACCATATCTATCATATCTATCTATCTATCATATCTACCATATCTATCATATCTATCATATCTATCATATCTATCATATCTATCTATCTATCTATGTATCTATCTATCTATCTATCTATGTATCTATCTATCTATCTATCTATCTCTCTATCTATCTATCTATCTTTCTTATCTATCTATCTGTCTAGCTGTCTACCTGTCTATCTTTTGTGCAGTGTCATTCAGTGTAATGTAGTGTAGTGTAAGGTAGTGTAATGTAGTGGAGTGTAGTTGTAGTTGTAGGTGGTAGTGGAGTGTAGTGTAGAGTAGTGTCGTGAAGTGTAGCGGCAGGTAGTGTAGTGTAGTGTAATGTAGTGTAGTGTAGTGGAGTCTAGTGTAGTGTAATGTAGTGTAGTGTAAGGTAGTGTAGTGTAGTGGAGTGTAGTTGTGTAGTTTTAGTTGTAGTGTTGTGGAGTGTAGTGTAGTGTAGGGTAGTGTAGTGTAGTTTAATGTTGTGTAGTGGAGTGTAGTGGAGTGTAGTTGGGTAGGTGTAGTTGTATTTGTAGTGTAGTGGAGTGTAGTGTAGTGTAATGTAGTGAAGTGTAGTGTAGAGAGTGTAGTGCAGTGTAATTTAGTGTAGTGGACTGTAGTTGTGTAGTTGTAGTTGTAACCTGTAGTGTTGTGAAGTGTAGTGTAATGTAGTGTAATGTAGTGTAGTGCAGCAAAGTGTAGTGTCATGTAGTGTAGTCGAGTTAAGCGAAGCAACATCTGAACCGCCAAAAGTGGTCCGAAACCCTAGTGTTTTTAACATGTTAACTTCCAAATCTGCTTCGCGCCACAACGGCGTGCACTTTTCGAAACTCGACATCTCAGCCTCCAAAAGTGGTCCGAACATGGTGTGGTTTGTACATTTTGACTTCGAAATGTGCTTCGCGCCACAGCGGCGTGCACTTTTTCGAAACTCGACCTCTGAGCCTCCAAAAGTGGTTCGAACCCCTGGTGTTTTGCACATTTTGACTTCGAAATGTGCTTCGTGCCACAACGGCGTGCACTTTTTTCGAAACTCGACCTCTGAGCCTCCAAAAGTGGTCCGAACCCCTAGTGTTTTTAACATTTTGACTTGGAAATGTGCTTCGCGCCACAACGGCGTGCACTTTTTCGACAGCTTAAGTGCCAAAAGTGGTCCGCACTTGGTGTGTTTTCTACATTTTGACTTGGACATGTGCTTCGCGCCACAACGGTGTGCACTTTTTCGACATCGCAACTTCCAAAAGTGGTCAGACCCCGGTGTGTTTTGTACATTTTGACTTGGGGATGTGCTTCGCGCCACAACGGCGTGCACTTTTTCGACATCTGAAGCGCCAAAAGTGGTCCGATCCTCTGGTGTTTTGTGCATTTTGACTTGGAAATGTGCTTCGTGCCACAACGGCGTGCAATTTTTCATGTCTCATCTCCCCATATGTCTCCGCACCCGCCGCTTTAGCGAGCCTACTTTTCGACCCTCCGGAACCACAAATCATTGGAAAAAACACAGTGAATCGCGACTTTCCTACCTTTTCGCGCATCTGCATCTTCTTTCTTCTGACTCTTTCTCTTCTGAACTTTCTCTTCTCTCTGCCTCTGCCCTGCTCTGCTTTTCATCTGTCCATATTGTCGGAAGTTTAGCTTCTCAACTTCCTTCGACAATATCGTTAAAGATATGTATCTATATATATATATACACATAATAATTCCATGATATATATATGGTCCCCCCCCCCCCCCCCCCCCCCCCCCCCCCCCCCCCCGGGGGCTTTGATTGTTCCGTGTTTTCCACCCCCCCCCCCCCATGGATGGGGGGGGGGTATGATGCCCCTTGTGGTGGTGTATTATAATACATAAATACCTAAAATGACCTACCTACCACACTTACTTACATACCTACGTACATTTACATGAAATCCAGACATACATACATACCATTCATTACCTTACCTTACATTACCTTACTTACCATTACCTTACCTACATTCCATACATACATACATACATACATTACATACCTTACATTACATACGTAATACAGAAAGAAATACATACAAGGAAATGAACACTTACCTTACTTACCGTACAGGACAGTACATTACATTAACTTACCTTACATTACCTACTTACCTTCCATAACATACATACTACATACATAACTAATACATACATACATTACAGTACCTACATACATTACATACCTTTACATCCAAACTACCAAACATACAACATTACCAACATACCAAATACCAACATACCAACATGACAACATACCAACATACCAACAACCACAGGCCACAGGGGGGGGGGGGGGGACCAAGAAGAACAATACCACCACCCAAGGCCACAGGGGGGGGGGACCAGAAGAACCATACCACCACCACAGGCCAAGGGGGGGGGGGCCAGGAAGAACCAGACGATACTGTCCACCCCTACCATTGGTGGGGGGGGGGGGAGGGGGGGTGCCAACGCTGCACCCATATATATATATACTAAATAATCTCAATATACATATAGATTCGTATATATATATATGCATACTCTACCCAGCAATTGTGGGATATTGCGCTTTGGCTAGTGGTTGCCGAAGCATAATCGCTGCCCCTTGCTCAGCATATCTAGATCATTTGGTGGATTTTCCGCAAGGGTTCCTCCAAGATATTCTCTTCAACCAAAAGACTTCGCTAATGACATTTCAATATGTTTCATATATATGTATATTCGTATATATATATAGTTATCATGTATAATAACTAGAACACCTATAATGACTAGAATTACTATAATAACTAGAACATAATTATCACAACTATATTGAACCCCCCCCTTCGATTCCCCCAAGGTCCGCCTCTAAAGCCGCGTTTGCAAGAAGTCACCCCGCGGGCCCACTTTTTGCATCAAGATTCCAGCACCAGGATAGCCCTAAGTCAGTTGCTTTGGGTACATGCTGGGGTCAAAACACCACGTTTGTGAATCCCACACTGTTCTACACATGTACACACCAGAATCAACCCCATCCGCGTTGCAACAATGTGCTGCCCCCAGTTACACGTTGCCTCGCAAACCCCATAACCTGATATTTATACATATATCTAACTATATGTATGTATTTATATATATATGTCTGTGTGTCTGTGTGTGTGTCGTGTCCCCCCTCCCTGAAACCTACCTTTTTGGTACCCGCCCTCGAGTCCAAGCCCAGAAGACTTTTTTCGATATCCGCCCCAACTCCACCCCCGTCCGTCCGCAGCGGATATGCCTCGTTCCCTTGCTCTCTTCTCCTGTTCCAACCCACGCCTACCTTTCGATCTTTCACCCTTCCCTCTCAAGTGTTGGGTTGCGACATGTTGAAACCATCCAGATCCCGGACTTGGAAAGCGTGAATTCTCCGTGGCCAACAGGCGGTCCTGCCGGCCTATTCGAAAGTGTTTGCTGAGGAGTTGGCTTTCAGGGTGCAGAAAAAGATCCTGCCAAAGTATGGCTTCCAAGGCCATCGAATCAGAGTCTTTGGTCAGCATCCGCTGGGTTCAGCATCTTGAATGGCAGCTTTACTTCGGTCAGGTTCACGAAGAGGAGTTGCAGAAATGATCAATGAGTGCAACAGGCAGAGACAGACTTATGCCTTATGCGTTGTTGATGTTTCTGGTCAACATTGCAAAACGTGATAGAATTGGATGATACGAGAGGTTGTCACAATAGAAATAGGATGATATCATAAACTTTTGGCAGAACAATTAGAAACCTGCCTAAGATGAAAGCCTGAGGTACGCAGATGACCAGGCCATTTTGGACCTTCAGACCAAGATCAATGCTAAGCTGGGCATGGATGCTTCCCTGGGCATTTAAGTGTATCAAAACTGCAACCATCTACACTCATTTGCGTCCTGTTGAGAGTTGGGCTTTGTCTCAGTTGAGATTGTGGCTTTCTGTGATCGTTCATTTGGCGAAGACTAAGGACACCAAAGGGCAGTGGTTTTGGTGCTGGAAGGCGTAAGGACAGGGGCCAATCGTGTTTGCAATGCATGACATAGAGGTTTCATAAAATGGGGGTACTCAATCTATCAGTTTAATAAGATTTTCCATTATAGTTATATATATATATTTATAAACTCTTACACGCACACATATATATATATATATAAAAGTATGTATATTACGTATATATATATACACGTAATATACATACTCTTATGTATATGTATATATATATATATATATACGGCAAATGCCTGGGCTTTGCCCGGAACCGCAACCACGACAGGCAACGCATCATCATCATCATCATCATCATCATCACCATCATCATCATCATCAAACCCTTGTTGAAGATCTTCAATGAATGTAGAAGTTTAACGGGGGTGGGAGAATTAAACCCTTATTGAAGATCTTCAATGAATGTAGAAGTTTAACGGGGGTGAGAGAATTAAACTCTTATTGAAGATCTTCAATGAATGTAGAAGTTTAACGGGGGTGGGAGAATAAAACTCTTATTGAAGATCTTCAATGAATGTAGAAGTTTAACGGGGGTGGGAGAATTAGACCCTTATTGAAGATCTTCAATGAATGTAAAGTTTAAGGGGTGTGGGACGTTAATATTCCCTAATACCTTTCTTGATTTTCCCAATTGAATGTAAAGTTAAACGAGGGTGGGATTTTAATATTCCTTAATAACTTTGTTGATCACCCCAATTGAATGTAAGTTAAACAGGGGTGGGATTTTAATATTCCCTAATACCTTTGTTGATCATCCCAATTGAATGTAGAGTTAAACGGGGGTGGGATTTTAATATTCCCTAATACTTTTGTTGATCTTCCCAATGGAATGCAGAGTTGCAACAACATTTGATTGGGAATGGCGACCCTCTACGCTGCAACGCCTGGGCAAAGCCCAGGCGTTGCGGTTTATATATACGTGTATGTATAGGTGTTTATATATATATATGTATATATAAACCATCCATTTAGTGTTGTTCAGAAAAGCTTTGGACATCACTTGGATGACCTTCCCAATCTTCCCAGGATTCTGGTCGAGCCTTGGTGCCCGCCCCATTTGAAGGCCGCTGAAGGGAACGGCCCTATTCTGACGTGTCTCGACTTTTGGAATGAATGTTTTCCGCAGGTGACGCACCAAGATGAGCATGGGCAGATTCCACTGGGCAAGTGGATGAATTCATGAGCGTCTAGCTATTTCCATCGATTTCCTTGGAAGGAATGAAGCAGGAAGAGTCAGAATGGTCAAGTTGGTGAAGGTGTTTCAGAAATCTTTCGCAAGCTGTCACTAGCAACTCATCAAGCTTAGTTTCTGAAGTGTCACCGGAATTGCGGGTCGCGTGGAGCTGCGCCCGGATCATCGTTCGTTGGTCTCAAGATGGTGACTCACAAATAGAACATCTTCATATGAACAGCTCTCTGATTCAAAGATGTGGCATAGTTTTCTCCGCTGTTGTTGGGCAATGGGCTGCCTTGAGTGAATCACCAAGATCCTCGTAGTCCAGGTTTAATTGAGTTTGGTGTTGCCACATTGCTCTTGGTACAGCTTTGACCAGTGCCTGTCAATGACTGTGATGGCCACTAGATAGTGTCCAAACCCCACTACTTGCTGCTTGAGCATCTTTAGTTGTATTTGATTGTATTTGTATGTTGTTTGAAGGCACACAGAGCTGTTTCACACCAGAAGGCATTAGCTCTCTTGACTCTGTCTTCGTGTCACCTACAAAAGAATCACTCTGCTGACAGTGTCAATATCTCTATATACAGTATACATATACGTTTATATATATATATATTAAATATCTATCTATCTATCTATCTATCTTATCTTATCTCATCTTATCTTATCTTAATCACATCTAATCTAATCTAATCTAATCTTATAACAATATCATATCATATCTTATCTTATCTAATCTTACCTTATCTTTTCATAAGCATATCTAATCTAATCTTATCTTATCTTATCATAATCATATCATTTCAAATCTTATCTTATCTTATCTTATCTTGTCTATCTATCTATCTATCTATCGATCTATCTATCTATCTATCTATCTATCTATCTATCTATCTATCTATCTATCTATCTATCTATCTATCTATCTATCTATCTATCTAATCTATCTAATCTAATCTAATCTGATCTGATCTGATCTGATCTGATCTGACCTGATCTCATCTCATCTCATCTCATCTAATCTGATCTGATCTGATCTGATCTGATCTAATCTAATCTATCTATCTATCTATCTATCTATCTACTTGAAATCTTAAGAACTGAAACGGTTAGTAGTCTCATTGCTCAGTCGTGGCGTGTTGAATCCTCAGTGACCTGGAAGACATATAGGACTCCAATAGAGCTTGGCAAGATGCCTGCGATCGACTTGCGACTTGGGTGACTGCCGACTGCTTCTTTAAACTTCGGGAGATGTGAATCCCCAAGTCACTCGATAGTCACTCGACAATCATTTGTCACGTTGCTCGGAGCGCTGCTTCGTTGCGACGGCTTTTGCTGCTGCAGTGCACACACTTGTGGCGCTTTGCTCATGGGATGTGCATCTCTTCGGTCCGGGTGCCCAGATGTGCGCAGCCATGGCAACGTCATGTTTTTCATTCATGGAAGCGATGAAGCAGTTGTGCATATCATGCACGCGAGCCTCAGCAAAGCCATTGAGAGCGTGAGCCACGTTGAGTCAAGTTTGCCTCTATGTCTATTTCCTATCTCATGTCGCTGCGACTAGCCCCACTCCCATTCACAAAGAGCTTCAAGTCACGCATCATGCGAACTTGAAAAGCAGGGAAGGCCATGATAGAGCAGACCACATGAGTTAGGAAAAGATCTGGACATTTAACTTCCTTATTTCCTATCTCTAATTGTACAGGCCTAAGGATTTTTTCGAAAAAACCTTGCGCAAGGCAAGATGAGTTAGGACAAACTCTCGAAATTGCTCAGGCTGTTTCCTATTTCATGTGCAGCGGTAACACTCACTTTTTTTTGTTTTGCCCTCGTTGGTCAGATGATCCCACCAAGTTTGTCCGCTCTATCTGTGTTTTTGGGTTGCCTCGACCCCGCTGAGCTGCTTTTGTATTTGACTGCCTCAGACACTTGCACTAACCCGAAGAAAGCGGGAAAGGAGAGAGGGTATAGAGGGAAGAGGAAGATGAGTTAGGACTTATGAGGCTCAAGGCCTTTTGCAGCACAGTGTACAATCCTACCAAACATGTAGATCAGACTGAGGGCTGAAGCTTGCCAACAACGGACAAGAACAGTTTTTAGATGTTTTGTGAAGCAGATTCGCCCAGGTTTTGCTTAATCATGAAGCCCCCGTGCCACTCTCTGTGGTGCTTTTGTTGGTTGCCTCTGCCCCGCTGGGCTGCTTTTGCATTTAACCTACTCAAACAGTTGCACGATTCCCCGAAAAAGAGAAGAGAAAGGGCAGAGAGAGAAAAAAAACACATGAGTTAGGACTTTTGGGGATCAAGGCTCTCTGCAGCACAATGTACAACCCTACCAAACATGTAGACAAAACTGAGGACTGAAGCTTACCAACACCAAACAAAAACAGTTCTTAGTCGTTTTGTTTAACAGATTTGCGTAAGTTTTGCCTAATCATGAAACCCGCATTCTGCTATCTGTGTGTTTTTTGGTTGCCTCTGCCCCGCTGGGCTGCTTTTGTATTTGACTGCCTCAAACACTCGCATGAACTGGGAAAAAAAACGGGAAAGGACAGGGTACTAGTATAGACTATAGAGGAAACAGGGCGATGAATTAGGATGTATGAGTCATGAGGCTCAAGGCTTTCTCCAGCACAATGTACAATCCTACCAAACATGTAGATCAGACTGAGGACTGAAGCTTGCCAACAACGGACAAGAACAGTTTAGATGTTTTGTCAAGCAGGTGAAGCCCCCATGCCACTCTCTGTGGTGTTTTTGTTGGTTGCCTCTGCCCCGCTGGGTTGCTTTTGCATTTAGCCTGCTCGAACAGTGGCACGAATCCCCAAAAAAAGGGAAGGGGGAGGGCAGAGAGAAAAAGGACATGAGTTAGGACTCATGGGGCTTGCAGCACATTGTGCAACCCTACCAAACACGTAGACAAACTGAGGACTGCAGCTTACCAACAACAAACGCAAAGCAGATGTGCTTAGGTTTTGCCTAATGATGAAGCCCCCATGCCACTCTCTGTGTTTTTTTTGTTGGTTGCCTCTATTGAACAGTTGCACGAATCCCCAAAAAAGGAAAGGGAAAGGGCAGAGAGAGAAAAAGGACATGAGTTAGGACTTATGGGGCTGGCAGCACAATGTGCAACCCTACCAAACACATAGACAAACTGGGGACTCAAGCTTGCCAACAACAAACAAAAATAGTTCTTAGATGTTTTGTTATGTTTTGACGATTTGACTAGGTTTTGCGTAATCACGAAGCCCGCATTCCGCCCTCTGTGTTTTTTGGTTGCCTCTGCCCCGCTGGGCTGCTTTTGTATTTAGCTGACTCAAGTATTTGCACAAAGCACAAGAAAAACGGAAAAAGAGAAGGTAGAAAGAGAAGAGGGAAATGAGTTAGGACTTTTGGGGATCAAGGCTCTCTGCAGCACAATGTACAACCCTACCCAACATGGAGACAAAACTGAGGACTGAAGCTTGCCAACAACAAACAGAAACAGTTCTTAGATGTTTGTGTTTAGCAGATTTGCGTAGGTTTTGCCTAATCATGAAGCCCGCATTCCGCTATCTGTGTGTTTTTTGGTTGCTTCTGCCCCGCAGGGCTGCTTTTGTATTCCTGCCAAGTCTGCCAAGGCCAGTACATTTTCCAGGCCAGCAATCCTGGGCGAAGCAAGCAAACTCTTCCCAGTGAGGAGGGCTTCCCTCGAAACTTGCGAGCCCTTGCGCGTTGCGCCGATTCTGAGCCTCGTGCTCGTTCTGACCTTTGAAAAGCAGAAACAGTGCTTCCGACACCTGGGTCATTAGAGACGACAGTTCACAAGACCTCTTGGCATTTTCTTGAGGTAGCATATGGTAGCATCTATCGACAAAACGTCTGACAAACTTTGCCACATGTAGGATCCAGTAGATCCTTCATTGTTCCCAACGGGAGGATTTTCAGTGGGTTTGGTCAATAGTTTCTGATCCCAGAATTTCATCAAATATCGAATTTTGAATGATTTTGAATGGTCAAAAATAGATCACATCAGGCTATCCATGGCTATCCATGGCTATCCATGGCTATCCGTCCATTTTCCCAAGAAAAACACCAACCCCTTCTGGTGGGTTTTTGGAAATGCTGTCAAGTGAGGTCCCAGGTCGTGGCGGTGAGGTGCCACGAGATCGAGAGACGCCATCTGTAAGTCATGTGGCTTTCACCGTGGTGCCAGAGATTTTCAGAGAAAGCAACGGATGTTGGGACGAATTGTGTTTTTTTTGTTGATTGATTTGATTGATTCTTCTGTTTAGAGTTTTGTAAACTGGTAAGTTGAAGATCTTTGGATTCTCCAAACGATTTCTGAACGACTTGAAGTTTGGAATCGGGAGGTTTTTTTTAGTCATGGCACCTGGCCGGGGTCACATGCTTCACTTGAGATTTGCTGTTGCCATCCCTTCGGAGGGCCAGCTGTTCCATTGTAAAGGCCTCCAAGACTCTTGGGCCCCCTGGGCCAGCGAACTTCATGGATCCCAACCGTCCCAACCAAAATACTGGACTCAGACTGTAGTTGGATTTGGTGGGTCAAAGTTGGGACCACCCAAACAGTTGGGATGAGTACATACATACATACATACATACATACATACATACATACATACATACATACATACATACATACATACATACATACATACATACATACATACATACATACATACATACATACATACATACATACATACATACATACATACATACATACATACATCATACATACATACATACATACATACATACATACATACATACATACATACACATACATATATACATACATACATACATACATACATACATACATACATACATACATACATACATACATACATACACACACACATATATATATATATACACGCTAGGGGCGCTAAGTTCTCTGATACGTCATGTTTGTGGTTGATTGGACATGTTGAAAATTGTGCTTTCCCTGTGGTAATTTGCACATTGTTGAGCATCGTGATTTGTCTTGACAACTTGATGTTTGACGGACGTGTTTTTTTTTTCTTCGTCCGTTTAAGTTGAAGTACAAAAGGTACTCTTCATTGGTTCCTCTATCCTGGAATTGTTCATTTTCCCTGTTTTTTTTTTTTTTGTGTTCTTTGTTTTAACATATTCATTTTTATATGAAACAAATGCAAAATTCATTGGGAAACGCCAATCAAAATGAGATAGGGCCATTTTGTATGGGTATTTGCAGTATTTTGTAACGTTGTGAACCGAGCCGCATCTTGATAGTCAGAGGTTTTTTTTGTGTCTTCTACTCATATTTCTTTGTTATTATTGTCTGTCTGCAAGGTTTAGAATTGTTGATTTCCCCTGTTTTTTTTCTGCATTTTTTGTTTCAAGATATTCATTTTTAAAATGAAAAATGTGTAAAATTCATTGGGAAACGCCAGTGAAAATGAAAGAGGCCATTTTGTATTGGTATTTGCAGTGTTTTCTATCGTTGTGAACCAAGCCGCATCTTGATAGTCAGTTTTTTTTTGTGTTCTACTTACATTTCTTTGTTATCATGTTCTGTCTGCAATTTCTCAGCATAGCATCATAAGTCTGCCGACGTGCCAGTGAACGTACAACTGCGTAGCATCACAGCTGTACGCAAGTGTACTTGATTGTTATCAGCCCCACCCCATCCCACCACACCCCATCGGAGAAGTCTTAGCTTAGCCCCTCGGGTATATATATATATACACATACTCTACTAAAAATAAAACATAGAACCGAACTTGGTGAACCAAACTTGATGGTCCCCAAAGATCAAAGACGATTGAAACCGACATCGCCAGAAATATTTCGGCCTGAGTCTCTACGTAACCTGATCTCCACGGCCTGGAACACTGTGTACAGGTGAAGCCCGTGACAGTTGAAATCGCCGATGGACGTGGACATGGATGGAGTGGGTTTGAAGATAGGCTACCCCATGAAGCATCTCGTGGTTCAGAAAATGATACAGTTTCCATCATTGCTCAATAAATTGGTGTACCCCTATTTTTTGTTCAAACCCAGAGGAGTTCTTGAAAAGCTGTGATTGTGAGAGGTCCAAAGTTTTGATTGAGTAATTTTGGACGATTGGTATGACACTGTCATTGCAGATATTTTGGAATCAATCCTACATCGATCTGTGTTCACAGACAACAACCATTCAGAGCCACAGCCTAAACAATCAGCTCCACAGTACTTATCACCTTGGCATACTTTGAATACCTTTCTTGGAGACGTGACGTGACTGGTTTATTCTCACTTTCCCTTCCCTTAGCTGCCTTAGCTGTATGACTCAAGGAGTGCAGCTGCACCGGACCCATGTCAGCACGTTGAAACATTTTCTTTGCAAAACCATCATGTTGACAGATCGCTTGTATGGCACAAATCGCCGGGATCCGAAGAAGGCAATGAGCACAGATGGCGGAAGAGGGGGTGGTGACACTGCTGTTCATAGATGAGTGTCCTTCGGTTGCAAAAACTGACAAAAGCAGCACTTTTTGTGAATTTGACTGCTTCAACCATCTACACGTCTGACATCGTCACTCCAATTGTCTTGTGCAAGCAGAATGGCAGGTGCAGGTAAACCAGAGCTGAGGCATCTATCCCCTCGATCTATCAAGAACTCTGTGGCGCCTCGTCGGAAACGAAGCCGACGGATGGTTTGCCTCCGACGCGTCTGGCGCAAGCCATGAACTTGCTGGGAATGAACCCGACAGAGCAGCAGGTTGCGTGCCCAGTGCTTGTGGGTTTGTCTAACGGATGGCCCCCATTAAATGGACATTAGCAATGGGGAAGATGATAATTATGCTGTCAGGGGTATCAGGATTTTTTTAAAACCATTTCTTTTTTTTCGTGGTGCCAGTTCACCTGGTACTGCAAGATTTGTGCCGCACAATGCTCCAACATTGACTAAGGTTGACAATCTCATGAAGAAGGTGGACAGCAGTCCTTTGGACTACGAAACCTTCAGCAAATTGATGGAGGACATCCCCTGAACGTTCTTACAGGGGAAGAATCGGTCAAACGGGGAATTTTGGCACCAGAAGACACAAGTTCATATGCAAAGTGTTGATGTAAATGGACATGGAGCATACAGATGTCTGAAAAAAATTGGAAAACGATGACTTCCACAAGAACCTTTCCCTGAGAGTGTTGTGGCACGGTGTCTGTAGTTGTGCTGTACACAAGGTTGTGTTGGTAAAGCCTAGGACATTTGATCTATTCTGGGTACAACCCAGGTTGGTTTCGCACCTTTGAAGGCTTTTTGAAGGCTTTCTTGCTATGTACCTTTTCCTACCTGTCCTGAGCACTCTAGCATAGAGAGATTGATATGTCGAAAAATACTTGGTTTGGATCATGTTGAGGTATATCAAAGCAGTACTAAGTGGTTTCTCCTCCAGGCTTTGTCTGTTTGAATGGGCCGAAAGCGATGCTCAACACAGGACGCGCTGTCGGAGTGGCTCGCCGCCGATCAAGCGGAGCAGTTGCTCAAAGATTTCCGAGTTCGGGCCTCGTGAGCCAAGATCCAAACGCAATTTGGAACCGGCAGTTCACTTCCCAATGGTTCATAGGGATTTATAATAACCATTATAAGGATCCTTATTATGGATGGGATGACCATCAACCATATAGTGAGTATTGACCATGGCTCATGTCAGTTTGTGATTTGCATCAATTCCTGGGAAAGTTTTACACTCGACAGGTCTTTGACAAAGATGGTACAGGGCGAATGTCCATCAACAAGCTGGTGGAAGTAATGTCTATGTCAGGCCAATTCTGCGTGACTGATTCAGATGTCGGCTTGCAGCATCCTTGATGTTGATGCTGCTGCAGGGAACAGCTTCACTGATTCTGAACTTGAGGAGACTTGCCATTTGTTTGCTTTGCAGATCTGTCTCTTTTTGCTCTTGTGGCACCATTGGTTGGACTGCCTGGCTTGAGGATCTTCTCCTGAGCTCTGGAGTAGATGGACGCTTGGCCATTCCAATCATTCACACAGCTCCCTGGATCTTGTTCCCAGTGATCCCCAGTGATCCCCAGTGATCCCCAGTGATCCCCAGTGATACCCAGTGATGGCCCTGTGGGAGGCGGTACGGTCGATTACCGCGCGGTGGTTCAGAACCACTTCTTTGGCGATGGAAGTTTTGCTGCCTTGGGCGACTGGCCGGCGCTGCAAGGCGCCAAGCCAAAAGACCCATTGCAGGAGATTTGGCGATGTCAAAGGGCCAAGATTTCACATCATAGCGCCGGGAGAAGCTATTTACAGCCATTTCATGGAAAGCTGTGAATTGTCTTTCGCATCATCTAGGCCATCAACATGGTCTTTTTATGTCTTTTTCCTGATGCTGGTTTTTCATTTGCTGATTTGATGCTGACTCGAGGAGGCAACCTCCCTCTGCGAAGTGGCCAAGATGAAAGCTGAACGAGGTGTGTTTGTATGGCCAGGGATGCAGGTTTCACTTGTGTCCAATCACATCATCTCATCTGATTTCTTAATGCGATCCATGCTGCCCCTGAAGGAAAGATCCAGGCCTGTTGGGTGTGATTTCACACAAACACAATGTGGCGAGTCTCCATACTGCATACTTTGTTTTTTTTGGGCTCCTGCAGTGGCTGCGGCAGGAGGCATTGGAGCTCTACCAAGATGCTTTGGTTTGACGCTGAGCGACTGTCACTTCCATCACATGCGATAAGTGCTGTTGGATTTTTGGATTTTTGACAGATCTTTTCGAGGCTGGGCTTGAGAAAACTCAAGCTCGCTCGCTCTTAGCCTCAACTCTTCATGACATGGCACGCTTGCAGGACCTATGACATGCAGTGACGTATGGTCCGTATGATGTACCATGACATGCTACTTTTCACTAATGCCTGAGTCTTGAATGGTGAGTCGAGCAGGCAGTCTGCATTGTTCTGCTGTCCTTAAGTTACAGCAGAGTTGTGCCACCAGGAAAACAACGGAGAAGCTGAGCAAGCTCTTGCTTTGTATTTGCGTGCTTTGACGATCAGAGAAGAGGCAGTCCTTTTGATCAAACCAGCTTCAGCTTCAGATAAAATCTGTGTTCAGTTGATGATTAGAGCATATTAGGTCAATGATCATCATACTACTATTCTTATCTATTCTTTATATAGATACATAAATCGATCATCGCGAATCATTTGGGGACTATCTATCCCTTTTGAAGATGAAAAAAAATCGGGGCTCACATTCTCACTGCCAAGTAACCTGTGCAGGTCTTGGGTCCGAATCACTTCTACGTGGCGACAACGCTTGATTGCATTGCGAACTTGAAAGATGGAGCAGGGCAGGTCGAAGAAGCACCTGGATCTGATTGGATCTGGCAAGATTTCATAAGATTTCTGGAATGGGCCCATTTTTTGGGGGGCCTTAAGTCAGATTTGTGCATGTTCGTTTATTATGTTCATTTTTGATATAGCTGTGATCTGTGTCGCAACTTGCGGTTCCTTTGTTGTGGCTGAAACTTCTGAACCTTCCTGTCGTAGAAAGCGAAGTGAGGCATTGCAGTTCGCATGCCGATCATTGGAAATCTGGGAAAGATTCTTTGGACGGGAGCATTCCCACATCGCGAAGATCTTGTACAACCTTGCTGGACGCCGAGACTTAGTGGGAGACACCAAAGGTGCTCTAGAATTCTACATTCGATCTCTGGCGATCTTCAAAGAAGTCCATGGAATGCGAAGTGGGGAAGTGGCAGATGCATTGGACGGAATTGCAGATCTCAAGTGGCGATCCGGGGAGTCCAAAGAGGCTCTGATATGCTATCGACGATCCTTGCACAGAGGTAGCATTTTCACATGTTTTGACTCTTGCTTACATTCCTTTCATTCCTTTCACATGGCTGCGTCTGAAAATGAGGATAGATACCCCCCAAAACTGGCTACTTTGATGGGGAACCCATGTTGGGGACGATGGGGACCAGGAGAGCTGGGTATCAGAGAAAAGCTGCTTGGACCAGAACATTCAGAAGTGCTGGAGCTCCGGCAGTTTATCACTTCCCTTGATCCATCTTGATCCACCTTGACAGGTTGTGCCCGAGTCTGGTAGGTTTACAGGACACCAGATGAGAACACGCTCGGAGAAGATTGGACGTGGAGGTGAGGGACCAGCTGCTGGCGGCGACCCGTCCTGGACGAACAGCTTCGGCGGCTCACGGCATGTGGAACTGCTGAGACATTCTGCGCCAAAATAGAGAAAAATGAGAAAACAAACGTCACATCAGACTCTCATGTTTCTTGGTTGGCCAGAACACACGTACATGGTATCACGGGACGAATCAGTCCTGCAGCGTCAGGTCAGAGCATTGGTTGGATTTGCCATTTGGGCTCAAACTCCCATGAGCTTTTCTTGAGGAGGGCTTTCGTTTCTGGTCTGCATCCAGGTTTCATTGAGGGTAAAGTTGCCGTTGACAAGTGTGGCCTGAAGGTAGACCCACGTCCATTGATTTTGAGACTTTTAAGAGAGCCTGTGAGAAAGAAGGGAATCAGTTGTTTTTATATTGCGATATATTGCGCTTGCTGAGCTGAAGGTCTAAATCTAAGAAGGTCACTATGCCAAAACAACTGTGTCTTTGGGTCCTTGTTATAAAATCTCAGGATAACACAAATCATCAGTTTTAACCAACCGTGACCACCATAGGGTGACCACCCCAGGACATTGTTGGTGTGCAAAGATGTTATCTTAGCAGTCTTAGCAGTTAAGGTGTTGAAACTGTGTTCTATCCCTGCAGTCTCTGGGGTCTCGATACCAAGGTCCCGGTAGTCATGACGGGCGCTGTTGCAGCCCATGCTCCACGGGCGCAGGCAGCCGAAAGGAATCGCGTGTGCCCGCTCGACGCTGCAAGGATCATGAGCAAGGGTAGACAAAGTTTCCGTAGCCAATGGACAAATTATCAAAGCAATGATCAGAAGGAGTGTTGTTGGATCTTCTATTGCAGCCACTCAAAAAGTCTCACACTTTGGGATCACGAACTGACTACCAGTCGCAAGCCTCAGCGTAAAGCTTGGATCCCTTTTGTTGAAGACAAACACAACGGAGATACATACAATTGCGCAGCCTCAAACCGACTTCGGGCAAAACCATGTCGGCAAAGCTGCTAAGAGAGACAAACTTGGGGTTTGAAAGCGACTTTTGGCCCGGCAGAACTACATTGTCCCCAAGGCAGCTTGCCACATGCCAGCCCCATCCGCTCAAGAAGACCATGACTCACTTTTCTTTCACATAGCTTCATCAACCACGTGTTTCAGCGGCTACATTGGCTACACCGAAGTTTCCTACATTTGAATCTTCAATTCTTTGGTCCTGAGTAATGACTGGAGGCACCATTCCACCCTCTGATAGCAATCAAACGCATCCTTAACAAAAGTAAATATATACTTGTGCGGCAAAAAAAAACAATTGGCCAATTACGATCCTGGTAAGAATCATTTGCAACACCGTGAGTGTTCCCCATAGAATCCCATAGACATAAATATGTTTCCCGCCTTTTACTTTTGGCCCTGCAGAAACGATGAGAGCACGTCATGCTTTAAATTTTCTCGTGGCTTCAGGACCTCCCCAATTGCCCGAACTTTCCACCAGGGTGTTTGACGATTTTTCTCTTACACCACTTCTCTTTGATAGTGAATGGTCAAACAAATCACACGAATTCACCTTTTGACTAGCCTTTTCCTCTAGCAACACCCAACGTAAAAGAAGTCCTACAGGTTTTGCTTGCTCAATTCTTTTCGTTGCGAAACTACCGGAGCTTCACACTGAAAGCTGGCACAGGCCCGGATTCCTCTCCTGCTGGCCGCTGCCTTGAGTCTGCTAGTTATCAGGCTGCCATTGCTTTTGAGCGACCTGTGGCTGCTGTTTATCTGGCCTCTCCAAATAGACCAGTAAGCAACCTTTCTGGCTGCCCACTCGCGGTGCAGATTCGGGAACTCCGTGTGGTCAAGGAGCTTTGTGAGTGCGTCCCCTGCTTAGTGGAAGTTTCCTTGTCGCTGGATGTCATGATGCAATGAAAAGCGAGGCCCGGGGCAGGCAGATTGCCTCAAAAGGCAGAGACAAGCAATGTCGCACTTAGCTCTTCGCAGGCTGGATGTAATTTTGGGTCCTGCAGCAATCCATTTTGCAGTGCCAAATGGGGGATGGATTTCTTGCAAGACGGTGGCGTAGGACCTGCAGCCGTCAGATGGCTGGTATATGATGCCCTTGGGTGTGCCGAAGGCCAACCCGGCCAGCCCAGCGAGATGGGATTTCCTTTGAGCTTTGCTGCCCTAACGAGCCTACCTGTACCAAAGTGAAACAGCTATGGATGGGTAGATGAATGTTACTGTAGATGTTTGTCTGCTGCCATTTGCAGCTGATCAAACTTAGCGAAAAAAGTGGCTCCATGCACCAGCCCCCCCGAAAAATGTGACAGACCACAAGCCCCCCATACATTAAACGCAATTTGCTTCTCTCCAGCATTTCCGTCTACTGGTACCCTTGCCCTGCACAAGAATAGCAATCCATGAGGACTCGTGTACTTGTCCATGTGGACAGTGAAGTTGATTGTACAAAGTGAGAGAACTCTCAGGCTTCTGGATCCATCAGCACCCCTGAAATTCATGCATTCGTAGTCAGTAGCTTCATCGGAGCTGAGACAAGTGACCCAACCCGACTAGGAGGATTCTCAACAAGTGCATATTTCATCATATTTCACATTGCTACAGCCGAACTGACATGCCATGGAACAGCTTTGCTATTGGCATTTGGAGCATTTGCTTGTTGCCATTGGTCTCCGCAGAGGCCCGATCCTTCGGATCCTTCGGATCCGCTTCTCGGATTAGCGAGTGATTTTGAGTTCGCCTCAGGTGTGCAGCTTTGTGTTCCGTGGATCTCGAACGGACTTGGCCTCAAAACAGGTGCGTGATGGTCAAAACTTGGTCAATGCTCATGGCGAATGGCCAAGATGAGCAGGAAGTCCAGGAAGTGTATGGCAGAAGTAGTGCATCATTTTCAAGACTGACATGCACCAAGAGGTCATGGTGACATGGTATTGGTTTATCGTGTCGCGAGGCACTTGATGCTTGCGTCTCGGAGCTGCTTGAAGGCTTTGGACTGGAAAGGGAGCAGCGGGAGCGCGATGATGAGCGGCAGACGGTGACATGCATCGGTGGTCACCTCAGAACGCCTTTGGACTGCAGAGCATGACCTGTCGTTATGGTTTTCCAATGTTTTCCACAGCTGTAGCTTTCATTGTCGCTTTCAGGTATCATGCGAGGCTTGGGCTCCCAAGTTGGCTATGGCAACAATACGCGACGCGTCTGCTGGGCGACACCCAACATGAACTTGACGTCTTGGAGCTGCGAGGCGCTGAATGACGTGGCATGGGAGCTGATGATCGCGGCGTTGCGGCATCTGGCTCTGTGTAGCGGCCTCTATGGAGAGATCCCCGAAGATTCCTTGGAGGCAAGGTGGAGTAAGTTGAGTCCTGAAGCAAAAGTGCTATTTTGTAAAGCTTCCAGTTGTTTGATTTGTTGATTTGCTCATAGTTGATCGCTCTTTCTACTATTAGCGGGACCCTGCACCTCCAAATCTATGTGGGTATGTCTGAAAATAGGGTATATTCCCAATTATAGCCATCTAATAGGGATAATGATCATTAACCATTGGGTTTAGGGGTACACTATTTGCAAGTTCTGGTCATTCTGGTCATTGTCAGGCAATGGCAGATGAACTGCTGGAGGTTTCCGGCCAAGCTCTCGCAAGAGAATCTGAGATTCATCAGTCGACGCCCATCGGATTCTTGATCGGTTGCTCAGCTCAAATTGGATTCAAATGGCACAATGCTTGGTATTTGGAGATGTGTCAAAACTGTGGTATCAAGATTGGGGGAGTGACATCCATTAAAAATATAATTTTTACTCTTTTTTTTCATGTTGAAGAGTTTCAACATGGTATCCCACCAATATCCCACCAACCACAAACCACCCACAACTCGCGCAGTGCAGGTGAGAAGCTCGGTCAGTTGCGAGAGGACTTGATGCATCCGCTGCAGCCGAAACAGCATAGCCGTCAGGTGGTCTCAAGATTGCTGGCCTTCAGTCGCAAAGCATTTGAACACGTGAACTGGATTGCAGCTGGGACAAAAAGTGGCAATCTAGGCAGTTCAATTCTGGGCGATGATGAAACATGGATTGATTTCAAGGGGAATTCTACAGGAAACTATGGATTTCAACCCCATATGTGGGTTTTTGTGTAGGTTTTTCCTTCCAGTTCGGGAATGATAGGATGACTTCAAGTCGCTTAGGTCTGGCGAGATACGCACTTTGTTTGGTTGAAGGACTCTCTGAGTGAGGCTAGGCTTCCCGAGTCAGCCTATGGGTTTCGGCCGGCTGTGTTCATCGATCCCTTTTGAATGATGGCATGATGGTGACAGCCATTTCCACTGGTGAACTTGATATTTTGACCGGTGAAATCCCTATTTTGGCCGGTGAACTCCCTGTTTTTGGCCGGTGATTTTTCCGTGAAGTCCCGGGATGGCGACTGCCAGGGTCGCGTGGTGCAGAGCTCCTGGGGTCCAGCAGATCGCTGGAGCGAGCTGGGAGCGCATGATGCCTTCAGCAGCCATGGCTTGTTGGGAGGCTCTGCCAGGCGCAGTCGATTTGAAGCAAGATTTTTTTGGGGAAATCCTGGGGATACAATGGGAAAAAAATATCGTGGGAATACAATGAACTATTAATACATGTTATATTAATTTATATTATAACGAAGTATAGTATTGGGGAAACCGTTTTTGTTCTGATGAAAAATGGAGGTGTCCTGCATTTTTGCCCTTTTAACCAATCCAATGAATATTGGGAATATCATGGAATATATATATATATACATATACATATACATATACAACCAACAATTTAATATTTGGATGCGTCAAAACATGGAATACCCCGCGAATGCAGATGCACTTTTTGGTAACATGATTCGATCAACCGCTTGGTTTTCTTCAGTATTAATTTTTCAGACAAAGTCATATTCTGAAATACTGGATTACTGAGTACTGTAGTTTTTTTTTAATGACAAACATGTCAATACATCATTGGATTTTATATGATTTTATTACAGACAATCCCAAGTGATTGATGAGTGACTCAGAAATTCACTCCACTTCTGATACTTTTCCATCCATAGCGCGAACAAATGATTTCAACAAGAACCTTCCTTGTTTCTTGCACAGCATGCAGGGCACCAGTCTATGCCTTTTCCAATGAGGGTAGCCAGCGGCAGGAGCGATCGCCCTTTGTCAGGTGAGGAAAATTTCGCCTGTAGCTAGATTGGGGGATGGTCATACCACCACTGTAGAGAATTAGGTGCCCAGGATTGGTTATGGCCAATGGATTCCCAATACTGGAAGACCATAAGCCATATACTATCTCTTGACCATGGCACATATATGAACAAAGCTGCTGTCTCCCTTCCGCAGGAAATCCTTAGCAACCTTCTGCACCTAAGCTGAATTCAGGAACATTACCAGAGACATATTCTGATGCAAAGACAAAAACTCGTTGAAATGTACTCAGGAAGAAGGCACATGATCTAGAAGGGCGAACACTGATTGTAGTGGAGATTGGGGTCTTCAAAGGAAGTCTGTGCGCGACCCAGCCATGTCATGAAACCAGTCATCCGTTTCAGATGAATTTTGCCGTTTGAAAACGTCGCAGGTCCAAACACGTTCTGGAGAAACTGCCATTCGTCCAATTGCTTGGTAGCACGGCTGCATCAAGATTTGCCATGTCAAGATCTGGATTCCCCGACAGATGGTCATTGCTTTTCTACACCTCCTCCGTGGAATTGAGGTGTAGATCCCTACATCGGCAAAGATGGTACATTTCCTGGCGACTTCTCCGAAACCCTTGACCCAGATATGGCGCTAGCCCAGGTGGGAAAGCCCAATAGCTGGATGGTTTATAATGGAAAATTCATCTATAAACCATCCAGCTATTGGGAAAGCCCCAGCTATACGATTTTCCATTATAGCTATCCAATAGGGGTACCCCCCATTTTAGGAAAGCGCCAGATGGAAGTTCGACCCTTGATCCAGGCACAAAAGCTCTACGAGGGCTTTCCTGACCGAGCGCAATTGCTTCCGACCACTTCAGAAGAAGCTGCAAGGACCACGTCTCTTTGGCTTTGACAGCTGCTTTTGGAGCCTGTCCAATTCAAGAGCCTGTCCAATGGTCATCATTGTGATTCAAGAGACATTTTGACTTGAAAGGAGTATTCCAGATGGCAGCTTGGACGTGCCTTTGTTTGCAATTGCGGTGGATTTGAATGATCTCCGGCCTTGTTGAGGTTCTTGGACACTGTGCAAAAACCTCCTCACCTTTGGTGAGAGCATGTGAGAACATCTTTGAAGTCTATCCCGTCTATCCCCATTGCCTAGCGTTGAAAACCTATAAATGCACCGTTTGGTTGGATGAACATCGAGCTATACCAGCTGTTTTGATATGAAAACCAACGGTACAGGATTTTGACCTATAGCCGCTATAGCTATATGTTTATTTCTCAGGTCTGAAAAGGACATCCTTTTAACTTTTCACTTCATTGGTGAACTTCTTGGTTCCTTTGGTAATCAGTCATGGTTTTCTGGACAATTCCCGACACCAGTGCGATAAAATTTACCCAGCTGCAAACCTGCATTTCTAGTGGATGTTCCCATTTCCCATGATTTTCTCATCATTATCCCATGGTTTTCACCATGATTTTCCCAGCTATAAACCTAGCTGTAGGCCATCTTCGTGGATGGGTGCCACCTCTACGAGTGTGTGGAGTCCGACCTGAAGATCTGGCTGCCCAAGCTGGGCCCAGGCCTGCTGTGCTGGTTGGATTGTGCTATATGAGCGACGGCTCTTATTTGCGTATATGGAAAGTAGTATTCGGGCGTACCCGGGTTTGTCAAAAACATCATATTTAGCTTGTAAAACGAGGTAGGAACACCCCGAGAACGATTGTAAGTGCTGAGAGTATCCTTTGTGATACGATCCACTGGAGAACGAGGTAGGAACACCCCGTCAATTGCGTTATGTAACAAATATGGTTCGCAGCTCATATATATATAATACATATATATATAATACATATATATATATATATACAATACATATATATATATATATACAATATATATAATATATATATATAATACATATATATATAATACATATATATATAATACATATATATATAATACATATATATATAATACATATATATAATACATATATATCATACATATATATATATATAATACATATATATATAATACATATATATATAATACATATATATATATATATAATACATATATATATAATACATATATATATATATAATACATATATATATATAATACATATATATATAATACATATATATATAATACATATATATATATAATACATATATATATATATATAATACACATATATATAATACATATATATAATACATATATATAATACATATATATAATACATATATATATAATATAATAGTAATAATAATGATAACAATAACAATAACAATAATAATAATAATGATAATAATAATAATATTAATATATATATATATATTAATGTATATATAATAATAATAATAATAATGATATATATATATGTATATATATATATATTGTCGATGTCTCATCAGTAAGGCAGGTGCACAGGTGACACACATGCACAGGAAACCTTTGCACCATTTATTTCATCTGATTTACTCAGGCGTTGTATCGCCCCGGATTGCCTTTAGGCACAAGGCACTTTTCAGGTCTGGGACAAAAAGGCCATGGGCGCATTGCTTGCTTGAGCACTTGGTTGACATATATACTATAATTGTGTATACAAAATAGATAGTATGCATGCAATAATAATAATATATACAACATATCATGAACATGACAGACATAGGCAATGGCAATTTTGAGCATTTTGAAACCTTCATCCATGGGCTGCTCCGAGGTGGACTTGTTGCCGGTCATGACTTTTCACCTCAATGGCCAGGACGCCTGTGTGAGAAATCGCCAGAGATGCTGGAAAAAACTCAAAGACAACGTGAAATGCTTTAAACAAATTGAAGCTTTGATGAAGGTTGATGAAAGTTGGCAGCTGCATGATTTGATCAATTGGATCATCCTTGGCTTATTAACTTTATGGATGTTTTTTTTGGTTGCTGTGTGATGAGGAGTCGTACGAGCTGTCCATGAGCATCGGATAGATGGCAAACAGGTGAATCTAGGGATGGATTGGACATACTGGTGGCACCTTGGATGGATCTTGCGGCTGTCCCTTCTATGGTTCCTAACTAAACCATGGGGTATAATCCATGGCCATGGATTATGGTTACAAATGGGAAACATGAAAAAAACATGAGGATAAAGTGTGTATATGTATATATATATAGAATATATACAATATATTTGTATATTGGCCACGTGATTTCATGTTCGGACAAACCCACATGTTGTGTATGATGGAAGAATATGCTTTGCCACTAATGGGATGCGCCCAGGTATGTGACTTGAGTTGGGCTGGCTCTGCGAGCGCCCCAAAAAAAGGGCCAGATGCCAGATGCCGTGAGCGGATGCCGTGCACCAGAAATTCATGGGATTGTTGGGTCAAAATTAAACTGATTGAAGTCTATTTTTAATTTTAACCACCACTTGTTGGGGTACCCCATTCTGACTATTACCCAAGTGATTGTTGAAGATCAGGTCATTCACGTTTATCAAATGGGGATGGCTCAAAACATGTGATCTTTCCAGAAGAATGGGCGGATGACCCTGCATTGACTGTCCACGAGGGTACCAGGGTTTGATCCATCAAGCGTAGCACAAACTTCCTCAGCAGGTGGCATATCGAATTCCAGGAGCACCAAATGCGGAATGGGTACAATGCTCAGCTTCAGCATTTCAATGAGCTTTTGGTCGGGTCACATCAAGCGTTTCTTGGATGGACCATCGGTGTTGATGTGTTGCGGATGGTTGGAAGGTTGATATTTACAACAGGCTTTATCGGGAACGTGTCTCCGGCTGGTTTAACGTTGCGGGAGCACGGCTTTTGAGGAGCATGGGACCATGTACATTGAACTTGACAAGTGATTTCCCACATTTTAACTCACTCATAGATCATTTGCCATGTGAAAACAGCTAACTATACAATACGATGTTCCACTCACAGAGGGTAGGCGTCAAAAACCTAGATGCTGCTGGATACGCAGCACATCAAGGCTGCAACCAACTGCTTGCCCTAGGTTGTTTTTCTGCTGATGGGCGGGCAGTTCCAAGAGAAGACTATGTTGTCTTTTTTATTGCGCCCCACATTTTGTGCCCTCATGTCATTGCAGTTGTTCGTTTTCTGAGCCTTGTGGCAGGAATCATTTTCATTGGCAAAGAGATTGATGACAAGCTGGCAAATGAGGTCATCGGAGTTTTGCCATCACCTCAGGCACTGCACAGTTCACTGAGTTGGGCAACCATGGCTTCTCGGCCCTGCTTGGGGCATCCTGAGGCTTTACTTGGATTCCGAGGCAGGGATGCAGCGACAGCATCGACAGCAGTGCTGTGACATGATGCCAGGACAGCAACAAGCCCATCTACTTGTACATCAATAGTGCCGGTGGATCCGTCATTTCGGGTCTCTCCATCTACGACACCATGCAGATCAAAACTTAGTTGGGGATGGGTCAAAACCCTGGTACCTAGTGAACCCCAAAATAGCTGGTAAATGGATGTTCATCCCACTAAAAATGTATCTATAGGTATTGACCCATACCCAGTTGAGCTGATTGGTTGGGCATTTTCTGGCAGCTTCCTTTCGTCGAGCTGTGAAAAATTGTGGTCACTTCCGAGGCATATCAAGTCGCCAGTCATCACCATCAATGTTGGTCCGCAACTTGTGGTGATTACCTTGCTGGTACCCTCTGGTAAACTAACAGTTTGCTATTAAAAATGACCATTTATAGTGGATTTTCCCATTGAAAAATGGTGATTTTCCATAGTTTTTTGTATGTTTACCAGAGGGTACCCATTACAAAATCCCACTGCACCCGCAGTTGAAGAACAAACCACCCTGCGTGCGCCCAGGTCTGGCGGCCTCGATGGCATCCTTCCTCCTGGCCGCAGGGGAAAAGGGCAAGCGCACCTTGGCGGGATGGCTTGGTGTTAAACATTGACAAAAGAAGTGAAAGTCGTGGACAATATATGACAATATAATAATGGTATATAATGGTATATAATGGTACGATTCACCTGCATTTGGGGCAATTGTTCTATTTTCAACCCAAAGCTTTTCGCCCCCTGCAGATGCTCACAGTCTAAAATTTATTCGATACCACTTCGATGATGTCCCATGTGCGAAGTTGTCCCATGCTGCCTGGGGTTGCAGTGAGGAATTGCGCTGCCACACAGCCGGGTGGTTTGCTCAGTTGATTGTGAATGGATACCGATGATTTGAGTCATTTGGCTTTGTCGAAAACTGGCAAATGACCCAAGGATTGCAATTTTAGTTTGTAAAATCATGATCATTTTGATCAATTTTCATCACCTGTGTATCATTTTTGCTGGGCACCGAGACCATGATCCATCAAGCCATGGGTGGAGCGCAGGGTCAGGCGGAAGACATCAAGGTCCCCACGTTTTTTTGGGTCCCGCGGGGTCACGTTTTTGCCCCAAATGGGGATGTCTAACCAACCAAAAAGGTCGGATATCACGGGACAATGTAAATCCCCAGGTAGAAGCCCAGCAAATCTTGCAGATCCACGAGAACATCGTGCGGTGAGCTACCAAAAACATCCATCCAAAATGGGCCAGTTGAATCATGTTGAATCGTCGATCCTATTCCTCTGTCTACTGAGGATGTACTCTCGTGTGTCCCACACTCAATGGGAATGGGATCCTGCAGCTTTTTTCATGGCTGGCGGTGCTGTCCCAAAACAGTTTGACTGTCTGAGGACAGGCCAAAACGAGGACACCATTCGAAAAGACCTCATGCGTGACAACTTCATGTCTGCCGAAGAGGCTGACAAAGACATGAATAGTTTGAGCAGTGTTGCGACACTTTGCACATATGTGCACATCTCTTGCATGCACAGGCGAAGGAATATGGCTTGATCGACCAGGTGTCAAGCTGAGTTGGTACCCAGTGGGCCGTACCAAGTTTTGAGTTGGTACGGAGGGGTGTGGCTTGGCATGTTTTTTGCTACGTGAGCTGGTGGCACTCGCTGTCAAGGTCATCCAGCTTGCAGATGCCTCCGATCTGAAGGCAGGCTCTGTGTGGATTTTTGGATCTTGAATCCTCCAAACTCTTCGGCCAGGCCGTTGCCGATAAGGTGACCTCCGAAGCACCGAAGGCAAAGCACAGCTTGTGGTGAACGATGTAAGGAACATGCACTAGATATGCAGAAATTCAAATATTTTCCGAATGTTTCCGATATGAAAAATATGATATGTCATGACATAGGAAATATGGTAAAATGAATACGAAATCCATATGAGCTATGACAAAATTACAATGAAATTCATATGAAATCTCTCCGAGTTTGGTGCCCAGGAGTCTGCAGCGCCACCTTCTCCGCCACCAGAGGTGCCTGACCAGACGCCAGACGGTGATGAGGACTGGGCAGTGGTATTTTCATGGGATTTTCATGGGATTTGATGGACTGAATGTCATGGCAGTTGATGACCGATGGCCCGGCTGAGACATATGGCAGCCAAGAATTTTTACATATTTTTACCATCCCCGGCTGGGGATGGAAAGGATATTCCATGATATTCCTGTTTTGGGATGAACAATCAATTAATGAACATATGCCCCAAGGGGATGGGCGTTTTTCGGATGAGATTCGTCCCCCCCCAAATGGGATGGGCCTTGAGGATGACGTCCAGCCAGTGATGTGACCGGAGGAAACGCGAAAATCGTCGTCGTTTCACGTCGAGTTTGTGCTCGAAGAGTTGTGACAAAGGGACTTTGATGAAAAGCCACTTTTGGAACCGGCCAGTTTAAATCCCTGGAATCAAAGAAGATGATGTTTTTAGAAATCAAACTATATAGATGAGGTGCCGAATCATGAAACACAATGAGTGGCTTGGAAAGCTGCAGTGCTCTGCAGTTGAAACAAGATGAAAAGGGTTAGCAGCAAGATGCAGACAGGAGGCCATGTGCCGGCCTCCGATTCAAAGTTTGCTCCACCCATGGCAAAGTGACATGATGTTCTCCTCCAGCAAACAGCATGGGCGCGAGCGGCTGTTTGACGCAGAAAAAAACACCGCTTGGCGAAGAGCGTCTTCAGATGAGCTCCAAGTGCAAGGGGCATCAAAGGGCTTCGAATTTTCGAGATGTTGCATGTTTCATTTGTGGCCTGACCATCATGCCACATCAACCCATCTTTGCACGTTCTTCACCTCGAGCTGCAGCAAAACCGGTCTCCAAGACCGTGCAGTCCGGTTTTGGACTCAGACCCTCGGAATTTTACGAATCTTCCCCTGACTTGCTGTGAAACTATCCCCAGGTGCTAAGTCCGTGTCTCTCCTTGGACCCGAGTGCCCAAGTCTTCATATCTTATGGCTGGCAGATTCTTGGCAGGCTTTAGGCAGACTTTGACACTAAATGAGAATGTTTTGCATGTCCAGTGTCAGAGTTTCTGGATCTTCAATTGCCTGAAATACCCAAATTTGACGACGGACATGGCCGATCTCAGGACTTTTCTGCCTTGTAATCCTGAGCTGTCGCAAGCCCAGGGACGGGGAGGTGCTCGGACGAAGCGGTTGATTTCTCCCCACACGAGGCTTTCAGCTTTCTTTGTCGAGAATACTCCTGTTCTGGGCCATGGACAGCAGCGAAAGGACTCAGGAGCTGCTGCCGCCGTGTCTCTGAAAATGGCAACGCTTGTGAAGCAAATGTTTGGGAGTGACTGAAATGCGAAAGGAGACAGTGCAGGCAAACGTAGAACATGTGGCTTGGCCGGACCTTCGATGTTCTTCGATACTTTACGCTTCCAAAGATCCTGAACCGACAGCGAAGGACCGAAAGTCTTTTGCGCTTTGCTGTCTAAGGTGAAAAATCTTGGAATCGAGCATGATGCAGTGGTCTAAGTTTACTGCATCGAAGGAAATGATCATACCAGCACACGTGGTGTTTACCAGTCTTCACAGTCCTGAAGTACAAAGGTGATATTGGCACACTATCGCGGTTCCCGAAGGGACTGGGACCAAAAATGGTGCGGTCTGAGGGCTCTTTGCTTTTTGATATTTTCTGATGCCATCAGAAACTATGTCGCAGTGGAGGTACAGAGAGCACGTTACCAAGTCCCTGTCTGGCATGGGCTTCAAGTTCCACTTCCTTCAGAGCCTTGAAATCAATGTTCGTTTCACATGCCTTGCACCCAACAGTCCTGTGCTGCCAGGTACCAGTTTTAAGCATGATAGCTCATCTCTCTTCCACACCCTGCCTATTCATGTCCTTTGTACCCCTTTGTTCATGAAGGGCACACGCTTCCCGATGGTACGTATTCTTGAAGATGAACCTGTCTTAATCACGTTGTTCGATAAAAGCAGTAAGAGCACTTAGAGCAAGTGAACTCTCGATCTCTTCGCATAGAAACAGCACAATCGCTGGACCTCCCCGATCCGAGGAAAGCCTACAAGGTTGGCCTCGGGTTTGGTTTCTTGTCTTTGCAGAACATCACAGGTGATCTGTTACTTATCCCTTATACTTGTCCCTGGCTATCCCTGGCTGTTTTGTGGTACTGGCTGCTGTGAGGCAGGAGATTGGGAGAAGCGCTACGAATTTGTTTGGGCTTTGGATAGTGACATCGATTTGTCAAAGGCAGGGCATTAGTCGCTTGTTGTGTGTGTGTAAGTTCTAATCGTGTTGTGCTTCCCCTCTTCACTTTTTGAGCCCGTTGAGTCTTTGTGCACTTGAACACATTTTCACTATTTTTCACCTATATAACTTAACATACATAACTTTTGTACTTCACTTCTTACCCGGGCAAAAAGATTTTGAGGCAGACCTCCGGCAATTCTTGGAGATGGCCCGGCAAATCAATTCCGCCATCGTTGGTCCCACCTTTGTCGAAGCCTCAGCGAGACTCCGCGCGTGAGATTTGCAGCACCGTTGCGCCGTTGCGAGCGCAGGTTGAGAAGGGAGGCATGTCGCTGGTGCAGGACTGGGTTGACTGGGTTGACTGGGTTGATTTCGCACCCAAAAACCATTGGAACAAGACCAGTAACCTTGGAGCACGAACCAAACGATGCAGGATGGCTCTGGCAGCGTAATTCGTCGTGAAGGCCTCCCAGCATACCTGGCTGTCTGACTCAAGGGCTCTGCTCTTCAGCCTTCCGGCAAGGCCACAGTCCCAAGAGACACAATTCTCATCACGGACATCAGCTCACTGGCCATGAACCCAGTGAGTCATCCATTCATTTGGGGATTGTCAACAAAATAGGATGCAGATGGACACAGGATACTTTATCCATTCTTTATCCAAATTTGAGGCTTCAGCATCATTTCACTTTTTCATCCATTGAACATCATTAAATAGCGAGTTTTGGGGTTCATCCCCCATTTTCGCAGTGAGGTCCCAACAAGATCCAGGTGCCAAATCCAGGTGCCAACTGTTCAAAGCTGGCAATGGGGAATCCGGCATTTGTAGATGATTTACCATGACTTATACCACGACTTGCCATTCATTTCTGCGTGATTTACCAGAGGGTACCATGATGCACCATGATTTACCATGATTTACATTTTGAATTTCGGGATTTTTCATATTTCCAACTGAAAATTGTACCAGAGGGTACAACCTCTTGCAGGTTGCGACTTCCGGCACACCGACTTTGTAGAACTCACTGCGCCGCTTCTAAAGTCAGCAGTGTTGCTTGGCTTTGCTTCCTCGTTCAGTTGGATCCAAGAGAGACCAAACACACAGGTTAAGGAGCATCCTGGTCGACTGCAAGCACTGTATTCATGACAAGTCTGACTGGGGGCTTGACATGATGCTGGACCCTCAGCTGTCGAACCGAACGCCGAACCGGACGCCGTTCGATGCCGAACCGGACGCCGTTCGACGTTTGACTTTCTGCGCGAGGTGGTGCAAATACCTCTCCGAAAGGCCGCACATTTTCGATTCTGCCTTTGCATTGGATGATTCGAGTTGTTTCAATGGCAATTTGCATCGGCTGAAGGATTTCATGGACAGCAATTCTGCGACGAGAGAGCACATCCAAGCGTACATTTGCTAGGTTTGGCGAGCAAGGATGTGCGCTAGTGGACAAAACTCCAGTGGTTCATTTGGAATCTTGACAGTATTGATTCATCGTGAGCTTGTCCAAAACGACCCCTAAAATCCAGTGATTGAGCATCCTTTTCCCCCCCAAAAAAAAACAATTTTGGGGTATACCGATACACCCCATGTTTGGCACAAACTCACTTGTTGTCGTCTCTAGTTACTCTAGTTCAAAGCAGTGCATCGTCCAGACTACGCATAATATGGCATATTGTAGCAGCTGATAGCATGGTGTCTGAGGATTGGGGCTTGGCTCCCGTAAGTGCAGCCCTCGGCTGATGAAAATCATCGACTGGGTATAGCTCAAGATTGGGGCAATGGCCAACAGATATTCATCAAATTTGATCTCAAACAATGAGCCACCATCCGTCTTGAGACGTTGATCATGTTGACTGAATATCCAGGTGCAGAGTTCTACACAGCACTTCATGCCGTGCAGGCTGGTGTGAGATCTAGCTTCTCCAGGTCATGAACTTTTTTTTTTCAAGACGGTTCTGCTAGGCCAAATATGGTAACTACTGGTCGCAGCATCGAGTACTTGATTGCAAACACCAGGAAGCAGGTGGGGATTTCAAGATCATCAGATCAGAAAAATCTGCACCATGTGTCAATTGACATCAATTGACCATCAAGGCCTGGTGGAGAACATTGCAGAGGATGGGATCCAGTTACTCTATGCTGTTGTCTTTTTGGTCAAGTTAACAGTTATAGCCAGTTATAGCATGCTGAAAAAACTCGTCCCTTTTTGTCCCTTATGGGTGAGTGCCACGTTTTGACTTCAAACTCCACTGCTTGGACAATTCAAGGAGGGAGATTTCATCTTCAAACGGAATTCAGCAGTGTTTGGACAGGAGACAGTGCAAGACACATCTACGAAGAGGAAGAGTACGAAGAGAGTTAAGAAGAAAACACATCGACTTTCTGCTCCAGTGGCTGCCTTGGCTTCGAAGAACTGTTCGAAATATTTTCCATTTTCAGACAAATCCATTTTGTCCTATGTCTATCATTCTGCATTTTTTGATTCTTTGTGTGTACCAGTTCCTTTTTCCGCGTGAGAGCTGAGGAGACGGTAAAGAAAGTTGGGTCTGCAGTCAGAAGCCCAGCCAGTCAGCCAGTCAGCCAGTCGCTTCAGCCGATGTTTTCAACGGGCGCCATGCCAATTTCAGGATGCTTCGAGACGTGAGAATCCAAATGAAAGGGATTCGCAGGAAGAGGAACAAGAGGAAGATGGGGAAGACATTCCAAAGGCCTGAGAGTTGGCATTTAAATGTATTTGAGGTATCTTTTAGTCAGTTTCCCAACCTCAATATGGTCGTTCGGTACAATTCAATTGGATTCAATTGGCCTGTGTGGGCTTTCTGCAAACTGCTGCACACTCAGACATTACACACTCAGTGCACATGCGTAGTTTCCTCTTGGGGAAACTACGCAAAGATCCCGCGGAGGAGTTAAATGATGAAGGAGAAGTCGTTGATGGCGGAGAGGACCCGGGTGCTTGCAGTGAAAGCGTTTGGAAGCTAAAGCACTTGCCAACCACTTGCATTTTCTTTACTGGACATGCCTCAGCGCCATTTGTTGGATATCAAAGGGCCAAAAAGTTGAACTGAAGCAGCTCTGACCAGGAGAATGTCGACCAAGACAGTCACATGCCTCAATATTTACAATATATTTACAATATTTTTACAATTTTATATATACATATTTATATTCTGGAAACTGGAAACTTCATGAAACTGTGAAACTTCCAGATACAAAGATGACTCCAAGGCAATGGCGCCTTGGCCTTGGCCCAATATGCTCAACTAAGGAGAGGAAGGACAGATGCTTGCTGCGCGCAAGCCCCGCGAAAGGAAAGCTGCCCAGGAACAAGCGGAGACTGAAGAGGAAGAGGACCTAGATTCCTAGATGGGAAAGAAACAAATGCAGTTGTTCTAAATGATCTAAATGGGGGGTATCGGGGTATCCCAAATCATGCCAAATTGGACGTATTGAAACCCATGGTTTTGGGATCATGGGATCATTGAAGAAATCCACAAATGTTGTGCGATGTTTTGCGAACTGTCAGACCAATGCAGTCTTTGCATCTGAATGGGTCAGGACAGTAGCATGAACAAGCCACAGAAGGCAGCCAATAAAAAGACATCAGAACAGCAACAAACAGTGTTTGAAGCTGAGTGCCTCAGCGGCTCAGCATGGCAGAGAGCACAAGCTTTAGCATCAGAGAAGCAACAGTTTTTGGGTTGTTTTTGCATGCAGTTGCCTGAAGACACCTAGACACCTTGCCATTGCATTGTACTGGTAAGGTCAAACGCCTCATCAGAAGCAACACAGAAGGCTCAACTGTTTTGTGCTACACTATGACTGATGTTTTTTCCGTTTTGAGATTTGGTGATGCGCCAGACCATCAGAAATCAAAACTGTTTGGTGCTTGAAAGCAACTCGTGCAAAGTCCATGAATGAGTTTGAGTCCTGACATTCAGACTCAGCCTGCGAAAGAAGCCAAGACTACAGTCAGAAACTCAAAGGATTTCTTCCAGACAGTAGCTCGGGGATTGGTTATGTGACAAAGTTATGTGGGTTCTTCTTTCTTGATCTTCTTGCTGGAACTGTCGGAATTAGTTAGAAGCGCGGTTAACAGTGGTCAGAAGTGGTGTGGTCAGAAACAAGCTATAGAATCTTTGTGATGACTTACTTTGTCCTAGTTGTTGTTTCCAGGTGACTGATGAGGATGAAGAAGAAGCAGAAGAAGTAGATCAGGACCAATGTTTTCCGCTGTTTTCAAAACCAAAGGCTCAAAGGCATGACTTTTCTTGCAACCATCAGGAGGAGTCGTCAGAGTCCTCAGAGTCGTCAGACTCGAGGGTCAGAAGCAATGTCACTAGCGCAAGCTCCGCAAACACTTCCAACAAACAAGCAGTGTTGGGAGCTCATTCCCGGAGGAGCGTGGGGGCAAGACGGCGCCAGCTTTGTTTCAGATTAACAGTAGCAGCTATCTCATGGTTAGCTAGCATCATTTCCCTGATGCGTTGTGAGGTCAAACTCCTCATCAGAAGCAACACAGAAGGCTCAACTGTTTTTTGCTACACTATGGCACTATGGCTGATGTTTTCTTTTGGAGATTTGGTGCTGCGCCAGACCATCAAAACTGTTTGGTGATGCCAAAACAACTGCTGCAAAGTTGTGTGGGTTCTTCTTTCTTGATCTTCTTGCTGGAACTGTCGGAATTAGTCAGAAGCGCGGTTAACAGTGGTCAGAAGTGGTGTGGTCAGAAACAAGCTATAGAATTTTTGTGATGACTTTGTCCTAGTTGTTGTTTCCAGGTGACTGATGAGGATGAAGAAGAAGCAGAAGAAGTAGATCAGGACCAATGTTTTCCGCTGTTTTCAAAACCAAAGGCTCAAAGGCATGACTTTTCTTGCAACCATCAGGAGGAGTCGTCAGAGTCCTCAGAGTCGTCAGACTCGAGGGTCAGAAGCAATGTCACTAGCGCAAGCTCCGCAAACACTTCCAACAAACAAGCAGTGTTGGGAGCTCATTCCCGGAGGAGCGTGGGGGCAAGACGGCGCCAGCTTTGTTTCAGATTAACAGTAGCAGCTATCTCATGGTTAGCTAGCATCATTTCCCTGATGCGTTGTGAGGTCAAACTCCTCATCAGAAGCAACACAGAAGGCTCAACTGTTTTTTGCTACACTATGGCACTATGGCTGATGTTTTCTTTTGGAGATTTGGTGCTGCGCCAGACCATCAAAACTGTTTGGTGATGCCAAAACAACTGCTGCAAAGTTGTGTGGGTTCTTCTTTCTTGATCTTCTTGCTGGAACTGTCGGAATTAGTCAGAAGCGCGGTTAACAGTGGTCAGAAGTGGTGTGGTCAGAAACAAGCTATAGAATTTTTGTGATGACTTTGTCCTAGTTGTTGTTTCCAGGTGACTGATGAGGATGAAGAAGAAGCAGAAGAAGTAGATCAGGACCAATGTTTTCCGCTGTTTTCAAAACCAAAGGCTCAAAGGCATGACTTTTCTTGCAACCATCAGGAGGAGTCGTCAGAGTCCTCAGAGTCGTCAGACTCGAGGGTCAGAAGCAATGTCACTAGCGCAAGCTCCGCAAACACTTCCAACAAACAAGCAGTGTTGGGAGCTCATTCCCGGAGGAGCGTGGGGGCAAGACGGTGCCAGCTTTGTTTCAGATTAGCAGTAGCAGCTACGTCATGGTTAGCTAGCACCATTTCCCTGATGCGTTGTGAGGTCAAACTCCTCATCAGAAGCAACACCGAAGGCTCAACTGTTTGTGCTACACTATGGCACTATGGCTGATGTTTTCTTTTGGAGATTTGGTGCTGCGCCAGACCATCAAAACTGTTTGGTGATGCCAAAACAACTGCTGCAAAGTTGTGTGGGTTCTTCTTTCTTGATCTTCTTGCTGGAACTGTCAGAAGTGGTCAGAAGTGGGGTCAGAAGTGGTCAGAAGTGGTCAGAAGCAAGCTAAACAAGCTATGGAATGTGATGACTTTGTCCTAGTTGTTGTTTCCAGGTGACTGATGAGGATGAAGAAGAAGCAGAAGAAGTAGATCAGGACCAATGTTTTCCGCTGTTTTCAAAACCAAAGGCTCAAAGGCATGACTTTTCTTGCAACCATCAGGAGGAGTCGTCAGAGTCCTCAGAGTCGTCAGACTCGAGGGTCAGAAGCAATGTCACTAGCGCAAGCTCCGCAAACACTTCCAACAAACAAGCAGTGTTGGGAGCTCATTCCCGGAGGAGCGTGGGGGCAAGACGGTGCCAGCTTTGTTTCAGATTAGCAGTAGCAGCTATCTCATGGTTAGCTAGCATCATTTCCCTGATGCGTTGTGAGGTCAAACTCCTCATCAGAAGCAACACAGAAGGCTCAACTGTTTGTGCTACACTATGGCACTATGGCTGATGTTTTCTTTTGGAGATTTGGTGCTGCGCCAGACCATCAAAACTGTTTGGTGATGCCAAAACAACTGCTGCAAAGTTGTGTGGGTTCTTCTTTCTTGATCTTCTTGCTGGAACTGTCGGAATTAGTCAGAAGCGCGGTTAACAGTGGTCAGAAGTGGTGTGGTCAGAAACAAGCTATAGAATTTTTGTGATGACTTTGTCCTAGTTGTTGTTTCCAGGTGACTGATGAGGATGAAGAAGAAGCAGAAGAAGTAGATCAGGACCAATGTTTTCCGCTGTTTTCAAAACCAAAGGCTCAAAGGCATGACTTTTCTTGCAACCATCAGGAGGAGTCGTCAGAGTCCTCAGAGTCGTCAGACTCGAGGGTCAGAAGCAATGTCACTAGCGCAAGCTCCGCAAACACTTCCAACAAACAAGCAGTGTTGGGAGCTCATTCCCGGAGGAGCGTGGGGGCAAGACGGCGCCAGCTTTGTTTCAGATTAGCAGTAGCAGCTATCTCATGGTTAGCTAGCATCATTTCCCTGATGCGTTGTGAGGTCAAACTCCTCATCAGAAGCAACACAGAAGGCTCAACTGTTTTTTGCTACAGAATGGCTGATGTTTCTCTTGGTTTTTGATTGACTCCTTGCATCTTTTGCCACTTATCAAGGAAGTACCGTTTTCGGTTTCCAGATGTTTATTTGAGGATAATTTCTGTCAGACATGAGTTTATTAATTGTTTTTTTTGGCTTCCAGGTGACTGATGAGGATGAAGAAGAAGCAGAAGAAGTAGATCAGGACCAATGTTTTCTGCTGTTTTCAAAACCAAAGGCTCAAAGGCATGACTTTTTTTGCAACCATCAGGAGGAGTCGTCAGAGTCCTCAGAGTCGTCAGACTCAAAGATCAGAAGCAACGTGACGAATTCCCAGGGTTCGAAAAGCTCAGAGGATGAGTCAAAACAGGCAGCCACATGGAACAGGTTGTTGTTTGGATTCAAATTGATTACAAGCTCAACATGTTTCGGTTTGCAGCTCTACCACATCAGAGTTTTGTACAGGACGAGTCTGAGCCCACGTCGTCTGAAGGAATCTTCAAAGTGAAGGCCCGCGGTTCTAGATTATCCTATAGATGTTTGATATCTAGGATTAAGATGATCATTCTAAACACACATCATGTATAAAGTTTTCATTTAAATCCCATCTGTTTGATGTTTGCTCCGTATTCTCCTAAAGGAACGCCAGATGTTTCTTAAACTTGGCCCCAAATCATGGGATTCTGGTCGACCATGGTCGACCCAATTGGAGGCCAAGGCGCCCAGTGAATCCCATCATTCGAACGATGCCATTTTCGACGATGGTCACGGCCCCAGCTCCGTCGACGATGTCACGATACGTTGAGAGTGGCAGTAGATGGCAATGTTCCCAGGTGCACCACAGAAAACTCCAGGCAGTTTGACATTGCAGCCTTTGGTGATTGGCTTTAAAAAAAAGTGGGTATGGGTCAATACCTATAGATACATTTTTAGTGGGATGAACATCCATTTACCAGCTATTTTGGGGTTCACTAGGTACCAGGGTTTTGACCCATCCCCAAGTGATGACATTTGCAGTGCCATTTCGTAGAACGAACTGGAAGACAGGTCTTCCAACTCACCTTGATGGCAAACTGGCGGTGTTGGGAACCCTTGCCGGGCCAAAGGACAGGACAATTGAAGAGTGGCTACTGCACCTTGGAATGTGAACCATGCTTGGTCGTGAAACAACTGCTCCAGATGTCCAAGTTCCAAACCTTCTTCTTTTTGATGTTGCTGCCATGGGCCATGTCTGTGATGACGCTTCAGCTGTAGATTTTACACTTTCTGTGGAAGGGAGCTTTAGTAATTTAGGCACACCAGGATACCATTATTGTGACCTTTGATCCCACAAGTGCTCACAAGCTGGAAGCAGGAGCCAGCTATACAGCTCAGCTCCACCGTTGACGCGAAAGGAGCGCACACAGTAGGCCCAGTAGGCAATTGGGGTGCTTGGCACATGTTGGAATATCATGGAACATCATTGGAAACTGATGTGAATACATGTCATGCGGCATCATGTGGCTTTGTCTGAAAACAGTGACCGCAAAGTATTGAGAACTGACTAACCATCATCAATGTAAGACATAAAACAGTGCCCAATTCTGACAGAGCCGGTTGACAAACCATTGACAAACCATGACAAACCGTTGCTCAAATCCTTCATCCTGAAGAGGACATGTTGAGCACTTCGAGGCCCGTGAGGCGGAACACGCTCCGTCGCACACGGCGAATCTGGAAGTGTCGTTCAAGGAGCGTGAGCCAATTTTTAGCGCTGCACAACGGCATGTTCTGCCCTAGCCACGTGCGTATACCGGAGGGGGGTAATCAAACATGGCTGGAAAATCCACGAAAAATGGAGGTTTCAATGGGAAAATCATCAATGGGATTCAATGGGTATATACCGAAAATGACCTTTCACATCCTTGAACATTCGATTTCGAAGACATTTGAAATGCAATTTGTTCAGCACGGCAACTCTAAAACTTTTTGCAGGAGGCGGAGCTTCGACTTCGAGATGATATCAAGCAGTTGAGGGAGCTGGAGCCATCATCATCCTACTCCTCCAAATCACAATGACAATAATGAGATTGACAATGATAAACATGAGACTAATATAGACATATATATATAGACTACAGAAGACTACAGTAATTAATGATAATAATGATAATAGTCAGTGATATAATTAATGATAGTCAGTAAATATAGACATATAATGACATAGACTACAGTAATGATCATAGTGATATGATGATAGCTACTCATAGCTAGTCATCATTGATTGACCTCATGGATGATCCACTCGCTTTGTCGGCCAGGACTTGAAACTGTCGACGGAGCCTCTTGGACCAGGATCCAAAAAATGGATCAAAGATGTGGCTGTTTTCAAAGGGAAAATATGGAACACATATGAAAAAATGATGATGACATGGAAAAAATATGGAACACATATGGAAAACATATGGAACAAATATGGAAGACATGATGATGACCCTAAAATGGGTTTCCCAATTTTGAGAATCTGTGGTGAATTGAAATTGGGAAGGGATCAGAAGCCTGGCACCCTGCTTTTCACATCAAAGTAGCCATGCCATCCCCAACTGGAAACTGAGGCGAAAATCTGAAGGTGTGCAGGCAGACATGGCAACGAAAAGCTTGGAACGGAACCACCACAAGTCGCTTGGCATTGCTCAGCTTTTTTTCGTTTTTTTTCTCTTGTGCACTGTGAGATGTAGATCACATACCATTTCGGCCTAGAGATGTCGTGTTTGACAGAGTCAGGAAAGATTCGGGTCCATTTGGCAAAGGAAAAAACGTGACCATTGCTGTGCAAGGAAGCGACGTGCAAAGACCCACAAGCACTCGGCAATTCAAAAGGCTGCCTTGCTTGGTTGCTTGCAACGAATGCTGGCGGGAAGGGAAGAGTAGGTACTGTGACATTTCGAATCAAAAACACTTCCACATTGTGGAACGATAGCTAAGCTAAGCTTCGAAGAAGTGGGAGTCTCCTTCAGGCCGTGTCGCTGATTGATATGGAAGACAAGGAAAAGCTCGAGCCAGATCAGACCCAGGACTGGACTCCTGGACATGACGACTGGAAGGGAAATGACTCGAGGCATGCTATTCCACATGATACCCTCTGGTAAACATACAAAGAGCTATGGAAAATCATCATTTTCAATGGGAAAATCCACTATAAATCACAATTTTCAATGGGAAAATCCACTATAAATCACCATTTTCAATGGGAAAATCCACTGTAAATCACCATTTTCAATGGGAAAATCCACTGTAAATCACCATTCTTAATGGGAAAATCAACTATAAATCACCATTTTCAATGGGAAAATCCACTGTAAATCACCATTTTCAATGGGAAAATCCACTGTAAATCACACTGTAAATTTTTCAATGGGAAAATCCACTGTAAATCACCATTTTCAATGGGAAAATCCACTGTAAATCACCATTTTCAATGGGAAAATCCACTGTAAATCACCATCCACTATAAATCACCATTTTTAATGGGACAATCCACTATAAATCACCATTTTCAATGGGAAAATCCACTATAAATCACCATTTTCAATGGGGAAATCCACTATAAATCACCATTTTCAATGGGAACATCCACTATAAATCACCATTTTCAATGGGAAAATCCACTATAAATCACCATTTTCAATGGGAAAATCCAGTATAAATCACAATTTTCAATGGGAAAATCCACTATAAACCATTTTCAATGGGAAAATCCACTATAAATCACAATTTTCAATGGGAAAATCCACTATAAACCATTTTCAATGGGAAAATCCACTATAAATCACCATTTTCAATGGGAAAATCCACTATAAATCACCATTTTCAATGGGAAAATCCACTATAAATCACAATTTTTTTCCCATGGATTTCCTCCACAGATTTCCCGATTTGAGGACTCGCCCAGTCTACAGATCCGAGCCCTGGCGGCTGGGGCACGACAAGTGGCGATGGAGGTGGCTGAGGCGAGGAAAAAGAGGCATTTTTTTTGGCATGGTAAGCTATAAATTTCTAGGGATTTATATGGGATTTATAGGGATTTATATAGATTTATGGTGATTTATGGAACATTTCTGGGGATTTATATGGGGATGTATTGGGGATTGTAGTTGATAACTGATGGTTGACTGGTTAATTGGGTGTGATTATGACCGAATCCATATAGGGGATTATAACCCATTTACATAACATAGTTCTTCAGGGATCTATACTACCTAATTTATTGGGGATTAAGCCATCGTAGGGAAACCTATTAACCAACTAAAATCATGCGATGGGATAGGGGTATTTTTAATGGCTCACATGGATTCCAGTGGATATCAACAGTCACCAAGTCTGTGGGACCCGAAGCGCAGGAAGTTCAAAACACTGTGGGGACTATGTCCTCAGAGCAGCTCCAAAGCACGAGGAGATCAACATGTCCAAAGATGGGGGTTTCTTCTCATGGGGACCTCGCAAAGATATTATTGTTTTCCTATTACGAATGGCGTTTTTTTGGAGGATTGAAATGGGTCACCATTTTTTAAAGAACCTTCCAACATGTTGTTTTACAATGAAAGTGTCACATTACAGATGTGTCATATCGCAGGACTGCAGCTCTCCAGTCGGTCCAGGCAGCCATCACAGAACAGGTGCGATGCGCTTTGCATCGCTGGCAATGCCCTGGCCAAAGCCACAGTTCATGGCTGAGTCGTCATGGTACCTGGTCTGGAAGGTCGAAACGCAGGAACTGCACAAGGACAAGCCCAACGCAAACAGACATGAGGCATGTTGTACCCTCTGGTAAACTAACATAGCAATGGAAAATCACCATTTTTAATAGGTAAACCATCTATAAATGGCCATTTTCAATAGCTATGTTAAATTACCAGAGGGTAAAGGTTTGACACCAAATTCCCATGTGGCACCTGCTGTCGCAGGTGTCCTTGGCACGCAAGATCAGGGAGCTGGAGGCCCAAGTTGCTTGGGACCAGAAGCAGATGGAACACGAGATGGAGGAGATCAAGATATCCGCTGTGTCCCTCAAGCGGATAAACAGCTCGAGAAACATATATATATATTTATATATATATAAACAGCTTCACTGTTGCAGGAAGAGCTGGGTCTGAAGAACCAGTTGAAGCACATTGAGGTGAGTGACTCTGCTGACTCTGCTCACCATACCTGCCATACCTACTGATGAGACACGTCCAGTGAACCTCAGATTGGATGCGCAGGGAGAGCTACGGGCTAGAAAAATTGCATCGAACATGGCAGTCAAGGACCAATGACTCTGTCAGACATGTGATCCTGTCACGTGGCAACGCCATCAAGGGAGTTGGCAGATTGTTGAGTTGAGGTTTTATGATTTTATATGGCTTTTTGTATGCTTTTGTCCGATGCGATACTTTGTTTCTCTGCTCAAAAATCACAGGACCCTCATGCGAAGACAACCCACGCCCAAAGAACAGAGGCAGGATTTCGCAGTAGCTTTCTGTGAATGGTGAGAGAAAGACGAGCCTTCGAATGCATGCCTAGTCTATTTGTGTCAATTGCAATTCAAAGCACCATCAAAGCTTCGGATATCAGAAGTGTAGATAGATAATTATAGATACATGATCATATTCGAAGGCACCAGGCTAGCGATTAAGTTTTGCCATGAACAAAACCGCAGAAAGGAAGCTGGCAAAGTCCACAAAAAGAAGAGCCAGCATCGGAAGTCTCACGGAGTGTCTGGACAGCAAGCGACACGGCTGTTTCTCTATTTACATGCATCGCAGACTGCCCAGTAGCCAAGAGTATGTAAAGTAACCCTCGAAAAGTTAGAAGTTGCCACTACTTCAGTAGGATTTTATGTTTCTATTTTTTTTTGGGTTGATGCACACACACACATAACATACATATGGAATTGAAGGCAGCTGTTGAGTCACTTGTTGGTAGGAGAATAACATAATGTTGAATCTAAATACATCTAAATACATAATATATATATATACATAATATATATGTGTGTGTATATATACACAGTAGCATGAAAGGGTGGCCGACAGTCGACAGCTAACTTTAGAATATCAGATTCTGAGTAATTCCATGAATCGGTTAGATCGCTTTTGGCGATCTGAGGTAAAACTGGCAAATCATCGAAAGCAGAGCTAGCTCCAAAGGCCTTGCCATTGTGAGCCAACATTGGATCAGACAGGCTAACTCACAGAATCAGCAGTTGCTTGGACAGCATCGACTGACCGATGCTGTCAAGCAACGCACACAGTTTGCTGTGCCAGGTAGAAGCATAAACTCTTGGTGTCGAAGGTTGATAAAAAGATGTGCGTTGCATCGACAATTCTGCGACACAATGTTTACCCCCCCAGCGTTTCATGTTGTTCTTTGGATATCTTTGGATAGAATCTTCATACGAATCAACCGGGATTCCACGGGGAGGTAGCTGAGAAACTGATTCCCAACATTTTGAGAGAGGCTCTGAACTGTGAATGATGGCAAGCATTGAAGTTTCAATTTCCACTCGCGCATTTTTTTGTTTTCACATCGCAGAATTTCGGGGGGCTCCAAGTTGGAAGGATCAGTGATTTCAGGTCTCCAGAACTGCAACTTGTCGAAGTATCAGAGCAGGTGCTCAAGCCATTCCTCTGATATTTGGGTTTGTCTCGAAAAATGAATCTCCATTCCACCGGTCCTACCACTATCAACCTCCTTTTAAAACCCCAAATTCAAAATAGCGTTCAGGAGCTAAGATTGGCTTCTCTGTGCTGGAAAAAAATCGTTCAAGATTTTTGGCTACCTGCACTGCCCGGTATCCTTCCCGAACCGAACCGTGACTTCAACCGTGACTTCTGCAGAATTTGGATGGCCCAAGCCCTGGGGCTGACCTGCGGCTATGTCACTGCTGCTGATGGATGACCAAAACCTGGATTTTTCGCAGCTTGACCGCTGAAAAAAACTGCAAAAGATGGGATAACATAGGATAACATCCATGAATTTATGGGGAGATGATGGGGATATGATGGGTATTTAACCAGCCATCATGATTCGGGTCATGAACTAGTGGGATTGAAGCAACAATCATATGGGGTTTCAACCAACAAACATGAGGATATCATGTTTTTCATGTTTTTTGGTACTCGTAACCAACTGAAAATTGGACATCCTCAAGGACGCTTGGAGTCCCGATCAAGGAAGCAGGATGAATATGGCCTGACAATGCTGTCAGGTCCATCGTGTTTTAGACCTTAGCCAACAATATCTCGAAATAGCTATTGGCATAAAATGGCATATGTATATTATGGGTATATATATAATACACATCATATAATGTTATATATGTATATATATATAATATGTATACAACATTTGTGCCCCTTCAACCAATAAGTATGTGGCAGTTCCCACTGCCAACAACTCCGACCATCAGCAGCCGCTGAGATTATTTCGTCAGGTTCCGCAGCGTGAGACGACGTTTGCATCGAGACCCTGGTCCACCAGCGAAGCTGCAATTCCAGGTGGAAGTCATCATGGGGTTTACCATTGGAAAACCACGGGAGTTTACCCAGAAAAAATGGGATATCATGGTGATACGAAAAATGGGAGATATCAGCAACAGTATTGAAATCATATTATATATTCTGTTCTTTCCTTCTGTGATGACCATAAGATGGAGCGGATATTGGCAATTTTTGGCATACAACACCATACAACTATTGTCACTTGGACCTAGTAGGCACAAAGAGATTATGTGACATGTGAAAAACGCATCTGCAAGGAGAAGTGACAACAACAGATGCCCATTGGCAACAGTAGGTTTGTCCAGGTCCACGCTTGTGGCCATGTCTCTGCTCTGAATGTTGTGTCGGTATCCGTATGTGTTGGCATCGGAACCCAGAGTGTAAACCGGATACCTTTATGTACATAAATGAGACAGATACTCATCAATCAGATGGTGCAAGCAAAGAATTCGTGTCACAATCATCGGTCATTTGTGGACACCACCTTGCGCTTGCAGCGTTGGCTTTAGAGACCATAGGAAAGTGAACGGAAGAGTCTCAACTTTTAGCCTGGTGCCCCAGTGCTGGGAAGCAGACAACATGGGCAACAGCCTGGCTTCCTGCCAGAACAACATGACCCAGATCATTCGAGGACTTGCTACAGACAGTATACACCACGAAAAACATATTGACGCGCGGCGTTTTTCCCCGACTTTTTGAGTCATGGCTTGGCTGCAAAAAGAGCTTTCCAAAGCCTTGTGGCTGCTGCACTCTGACTTGAGGAGTCGTGCTCCTTGGATCAAAGAAGGTGACTGACCTCGAAATGCCGTGATTTGCTATGATTTGCAAGGGCTGACTGAGGTCAAATTGAAACTGCCTTGGGTCATCGCGACGCTTACGGTCATGGTTCTCGTCGGTGTCTTGCTAGTGAGGCTGGAGGAATGATGTTCAGGAATCATGGCTCACAGTATGAGTGCCCGGGACCTGTGGGCCTGTACCAACACGGGGAGGCACCATGTCTCTGCTCCACAACTATCTGTGGAGAATGACCACATTGCTGCAGGTTGGGCCGTTGAGCAGTGGATTCTTGTGCTGCAGTATGCATCTTGTCCAACAGCAAAGTCCTTTGGAATCTCCAGGAACTCCGAAGGAGGGAATGAGCTACTTCTTCTCTCTGGGTGATTTTGGTGTAGCTGCCTGCGAGAAAGCCTACAAGGCCACTAGTGCTGCAGTCTGAATTTTGGGTTCAAAATTTGGGGACTCCAGAGTTCCTATGTGTTCCTATGGTTTATCATCATTTCCCGATATTTTCCTTGTTAAAGTGATCATAAATTGAGGTATCCCCTTTGGCCAAAGCCATTTTAAGCAGAGATTCCATGGCAAAACCACGGCAGTCCCGGTGTGGGTTTGGAAAATCTACAGGAACCCCCTATAATTGGGTATGGGTCAAAATTAGGTACCCCAAAATTATGGATGGTTAATACTAAACTAGACTAACATCTGTGGTCCCCTAGGTCTTCCATTTTGACCCACATCCAATTGGCAGTAAAAACCATGGTTTCCTGTCAAATTTTCCTTAAACCAACCGCATTGAGGCGGGTGACTTGGAAGACGCAGGTGGTATTGGTCACTGGGGCTGCGGTGCACAGAATCAGCCTCTCGACATGGGTACCCTCTGGTAATTTGTTACATAGCTATTGAACATGACCATAGAAACAGTGGATTTTCCCATTAAACATGGTGATTTTCCATAGTTTTTTGTATGTTGTCCAGAGGGTAAGTCCCCAAAGTTGGGATGGTTCAATACAAACGATGAGATGGCCATGTTTTTCTGCTCATCACTCATGAGCCATACTCAAGTGGCAGTCGAGGAAGCTGGTAGCAGATGTGATGGACAAGCTGGCAGCGACCTTGAAACCCAAGTTCATCCTGTCTTTGGGAGTCTAGACCCCAGAGAAATCATGGCCTGTTTGGCACTGAAATGGCTGTAGAGCTCCAACTTTTTGGGAACCTTGTGGATCAAGGATAACTTCTACATCCGTGGTGTGACTTGGTCGCAATTACATTGTGAAACTCAAAATTCCGGCTTTTCTCGTTTCTGGGAAACGGACACCTTTTGAGTTTCCAAGTCTGGATGTTCGCGAGGTCAAGAATTTGGAAGATCCGCAGTTCAAAGAATCATTTGCCACTTTTCAGCATTTCCAACATCTCCAGCATTTCCATGGATTGATGGCAGTTATGACCATCATGGTACCAGACAGGTGATCCTACGCTGGCACACGCTTAGTTGACTTAGTTCTTCCTGAGGTTGATGTGTATCGACGTGGTCACTTGGAAGAACTCCCATGGCAGGTGGGACGTTTGATGACGTTCAGATCACAACTCCGGGGCAAAAAGTAGACAGATTGCACTCTAACATATACATTAAGAATCATTCAGATATATATATATATATACATGAACTATTCTTAAATTTGTTAACTATCTTTGACAAGGAAAATCATCTATGACAGGCAAATCATCTATAAATCACCAGGAAAATCATCCATAAATGGACCATGGCTTCCAGTTCGCTGTCCATCGACTGCTTGGAGGTGTCGCTCGGTGACCACGATCATCGTGGCAACATTAGTGCCATGTTGCTGTGGCAGAACGACAAGTGGCAGCTGCCTTCCCCGCACCGCCCTAGCATTTCATCATCATTTTTTTGTTGTAGAACAGGCTAACAGGCTGCGAAATTATGTGAAATGGAACTTGAGACTTTCCCCCAAATTTCTGATGCAAAATGATGCAAAATTTCAGAATGATTGTTGAGACTTTCCCCCAAAATGATTTCTGAAATGGGTACTATTTATTACTATATATAAATATAATATAATATAATTATCATGATAGTTTCCCCCAAAATGGATGGCAACTTTTTAGGTACTACAGCTTCCAATTCCCTGTGGGCCCGAAGCACCTGGAGTTTTTGATCACCGACTCCGTTGGCCTCGAGGGGGGGATGCTGGATGAGGCGCCAGAGGGCCGTCGCTTCGAGGAGGCGCCCAGAGAGGGGGTAAACGATTTTTTTCGCCATGATAAACCTTGGGAAGTTACGGGGGTAGCCACTATTTTTGGACAAGCATATATATATAATATAATATATATAATATATAATATATATAATATATATAATATATATAATATATAATATATATAATATATATAATATATATAATATATATAATATATATAATATATATAATATATATAATATATATAATATATATAAGAAATATTTATAATATATATAATATATATAATATATATAATATATATAATATATAATATATATAATATATATAATATATATATAATATATATAATATATATAATATATATAATATATATAATATATATATTTATAATATATATATAATGGTCCTGAGTCCCAATCAGGATCTCACCGATCAGTTTGCTGGCTTGGAAGCTGGCAAACGTCAGTGGGAGTGGATCGAGAAGCACTCTGCATCTTGGACAGTCGACATGTCAAAACAGGGCGACTGGTAGTGCGCGAAGGACTGGTAGTGACTGGTAGTGCAGGAAGGTGGTTGATAGAGTGTTCTCCAAGGCCAGTTATGGCGAGTCGCCGAATGCCGTTTTGCAGGCGTGTCGGAGAAGATGAGTCATGCTGCAGATCATCCGATTTGGCTTTGTCCCCCCAAAAAATTGGGGACGTCAAAGGAAAACCCATGATGAATCATCATGTTCATCACTCATCCCAATTGTAATCTATTTACCAACTAGTTTCAACATTCCATGGCCCATCTACCCCAGTGTTGGACAACTCCACATCCACATCTCCCGTTGTCGCGTACGTCGGAGGTCGTGGTAGGCCATCGCCCCATTCGCAGCTTGGCCTCCCGGGGGCCCGGGCCATCGGCGACTCCGCCGGAACAGGCTGCAGCTCAGAAACTGAAGGAATCTTTAGCGATGAAGGGAAAACCAGTGACTTGGACATCTGGATGATTAAGGTTCTGAAGATATTTTTTTTGGTTGGCATTTTCACCAATATAGCTATCTAAAATTATCAGTTTTAGTAGGTCATCTATACATGGGTCATTTTTCCATAGCTATGTTAAATTGCAGCAGGGTATTTCGCCTGGATGGGGATATTTTGCGCAAAACATATCAAAAAATGATGATATAATGGTGATACTAAGGATATGGGTCAGACAGTGGGAATGGCTTAGATGACTTGGCGTTGCGTTGCTATTGAGGTTGTTTTCTTGCACGGCCATGACCACGTGATGCAGCACTTCCTGGAAAAGGACAAGCCTTTGTATCACTTTGGCAATGGCGTTGGTGGAATGGGTTTGCACCCGTTCAAACAATGCTCCAACTGCACTGAGTTCAAATGGGGCGAATCGGCCTACGGCTTTGCAGTTCATGAAGTTGGAGACTTGTCGATGAACGTCCACTTTGTGGATATCAATCAAAAGGTACGGCATTCTGTGGAGGTTCCCTTTAGTGCATTGTGACCAATTCAGAAGACGGTGAGCAGCACAAACATCGGCTGCTTTGCAAGCAACCGTTTTCATGTGCAGTGACTTGGTCGTTTTTCTGCCTGTGCAGGCTGAATGTGCCAATTTTCCACCTCTGAAAGTGTGCAGATATTGGCATGTCTGTTTCATGCCAGTAGGTTGAGGATGGGACCTTCAGTTGGCGCCAGGAAAAAGGCATCAAAAGGAAACTTGGATGTGCATTCCAGGCACTAACTGGCCAACACATGGTTATGAAGTTACGACTCATGACCCAGTTGTAGATGGGTGCTATAATAATATGTATATATATATAATATATATATATAATGTGATGTTACCCCAGTCATATCAACAGGCTTAACAGCTTATGAACCACTTTTACAAGGAGGGCTAATTATTTTAGGATTTTTTTTTTGATCAGGTTTAGGAATTATTTTTGGATTCCTGCTTGCTTTTCCTGCTTTTCCTGCTTCTCTGCTTTCCTGCTTTTCCTGCTTTTCCTGCTTCTCTGCTTTTCTGCTTTTTTGCTTTTCTGCTTCTCCTGCTTCTGCTTTTCTGCTTTTTTGCTTTTCTGCTTCTCCTGCTTCTCTGCTTCTCTGCTTTTCTGCTTTTTTGCTTTTCTGCTTCTCCTGCTTCTCTGCTTCTCTGCTTTTCTGCTTTTTTGCTTTTCTGTTTTTCCTGTTTCTTTGCTTCTCTGCTTTTCCTGCTTTTCCTGCTTCTCTGCTTTTCTGCTTTTCCTGCTTCTTTGCCTTTCTGCTGTTTTGCTTTTGTGCGTTTCCTGTTTCTTTGCTTCTCTGCTTTTTTGCTTCTCTGCTTTTTTTTTTGCTTTGCCTGCTTTAAATACTTGATTTTCATGTAAGATGCATTTTGCACAGTATTTACATCCCTGAGTATCACATGACCAACCTTCTCTTGAAAACTAGCAACGTAACATGTGAGAAGAGGTGCTTGCATTCTGCTTTGGGGGAGGCGCTGCGCCCTCCCCCCAATCCCCCCCTCCCGCTTTTTTTTAATTTAAACTTAAACCCAAGTTACATTAGTTGGTTTTTGCGAACTAACCTTCTCTGGAAAGCTGACAGGTTTACATAGATAGATAGATAGATAGATAGATAGATAGATAGATAGATAGCTGATAGATAGCTTGGTAGATAGATAGCTAGATAGATAGATAGCCAGCTAGATGGATAGATAGCTAGAGAGATAGATAGCTAGATACCTCGATAGATAGATGGCTAGATAGATAGCTAGATAGATAGATGGCTAGATAGATAGCTAGATAGATAGATAACCAGCTAGATAGATAGATAGCTAGAGAGATAGATAGCTAGATACCTCGATAGATAGATGGCTAGATAGATAGCTAGATAGATAGATGGCTAGATAGATAACTAGATAGATAGATAGCTAGCTAGATAGATAAAGAGGTAGCTAGATAGATAGCTAGATAGATAGATAGATAGATAGCTAAATAGATAGGTAGATAGTTAGCTAGATAGATAGATAGCTAGATAGATAGCTCGATAGCTAGATAGCTGGATAGACAGCTGGATGGCTAGATAGATAGATAGCTAGATAGATAGAAAGCTAGATAGCTAGATAGCTAGATAGATAGATAGCTAGATAGCTCGATAGCTAGATAGCTGGATAGACAGCTGGATGGCTAGATAGATAGATAGCTAGATAGATAGAAAGCTAGATAGCTAGATAGCTAGATAGATAGTTAGCTAGATAGCTAGATAGGTAGATAGATAGCTAGCAAGATAGCTAGCTAGATAGGTAGATAGATAGCTAGATAGATAGATAGCTTGCTAGATAGATAGCTAGCTTGCTAGATAGATAGCTAGCTAGATAGCTAGATAGCTAGCTAGCTGGATAGATAGCTAGCGCCCTCCCTCAATCCCCCCCACCCGCTTTTTATCTAATCCCAAGCTTCCGCATCTGTAAATATTTGGGTGAACATGCTCACATGTAGAACATCCCATGCAAAATGGAAGGTGAACATGCCAAAATGTGGCAAATACCATACAAAATGGAAGGTGAACATGCCCACATGTAGGAAATCCCATGCAAAATGGAAGGTGAACATGCCAAAATGTGGCAAATACCACACAAAATGGAAGGTGAACATGCCCACATGTAGTAAATCCCATGCAAAATGGAAGGTGAACATGCCCAAATGTGGCAAATACCATGCAAAATGACAAATTCAAGTTCCAAACCGTTGCAAACACTAGGCAAATGGTACCAGCCAAGAAATCCAAAAAAAATTCCCAAACCTGCTCAAAAAAAAATTCCTAAAACTATTTCACACCCATATCATATCTGGATTATTAAGATTTATTAACCGCTTACACGTGATAAAGATTATAATTGCATATTAACATTTGCTAACCGCTTACACCATTCATAAAGATCATACCTTCACGGCTTATTACCCTCTGACAATTTAACATCGCCATGGAAAATGGCTATTTATAGATTATTTAGCTATTACAACTCATGATTTTCCATAGCTATGTTAAATCACCAGAGGGTAACGTTTCCACTTGGCTGTCTATTTCTCCCATGGAGCCAGGAGCTCCAATTCGTAGAAGACGTGGTGCTTGTCTACGGTGGCTGGGCAGATCCTGGCGCCGAGCCGGCCCAGGGATCCATGGCATCACTGGAGTCCTTCAAGCTACGCCAAGTGAGGATCCCAGAAATGGGCCAGGATCAGGGCCAGGGCCAGCAATGGTGCTGGCCAAGAAATTTATGGCCATATAAAAAAGGCTTATTCACCAGCATTTTTTTATCAGAAGTGCAGATGAAGAATCATGTCTAAATCATGGTGTGCTATTTTTCGACACTTTTTCATGCGATAAACCAGCCATGAAGAATGAGACACAGCCAGGAAACATCACGACTCACATCAAACTCGAAGCAATTGACAATTGATGCAAGTAGAACATCTAGGAATGGCAAGGTTTACACACAGTCTCCAACCCTTGGATTTTCTACGAATGATCGTGGCTTGAGACCAGAGAACAATCCATCGCTGCGCCCTGCGACTTGCTTAGGTGGAATCCCTGCATGTGAAGGGCACGGACTATATCTCAAATCGGCTACAAACAGCTGATAGGAACCTGTCACTTGGACTCCAATGCCAGCTGGCCAGCTTAGTCATAGTCTGAATGCACTGGTGATCAACCGGGTCATCTACTGATTTCCAAAAGTGTATCTGAGGTTAGTCTGCTTGGAGTCGGGGCTTCCCTCAGAGCCTTGTCACCATGCTTCCACTGTTACAGCTTGAACTCGGTGAGGAATGGAGGTACTAGTAGAGCTGAGTTTTCGGGAATTTAGCGAAACCATGTTGGCAGTTTGATGAAGCGTGGCACGACAAGGAGAAGGACACATGCGAACATAGAGACCCTGCAATCCAGCCACCAGCTGTGCCTTCAGCCAAGGAACCAAGCCCTTCAATCGGCTTCATCACATCCCAGTGGTTCTCAGCCTGTGTCTCTCAGAAGGGGGTGGAGGAGGTACATCAAGGCAAGCTGGAGAGGACCAAGCTGTAGCATCCGCATAGGTGCTTCATGGTGCTCCATTTTTCCAGGATAGTCACGGTGACGTGCATCCCTTGCTTCAGAGTCTCATTCCACGATAGTCTTACTGGGCACAAGCTAATTGAGCTTATTCTGCATTTTGCAGGACAGCACCGGGAAGTCTATCTGAAATTATCTCGCTGCTCGCATTGCTGGATTTTTTGACTGTGACACCAAGCAGCACTGGCTTTGGCAGCACAGCAAGCCGAGTACTTACTCTGAAGGCGGGATAGACATAAGGTGAATGATGCAGCACAGCAAACCGAACTGGCTGTACTGCAATGTACTGCATCTGTGAATCTTCTCCGGTCAACCGAGATGAATCAATCACACTTCATTTTTCCAGTGGGGTTTGCACCGTCCCCAAGTGGCCAAGTGGAGGTTGCAGTCAACTTATCATTCCAGATCTCGTCAAATCATGAGATCCCCGCATGCCTAGCTCATGAATATTGGGCATATTGGGCTGGTTCATCGGATGATCTGGGATGGTCAACTACTAATTTTATCCAATAATATCATCGCCATGTCGCCATGGTACCACGATCACCAATAATATCCAGGTACGCGAGGGTGGGGCCGAGTGCGTGGCACATGTTGAAGTGCGAGCAGTTTTTGGTGCACCCGACATCGAAGCTGCACGACACACAGCCGTGATCCAGCTGTTTCAAGGCGAGAACTCCCCTCAGGGGATGAGGCTTTCTTGGGAAAAAATGTAGGAACCCATCATATATTTACCATGAAATATGGGATTGTCTCATTTTCAGTAATTTTCCTAGAAATCTCCAGCTATTTTTCAAAGTGAAGAACTCTGTTGCAAACATGATTTTCACCGGTGAAGTCCAAGTGTTCAAGATCGACTTTAGCCAAGTTCCACGAATGGCGTCCATTCGATTGTTGGCCGATTCCGATGAACACATTGGTCCATTGGAGCAGTTGAGCCCCCACCTGCGAGGCAAAGATTCCAAGGATGCCGAAAGGAGCCTCCTGCACATGCTACAGAGCCTCCGACCCCAGGAGCCGGGTCCGGGGTGCTGCGGCTCCTTCGGGCGTGGAGGGGAGGTTTCAGATTTGGAACCCTATTCCAGCTAGTGGTTTATCATCAATCAGCTTTCTGATTGAAGTGGAGAAAAATCTCAGGCCTTCCAAATTTGGAGACAGATGCAGAAAAAGGTGCTACTGATTTATTGAGGCTGTATCAGTGATTATCACCATAATGAATTGCCCCATGCTCGTGGATCCTCTTCCTTCAGTATCTGTGGCACCGATGCGGAGGATCCAGATTTGGAAATGGAGTTGCAGGAAGCAGTGCAGTTGCTAAGTGCGGCAGCATCATGCTTGACAGCCCCTGAGGCAGAACGAAGAACCACGAGTGGGACGGGGTTCGTCTTTGAGAGTTGAAAACATGTTCACTCAGATTTATATGGCAGTGTGTCAAAACTTTGTACCCCTGTAGTTCACATCAAAATAGCTGGGATTTATGGATGGTCATTCCCCTAAAAATGGTATTTTCATAGGTATTGATCCATACCCATATCATATTTATATCCTCCAAATATCCCTGAATTGAAGGGAAAGTCTGCCGGACCAAATGGTAAAAGCTATAAGAAATCAGGTGTCTACTGACCTGGCTGGTCTGCTGAGAGAACTGGGTATCGACTGGGATGAGTGGCGGAAAGCCTTCTCAGACACTTGGAATGGTGGGAACTAAGGGATCTAAGCATCACAGATGGGGAGAAAAGTTAATACAACCAGCAACGCTTGGGATTTGGGATATTTGGGTATGGGTCAAAGTTCTTAGGCTACAAATTGACCGATACTTTGTTGATCATTTTGAGGACCTTAAAGCATGTTGGGGCGCAATCAAAATTGACCTATACCCATATGTCCAAAGAGAATGTCTTCAGAGCAAGTAGGATGCTTGGTTCAAAGAAACAGTACCCTGCAGGGGAAATGACGAACAATGATGAACCATGATGAACCCTCTACCTGTTTGTTCCAGTCCACAGACAGACACGTGACTCAGCCTGAGGAAAGTCATGAAGATGCCAGTGTAGCATTGGGACCTCTGGGCTTCGAGAATCTTGCCTAAGATACTTCTGGGCTGAAGTTTACATGGTTTTGTTGTTTAGGCTTAAGCCGACCTCGCCTTCTTGCCTTCTTGCGTCATGCCGCTTTGTTTTCCGATTTTTCCGCTTTAGGTTGTACCGTTGTGCAGTCTGCAACTTGCTGGAATGCTTTAGTGCACTGGCAGGCTCGTCATGGCTCTTTTTTATTAGCAGTGCATGGCGTTTCGAGCGTTTTTCTCTCGGAGAATGTCGTGTCTTCTCTTTCGTGTCGTCACGGTCGCAGGTTTCTATGCTGGCGAAAGCAGAGGCCTGGACCCAGTGAAAGCATCTCTGACAGTTCTGGCGACCTGTGCAGCGCCCTCCCAGTGGGCGCGTGATCCGTTGAAGAGGTCAGCCCGGGGGAAGTGTAACTGTGATGGGTGACGAATCTATGAACCAAACTTTGATCATTGGATTTGTATGGATTTGTTGGAAAGTTGACAAAAGCTTTCAGATGAGAATGCAGCTGCAGTGGAGCTCTATCAAGATTTGTCAAGTCTTCCATAACTTGAAGTTTGTCTAAAAATGCTGTATACCCTCCAAATGGTAGCGGGGACGATGATAAATCATGAAATTTGAGGTCGAACCCAACAACTGTAGGAGCCGTGAGAAACCAAGGCCAGAGCCCTCCGACGAAATGTGCTCAACCCACGCTGGATGTGTTGCTGCACTACGCTGCCACATTCTTCAGGCGGTGATCGAAGCATGGCGTGCAAAGACTCAGTTGGTTCAAGTGATGCCAGGCGTAGCCAATGGTTGCAATATGTTGCAATTGTTGTTTAAAGATGTTTAAAGTTTACAGCACCCACAGACTGCAGGACAGGTACGGAATGGGTGCAGTTCCGGTGCAGTTTGCTTTTCGCAAGTGTGGGCATCTCTTGGCACCAAGGATAGCCGCTTCAGCCGCCTATATGGAGGGCCCTTCAAGATCCAGAGCGGTTGCGCCCTTAGGTCCCAGGGAACTGAGGTCCTTGCGTGGTGTCCTCGTTGTTCCGCACATCTGTCGCTAGCTTCAGGTCCTGACCAAGATCCAAGACGAGAGAGGCGCTGGCAACAACTCTTTGAGATCGTGGATAGAAATGGCAACGGTCGAGTTGAGATCCTTGGAGCAAAAGTTGTTGCAAGAGGAGAAAGGCGACAAACCGCATACCAATCATTTTTTAGTCTTGCCAATTTCTACAATCTTTGCAACGGGGTCGAACCTTGACCAAGTTTTTTCCCGCTTTCTGCAGATTTTTGTGCTGCTGACCCAAACAGACCATTGGTTCTTGGTGGCCGAGGATGAGCGAATGGCAGAAGGCGCTTGAAAACGAGGACAACGAGGAACTTCGGCAGCTTTTCCAATTTGATCAGAGACAGATGCGAAGATTGGCTAAAAAATTGCCGCTTGGCCAAAACAGTCATTCCGCATAGCTGGGATTCTTGGTTGCCAGTGGTTTGAGTCCCAAAGTGTTTAGTCTGGAGTCTAATGCTCAAAGAAGGTTTTTCTATGACTGTCTAGACCTCATTGCCAAGCTGTTCTGGCCCTGCAGCTTGTCCAAGCTTGGTCATTGGAGACGAGGTTTGAATCAGTGCATGAGGAAGCAGATAGTTGGGTGGACCTCGAGGAATTTCGAAAAGCATGCAGGACTCGGTTCCGTTTCAACAAGTGGGCTCCAAATGTTCCAATGGTTTCAGGTTCCAAGGGCTGCTAGATTTAAACGGTCCATGCGCTGCAAAACCCTGTGAGGATGGCAGAAAAATCTGAACTTTTGTGGCATTACACCTATATGATGGCTGGACGCGAGGCTGAAAAGGCAGATGACAGGCCTGTTGATCCATCGGATCTACGATTTGATGATATCTGATGATCGGGGGATCAACCTCCAACAACTTGTGGTCCATTTCGCTCGTTGGTAGATGGCCGTTTGCATTTCTGTGTTGTGCCGGCCCGCATTTTGATGCTTCATCTGCTACTTTTTTTTCGTGTCTTAAAATGTCTGGCAAGGCCTCCGGATCAAGATTTTGCCGGATTGATCAACTGGAATCGTGGCCTGGCCGAGTTCGTTTCAGCCACTTTTTTAGAAAAATGCAGTGTCTTGGTATCCGTTGGGCCAGGTCATTGCTTGGAGCTCGGGCTCATGCAGGAGGATGCGCATCTGAAGAAGTACAAGTCAGGAATCAGTGCCTCGGGAGATCACTTCATGAACGCAATATCCTCATGGATCTCATGGCTCTTCAGTTGAGTCCCAAAGTTTTGAGACTTCGATATCTTCCGATGATCTTCCGCATTCTTCCGATTTCCGATTCGTATCCTGAGTCTGATATTCCTGAGGTGCTGAAAAGCAGCTGGCAGACAGCAAGTTTCAGGCCTTGTTTCATTCATCTTGGACCGTTGGGCCCTGGTTGGCAGTTTCTGCCCAGGCATGGAGGAGACACTGCAGCTTCATCCTGGGATCAGCAGAGGCGCCCCCGGGCTGGTGGGGCTGCTGGGGCCATCTAAATGATTCAATTTGAGCTATAGAGCTATAATTTAATGATATTCAATGTATATCATGTTTATAATAATATAATGTTTATAATGTTTGTTTATTATAATATATATATATATTAGTTTAAATAAATTATAATTGGGAACCTTTTGGGAACATGATACACCACTGCATTTTAGGGGTTCCACTTTTGGACAAAACCAAAACCATCGAATCTGCTAGGATGAGGAGGAACTCAGCAGCGGAGGGAAAGATGCTACAGAAGAGGCCTCCTCGAAGCCATGGTGCTGTGGTGGTGGGATAGCCATGACTGGGGGGTTTCGTAAGTCATGAGGGAGCCCAAGTCACCATGGGTTTCAATACTACAATGGGCCTTGGAGACTTGGATGATTTGGGGGTACCATTTTAGGACACCTCCGTATGGTATGAGGGGATGGTCATAGCCCTATGAATCTTTGGGGTGAATTTTTGGCCATGACCTTTTCGGGAATCCGATGATATTTTTAAAGGTGTTCGGATGACCAGGGCCTGACCAGGGGCCCCATGAATTCCATGTACCTTGACATGGTCATAAAATCGCAATGCCATTGGTGGAAAAATCAGGTTCTCAGCAGAGACTTCGACAGCCAACTCTTCATCAAGATAGCCTTCAACACCAGCAAGAGCTGCTTGGATTGCACCAGAATTGGGGGGTTGTGCCGGTTGTGCCACTGGGGCCGACTCTTAGACCCAACATGAAGAAATCACGAGTTGGAGCTGAAGTGTTGCGGAAGTCCTGTCTATCCGCGGGTTTTACTCGTGCCAGGCTTTGAAGATGTGGCACTTTTTGGTCAGCTGGCAGTCCTCCAGTCTCACATCCTGGAGACGCTGGCGTAGTGTCACCTGTCACCTTTGGGTTTTCGGTTTGGCCGGTTGGTTGGTGGCACCCCGTGAGGAGAAGATCTGGAAAGTTCTCTTCCCCAAATATCTGCCTGAGGCGCATCAAAATGACTGGTTGGTGCTGAGAGTGTCTTCCATGCTGTCTCCGGTTCAGGCAACTGGCATAGAACAGACTTGGCCTCAGGTTTAAATGAAAGATGGTGCATCATGTTCAGGTATCCGATAGGCTGTTCCCATGTCATGACACTGGCGATCCATGGATATCCATGGATGTTGTACTAAAATCGTACTCTGATTCCTTCGTCTCAGACATCCCACCTCTGTCCCGCAGGCTCCTATGATGCCATGCCTGCAATCTGTTTTGAGGTGTGTACATCTCCAACTGGGTGTGCACTACATCATTCCGCGCGAAGTTGCGGGGACGGCCGGTGTGTACTTTTCTCTGGAGGCGCTGGTAGAACTTCCCTTGACACAAGCGCTCCAACCTGCCTTACGCGGCTGCCAGGGTTGGGAAAAGTGGAAAGCCCACTTGTTTGGTCCTCAGCAAAATGGCAGGCAGTTCATGTGACACCGATAGCATCCAAACTAAGGAGGGATAGAAAGCTTCAAGAAGACCTGGAACCAACGCCAGTAAATTCGCCAGTGCCATGCATGCAATTCGAATCGGGGAGATGTTACAGATTCCATACATGACCGAAATTGACTGAATGATGTTTGGAATTGATTCTCTGGCAGTGGATGATTTCGAGGCTCCTTCAATATCCTTCAATTGCAAACTGTGAGTATTCATTCTGAAAGTGAAATGGTCAAAGCCTCAAACTCCAGGTAGCCTCATGCCCGGATGTGTCAGAGGCCTCGTTTGCAAGGGACACGCAGCTTGCGAATGCAAACTGAAATCTCTTGGCACCCTTTGACAGGCGTATAGAAATAGCCATATGTCATGGTAAATTATGACAATTCACTAACCTGAAATAAGGCCATATTGGGATGATTCCCCTTATTAAAGAAAAAATCCAGGGTTCGGTCGCGACGTGAGGTCGTTCTAATTTACCCAGATGTGCCATGATCCGAGGTGGATTGTTTGCCTTAATATCCATATTGCTGTGATTGTGTGGTCAAACCACCATTAACAGGGAACTAAAGTTTGGCCAATCTAAGGATTCCCCCATATGGGTGGGATGACTGCAACCAATTGCCATTTCTACCATGTAACTTGACCATGGCACATATGAAATCATATAATATGTCACCAGATCATTGTTTAGCTTACATCTGCAACCAATTCCTACCGGCGGTGCTTGGGGGAGGTCAGGGTCTGGGACGGAAACTGAGAGGCTACTCGAAGTGTGAGCTCCAGCCGCATTGCTCCTCCTTCAGATGCCACGATTCTGAACGGCCTACGCCTCGGACCAGGGGACGGGAAGAACAGCGAAGCTGCTGTGAAACGCTCGGTGAAGCTGAGGTGCCAAGGTGCTGATGGAAGAGAACTTCATGTCACCTCTGGGAGGCCGTTGAAATCCATTGAAATTCGTCTAAAACGTGGCAGGAAGACGAGGATGGTTTTTGTTAGCCAGGTGGAGACTTGGATGAACAATTCCGTACAAGGCTGCCAGCTCCTCAATGGATTTGTATGTTTTTTTTGGTGACATGGACAGATCCGCGATTGTTACCGTGTTCCGCCTGAGGCCTTCATCCATCAGCCAGACCATGGCGGCACCACTCACTATTGATTCTTTCGCTCCCTTCCATCAGTCAGGCTCCCAGATGGTCAGCTGCTTCCAACAGCTTTCTTGTCACAGCTGGGTGCTGATGGATTCTGAGGATGAGGCCACCTATGACGCTGGTGGACTTGCATCCTTCAGGCACTTCGCAAATATTTTGCCAACTTCCTATTTTCGATACATCGAACATCCCGCCTTTTGCGGGTGCCCTGCTGGTTTCTGTAGAATACAGAGAACAGCTGCCAGTGAGGCTTGGAATTCCAGACCATCCAAGCACCACGACCTGACTCCCTCGGAAGTGCAGCCGCTGCTTCACCCATGTCTTGGACCTCATCCGATGTTGTGCATCAGCCGCTGACGCCGCAGGCGCTCGGCACTATGCATATCTTGATGAATCCAAATCACAGACCTCCAAACGCAAACAGTTATTTTTGATGGATCAAAACATATCAAAACTAACTTTCTCATGGATCAACCATGATCAAACCTTCATTTTGCTGATGAAACCATATGAAACCTTGGGTTCCAGCATGACCTGTTAGGCGAAGAGTTCCCGACGGAAGTCCTCCGAGAGTGAGCGATCTCTGCCTCCGAGAGTGAGCGGCTCAAGAGGGACATGACGCAGCCTAGTCCCTGAGGATGGGGGGTTTTACCCCCCAACTATGGCATTTTTTATGGGGAACCTATACGTAGGAAAATGACGATTAGCCATAGGATTTTAAGATGCTTAAGGGCTTTCTCATACATTGCAGACAAAACCACATTGTTCACAGTCTAACTTCACCATTACCAAGGCAGGAGCAGGTCCCATGCCGCCCCCAGCTGAGGAGACACTGATCTATGGTTAGCTAGTGGGATGGCTAATTGGATGAATCCCAGAGCCCATTTCACCCATTTCATAGCCAGCGCTCGAAGGAGCCACAGGAGTTTTCGATGTTCGCACGTCCTCTCCCACTTTCTGATCTGGTTCCAGAGGACGGGATGTCCGATTTCCTGAATTTTTAATAGGCGGTTGATGGTTCAGAGATGATCCAACTCGGAAGGTTGGGAGGGGTTCAACAACCAAACTTCGGGGCAATACTAATCCGCTGGCCTGGTGTTTTCTGTGGAAATCTTGTTCCTATTCTTTGTAGAGGCTATAGCTAGAGCCTGAGATCTCTTCCTCGACGGATTTTTGCATCGGCTGCCCTCACACCTGTATACTCTGGAGCCGATGGAGCCGGTTGGGTTGAGACACGGTGCGATGAATACAGTCCGCAGTCAAAGATACAAAGTTAATCCTTGCTAAATCCTGCCCTCTTTAATTACATGCAGCAGAAAGGGCGCCGCAAAATCGACGCTATGGCAGGCGGATGCTGGCTCCGCATCGTCTCCAGCGCAAAGTTTGTCGCTGCCGGAGGCGACCGTCGAGTTGCCGGCGACCGGAGGCGAAATCGAGCCGGAGAGGCCAGGCATCCTGGGAGAGCCAAAGGTGGTTTTCCAGTTCGACCGAAAAGGTTGCTGCTCGGCCAGGCGACAGTCAGCCAGCAGTATCCAGGCGTCCCAGCAATCCGCTGGCGAAGCCGCAGAATCGGCTTCTGGCACCGAAGAGTCAGGCTTGTGGCAGGGAGACAGTTTCTGGGAAGCTAAAACTGTGGGCTTTCGCAGGGGAACCAGTTGGGAGCGGAAACCCTCCGACCTTATTTGCAAGTTTTTGTTGCCACGTGGATCCGTTCAGTTTTGTGCTGCCAGGTGAATCTTTGGAGACTGAATCCCAAACATCGGACGTTGTGCAAGGGCGGCTCGCGGTAGAGCTACACGCTGAATTCAGGCCAGCAGCGTGCAATATGGTGTACATTCGTGTACACATTCCACAAATTTCCACAATACGTTTAGGAGTTCAGGATGTTTAGGAATTGTATCCACATTTCCAAACATTTCAGGATATTTGGGAATTTCCAAACATTTCAGGATTGTTTAGGAGTTTATCCGAAAGGAGCCCCCCAATGTTTGGGAGCACTGGTGTCCTGGCTTCACCCAGAATACCCAGATCGATAATTTGAATGGACTGATTGCAGAGCAACGGGGATGTGAACAAATCTTAGGCGACGCCCGCGAGCAAACAGTCGACGGCGATCGAGTATCACGGAGGACTGCAAGAAAAAACACATTATATATAATTATATATATAATTATATATATATAGTAATATATCAATATATAACATGTATACACATTTACAACATGTCAGAATTTGTTCACGAGTCGAATCAATGTCAGGGAGCGGACTCGGGATCAGAATCTCTGAGCCCGGATCAGAGATGTAGTGATGGTTGGGACGGTCTCCAGCTAGTCATGATCACTGCTAACGTTTCCACTCTGTTGATGGCGAATGATTGTGGATATGGCTGCCTGGAAGAGGCAGCAGAGTAGTGAACTAAGTTCAGATGTCATAAGCCACACCTGCAGCGCTCAGGACGAAAGTGTATCGGTTTTTCAAACCCACGTGAATGTGAGAGACGCCAACTCCACGTGCAGTGACAACGAACATTCACGCCTGACCTTTACATGTATTTGGATGTATTTGGAAGATGTTCAATCTTGAACTCGCTATTTTTTGGATTCCATTGGGGCTACATAACGACACTTTTGAGGCATTTGGGGTCACGTTGAGGTAGTTTCAGGGTTAAGTGATGTTGGAGAACAGGCACCCTAGATGAAGGTGAAGGTTCCTTTGGGCAGGGTGAAACCCATGTTAGGCATCTATTTGTTAACTTGCAAGGTAGAAGGCATATCGGGGCTACGGCGACGTCTAGAGGTACGTTTCCCTTGGGGGCATCCCACATCATTCCGGGCCATTTCCGGGTTTTGACGCCCGTGGTGGAAGGGTAAGAACAGGTAGTTGGGACGGTCGGGACGACCGTCTCGGGATAGATTATTAGGAATGGCCGGGATGGTCGTTGGATGGTTTTGACTGGGCTGCGGGGTTGCCCAGTCCACGACTCTGATCCCGCCCACATTGGACTACTGGTGCCAGAACTCCGCTAAGAGATATGGCCAGTTGATGGGATGTTAGTGGCATAGTGATGGGATGTATAGCACACAGAAAATGATAGTGATGGGATGTGTCTGAAACTGGGGGACAGCAAAGTATGGCTGTTTCAGTTGGGACAGTGATGGGATTTTAAGAGGTTTTCTCTCCTATATTCAGAGAAACCGATTTGTTCTTGCGCCAGCACGAAGAATGTTTGCGCTGAGCTGGTTTGTTATTCTTTTTCATTGCCAGCTTGAAATGTCCAAAAGCTAAGACCAGCTAAGATGGTTTCAATGATATTGCTCATAGAATTGGATGATGGGAAAATTTACAGGAAAGCCCTATATTTGATGGTAAAAACCATGGTTTCCTGTAGGTTTTCCCTTCAACCAACCCAATGATATTGCGTCAACATTTCACGCAATCGCCAAACGGAAAGCAGGAACGAGATAGTTGGGTGGAACATACAGAACACATACATCCTTCCACCATTCCGAAAAAGCAATGGAATGCCAACCAGGGACCCTGTGAGAATCTGCAGCACGAAACAGGACAGTAGTGGCAAGCGTTTTATGCAGATGCTGGAAAATGCTTTGGCAGAGAAGTGTGGCTTCCGCCACATGGCCGCAAGATGGTGGACTCGGGCGGTGGAGCTGTCTGATCAGCTGTGAGGTCCCTTGCAGATCAAATTCAAGACGCTGGAGTACGTGGAAAACGAGAACAAAGTCCCTGGAGGCAGGCGGATAGAACAACGGTTTTCAAAACGGACGTCTAGCTACTTGTCCTGACAGGTTGGAATGTGACCCTTTGGATCTATTCGCTGAAGCCATCCATGAACCGTGACACTGTGGCCAAACATGTAGCTTTGGCTGCATGGTGTCAACAGCAGAAGCAGCCAGCAAGTTTCAACAGATTGCCAAATCTGCCATTTACGCTCGACCTCCGTTTTGTCCCAGCAATGTTTCAAGACAGTACATAACAAATGATAACAAGCTGCTGGTTCGGAATTTGCTGCGCTGATAGTTGATATTCAGGTACATTCTCTGCTTCAAAATTACGAAGAGTGGGCTGGAGAGAGAGGATCGTTTGGTGATGATGATCTCTTTGGAAAGTATGCCTGGGTCGCTCTGCTGACACAGATCCTGAAATTTGCTCAGTCATCACTGTGACAACCATGGCCATGTATTCAGCAGAAATTTGCTGTGCCATTTCTGTGCTAGATTCTGCCGTTGAGCACCGAAGCGCCCACAATTGCGGTCCATTTCCTCAGGCATGGTGCAAATTCAAGGCAGGGAAGGATCGGCCCTACGAAGAATGCAAGCCTTCACTGACAGCATCCACGCCCGTTGGACCGCTCCTTGCCGGGTTGAATTTGGCGGGACCCAATATATATAGATATGGCAGTGGGTCAAAACCTTGTACCCCTGGTGAACCTCAAAATAGCTGGTAAATGGATGTTCATCCCTCTAAAAATGGTATTAATAGGTATTGATCCATAGCCATATAATCAGCTTCCTTCAGATGGGGATGGGTCTAGTCATTGAAATACCGGCATACCGCCTTTGTGCATCATAAATGGTCCGTATTTGTTGAACCAAAAAAGTAGGGGTGGATACCCTCTGGTAAACGTTTACATAGCTATGGGAAATCACCATTTTCAATGGGAAAATCCACTATAAATCACCATTTTCAATAGCTATGTTAGTCATTACCAGAGGGTAAATTTCGACCCATCTCCAGCTCTTGCCATGGTGGTCACCATGGCACCGCTGAGGCGCCAGTCGAGTTCCTCCGGAGCATTGGGACAGCAGCCGCAGGAGACCATAACTCAAGACCTTCGAATGGCCCCGGCGCCAGCTCTTCAGGCGACCGGGGATGAGGTTGGGAGCTTGGCATCACGAAATGAGGCGGTCCACTGGTCCACCTCACATCGGCTCATAGAAACCAGAAATGCCATGCCTGCGACGCCAGGGTCTGCCACAGCCAGAAATGCCACAAGAACCCCCCCAGAGCTCCAAAACGCTGGACTTGTTCTTCCCGGTTTTCCCGGTTCTTGCAGCTTGTTCTTCGTCGCCTTGTTACTGTATACTCTTGTGTTGCTCTTACCTTTTGATCCTTTTGTCTTTCTATTCCCGATGGGTTTTTGCATCCCCTGATGCGCCCTGCTGTCTGGGGTCGCTCCGTGAAGCCGCAGTGACAGGACCACAGTGTGCTGTGCGATGGACTTATTCAAGTACATTGTGACGTCGTCGACAAGCAGGGGCTGCTGATTCATTCCATTGGTGGTATCTTGTCCTCAAAATGGACAGGGTGACAGATCCCTGAGGAGATGCCAGTTTGAGATGAGATACTTTCTAATCGAGCACAAAACGGTAGGTTCCCGAGTACGTCCCAGATTTTTCAGAACTGTGCCACAACAAAACATGTCCGCTGGAGACCGCAGGTATCCGTGGAGACTTTCAAGCAGCGCTGGTGGCAGCAACGGGTCTTCCATCCCAGGACGTCCAAGTCCAGGTGATGAGATCCACGGAGCGAGACCGGGACGTGGTGGCGTTGAAGGTGTCTTGATGAATGGCATGGCCTGACATGAAAGATCCCAAGACCATCCGAAAATGGGTCATTTTTTGATGGGGAAACCATGGGAAACCAATGGCTTTGGGATACCCCAAATTGTGACAATTTTTTGAGAAACAAATATATCTAATATATCCATATTTCCCCATGATTCATGCGTGCTCAGGCTGCCTTGATGCCCAAAAACATTGCTTTGCCTCGACTGCGGAGTATCCACAAACTGATGTTGATGCTTGACTCCGAAATACGGTGGCTGCAAGATCTGGAGCTCTATAGTGTATAGTATCTATAGGATAAAACATGTATAGTTCACGTATTACCCCTGCGATACATTGCACCAAGTTCACCACTCACTGCCATCTGGCCTCAGGAACTTCATCGGTGCCCCCAGCAGTTCTTTGTTCTTCCAGAAGTTCGAACCTGTTGGTTACTTGGCAAATTACCAAACTCAAGATGCAGCGAGTTGGTTTCGACTCACAAAGTGCCAACAACTTAGGTGGGATGCCCGGGGTGCCTGCAATGCACGTCAGCACTTCTTGCCTGCTGGAGAACGAGGCTGGCATGACGGCCACAACGCTCCTCGGCGAAGCTTCTCAAAAGGTAATCGAGCAAACGTGCTCTTAGTGAGGAATGTCAAGATTTAATGTTATTCTGATTTATCTGCGGAAAGTAGGAAAGTTGTGCCTCTGTCTGTGCCAGAGGCTTGTTGGGTCGCAGACGCATTCGCACATTGTAGCGAGAGTTGCACCTTTGCTGCATCAAGTGCTGTTGTGAGTAGTTGCCCCAACGTGCAAAATCATGCAGGGCCAACCTAGCATGGAATACCATGGATATTATATATATATATACATACAGTGCAGTGTGCAGTGATACTCATATATTACTATAGTATAATATATACTCTGTGTATATTGTAAAATGTGTATATATAACTATATATCTGTACAATGTATAATACATATGTAAGACTTGAGTGATCAACACATAGTTCAGTGAGCAGGAAGTGAGCACGAAGACCAGCCACAAACCGAGGATGTTGTGGAATCCAATGAGAGGACAGCACCAGGTCCGAGCGCATTTTTCGGCAGTTTGCACCGCTGCTTGTAGGGTTCTGTGCAACTTCATCATGTAACTTCCAGGTATGACAGGCCGATCTCTGGTTGAAAACTTGACCAGCAAGCTGAATCTGCCTTCTGGACATGTGCGAATCGAAGCTTGGCGATTAGGCCCAGTTGGCCCAGTCGTCTCTGGGATTCTGGCGAAGACATGCGAAGCTCAAAACTGAAACACGATCATTGAGAGAGTCTTGGAAGTGAATGCAGAGAAGTGGTTGCTTGACGTCTCACGATTTAAATAAACCCATCCAGCTTGCCCTACCCAGGACAATGTTTGCATGGACTGGCGCTCAGTTGCTTTATATTCCGACCACAAACTCAGTCCCTTCCATTCCATTTCCATTCCATTTCCAACCTTCCAGTCTCAAGGTGAAACCCAAGCGGCGACGAATATTTTTGAATATCCAACCAAAGGATGGCGCCACCATTGAGGACGCGGCCTTGGCTTTGCCTTGCACCGTTCGGCTTTTTTTGTGCCGTCACGTCGTCACGTGGGTCACGTGGGTCACGCTAGGAGATGCGGGCGCTGCAGTGGAATCTCAGTGCGTTGGATGTGCCGAGTTCCAAACTTAGCGCCGGGCCGGTCTCAAGGGGCTTGGAGCTGTGGCAGCTGTGGTTTCCAGTGCTGCACCGGGTTGTTTCAGCATTTCTCAGGTGCAGACTTCGTGCACCAATCCCTGGTCACTTTGCCAGGACATCTTGTTTTGTTGTGTCACAGATTCAGACTTTGCTGACTCGTGGAATCTCGTTCTTGCACGCCGCAGCGGCCCAAGGTCATTGAGACCGCACTTTGCCATGCATTTTCGGACGATACAGGTCACTCAGTGGCACCAACATGCGCATTCATTTTGTTTCTCAGATCCAAAGGTCAATGACACTTGCGATGCGCGTGATACAGTGATACATCAATGGCAGCTTCAGGTTCTTCTACGCAGCTCTGCTGCCATTTGGATGTCGCAGACGAGCATGGCTGCATTGGTCAAAATGGAGGCCGCTGGGTGGGCCTGCACCAGATGCCCAGAACTCAAGTCCAGCGTCTTCCAAGGTTTAAAAATGAGCAAGTCAAGTTGCTGAACATTTTCCCTTGGAGTGCGTTCATATCCTCTTGGTGTCATGTGATCCCTTTGGCAAATTGTAGATTTTCTAGAGTTTGGTAGATGATTTTCCTCCGTTTTCACATGTGGGTTTGTCTGAAAATAGGGTATATTCTCAATTATAGCCATTTAATAGGGATAATGATCATTAATCATTGGGTTTAGGGGTACACTATTTTCAGACACACCCATGTGTGACTGCTGTATTGCAGTGAATCTCACAGCTTCCCTTAAAAGTGTCACTTAGCTTTTTCTCTAGGCCCTCGTTACGTCGCCGACTTCGTGCAGATCTTCGCATCCATGGCGCTCCGTTTCTCTGGTCGATTGGAACTTCGGCACCTTCGCATTTGGCCCGGAGAGGAGGGAGCGACTTGTCGGTGGATGTACGATGGATTGGATGATTGGCCAAAGGAGCTGAAAAAGAGGTCATCTTATTTCAGCTTGGTGAATTATGATCATTCAGTCGAGTCAAATCAGCGTTCTTGTTTTTTGCACGTATTTTTTCACACATTTTTTTTTTTTGAGTGTCCTGCGTGTCTTGAATCTTGGAGCTTCAAGGAATATACGATTGACTTTCAGATTCCCGTGCAAAGTGCTTCCGACATCCGAACCTTGGCTGTTCTTGGCACACTTGCTCATGATCTGACAGCTTTTTTTCGCCACCACTTCATGGTTTGTCTGAAGATAAGGTATCCATAGGTCCAAAATCAAGTGGTTGAGAACTTCACTTTCCTTTTTTAAAACGGCCATTTTGGTGGTTCCATCCCCCGTTTTCAGACCCATATGACCCGGCAGGCATGGCTCAACAGATTTTGTGGAGCCTGCACAGCCAAGAGACCGCGGATTTGATCCAAACAGACCTTTGGAGCAATTGGATTACATCACCAGTTATGGTGATTTACCCATTCATAGCATGGAACCAACTATGGATGGATAGTTTGGGACCAACTAATCTTTGGTATAAATGGATAATATCACCCGATTTTTTTTTCCACTTCACCATGAAGATACCATGAAGCACGAAGAGATGAAGTTGTGAAGTTTGGGGCATTGTCAATGAGTACACATTGCAAAATCTCTCACGCAGTTCTTTAAGGACGACAGATTCCAATTCTTCAGGCGCAAGTGCAGACATAGTGCATTGCTGCATTGCCTGATGCGTTGCCCTGAAGAGAAGCCATCTTTCCTCACATTGAACACTTCAGGGCTTTGCGCATTCTCCGACCGGTCCGCACATCTGCAACGAAGCTGCTTCGGGAGAATCTGCTGCAGCAGTTGCAGCCAACTTTGCAACCAAGCTGCACAAGCTGCAGTTGCAACCGGTTGAGTGCAGGGTGGCCGTCGTTGAGGTGCCATCAAGCTCTGGCCGAGATCGATGTGGTAGACCGGCTGGGCACCTTCTCCAGTGACTTGGAATGGCGGAATGGAAAACTGCAGGAAAATCCGAGAAAAGACAGAGAAAAGACCTTGCCTTATATGGGTTTGTCTGAAAATAGGCTATATTCCCAATGAAATAGCCATTTAATAGGGATAATGATCAGCAAAACCATTGGGTTTAGGGGTACACAACATTTTCAGACACACCCATACATCTTATACGCTTTCAAAGTGTTGCAAGGCAGCGGTGGAGGGCCTTTTGCTGCGAATCTGGCGGACGCTGGGTGAAATGTCAAACCGATCGTTGAAGCTTTTTGAGGTAAATGTAAGACTTGAAAAGCCTCGTGAATCGATTGAAGAATCAGAACAAGTGCAGACCACATGAAGCAAAGCAACATCTTTTTCTACCCCGCGCACTGACGCAGAACAGTCCTGTGGGGAGTTTCCAAATCTAGCGTCGCGATGCCTTTGTCACTGCCTTTTTGTCATTATTATTATTTTTTATTCAATGATTCAGTGAATTATGATTGAAATATGGGGGTTTTCCCCAAATCGGGGATCCCCAATAGCTGGATGGTTTACAATGGAAAATCCTTTCAAAATGATTGACTGAAGGACTTCATCCACATAGTCACTGGTGTGGATTCCGCACGCCTAACTGTGCTTGGCGTCAAGGAAATGTCCAGGCAGGCTGCAAGAGAATTGTCAGATTGACATAGATTGATTTCAGTTGACGTCAGTTGATTTCAAGTGATTTTGATGGGATTTCCATGGATTTCATATGAAAAACTACATCTGAATCATATGATGGCCATTTCTGGTTCTTTTCATGTCCAGACTTTGTAAAAAATCGTCCCGCAGGATGGATCCGATTTTTGGTCGATCAGATCACCTGCGGCCGCTTGGGAAAATATGGACATCATTTAAGGGATGGGAACACCTCCTGGAAGAAGAATATGGGAACAGGTCGGTTGGAAAACGGGAAAACGTTTTTTTGGGAACATGATGTTTTCGCATGATGGGAACATGGGATGGAATGGGGTAAGCTTTGCGCACCGTGTCAGTTGCAAGACTTTCCTCAGGAAACATTACAACTTGAAGATCGAAGTGGACATTTCTGATTGCGCCTCTTGACATTATCGCGACCCCAGATGAAGTGTGTCTGGGGGATACTCCAATTTATGGCCATTGAAACATGGGGAAATGATTTTATTTCTTTATGGGGGCGGTTGGGGTACCCAATTTTGAGATATACCATTTCATCCGAAGAGTTTGCCGCTTAAATCCTAGCTGGTTGGTGGTTTCAAACATTTTGTGTTTTTCCACAATATATGGGATAATCCTTCCCAACTGACGAACTCATATTTTTATATATTTTTCAGAGGGGTAGGTCAACCACCAACCAGAGTTGATAGACGGGCAGTGCACAGGTCAGCGAGAGCGAAGACCTCCAGCAGCTATGCGAAAACCTGGGAGGTCTCCACAGTGTCTATGCGAAAAAGGGTGGAGTTCGTGGTAACCCAGAGCTGATTGACCACGGGAGTTTCGGGATGCCTTGACAACACCAGATTTTTTTTTCAGTTTGTCCGAAAATGGGGGGTAAACCACCAGCCAATCCAAGCAACAATTGCCAGATCCAATGGGGGTGTGCCATGGTGTGCCCATTTTCAGATCCAAATTGGATCTTTTTGCTTGACTTGTCCATGCTGTTCCAAGGAAACTCCATTCAGAGACGATGGCAAGATTCTGTGCCGATTCTCAAGCAGCTCCTGGGACTTGAAGGCTGGGGGTATCTTTAGTAATGAAGCACAAATGGAGCCATTGTCATTTTTCAGATCTGAAACCATCCATGTTTTTTTTTTGTTTTTTAAAAGTGGGGTTAACACTTTTGAGCCATAGCCATTTGGATTTTGATCATTTTTTTTGGGCAATACTTTTGAAGCATAGCCATTTTGGAAGACCTGGAATCACCTGAAAGCATCTGGAACCAAGGTATTTCATCATTGGAGCAGCAGCTTGGAAATCATTCAACTTCCACCCAGCTGGGCTCCTGCTCTGTTCGCTTGCTCCTAGGCCTGCACCCCTCATGTCGCACCCAATCTGCTGCTTGCTTGCACTGGAGATCTACCACAAATTATAGCAATTTTCATCGAAGAGATGAGGACAATCCATGGGAATCCGGGGGTACCCTAATGAAGAATTTTCGCCCATGAAAATGAGATTTCCGAATCCCAGGCCACGTATTGCAGCTCACCTGGACTTGATTTGCAAGGCCGGATTAGATGCATCTCCTTGAGCACGTCTGCAGCATGGAGGTTGTCGATGACTCAGGATGCTGGCTCCAAGGAGCAAGGAGTCGCATGGCGTGGCCGCGTAGCAAAGACATTTATCGAGGCTGTCACACAGGCTCGAGATCATGGTTGCCATTGGCTGTCCAGTTTTTTCTTGTTAAAGCATGGCAACAAAAAGGAGGTTTCCAATCCATGGTACCTCCAAGTCATCCGCCAGGTATGTGGCCTCAGAGGCAACCAGATTGCCCTGCACTGAGTGGTAGGGAAAAGGAACACGGTCAATGAGTATTATGTAGTGGTTTTTATAAGTTAAAACGACCAAATTTGGGATTGAAGTATTTAAGCACCACAATGTTTTGGTTTATTCATTTAACCCTCGAAATTGGGATTGAAGCATCAAAATTGGGACTTAAGCCGACTTAAGCATCAATTGGGATGTAATAACAACATCAAATCAACATTGAGATTTAAGCAATTTGGATTTAACAAGCAGAATGGATTGTTTCACCAAATATTCATGGGGGTTTGGTGCATGGGGATATTTTTTCATGAAAGATCAACATCATAGAACCAAACATGATGGATATTTGGATGTATTGGAATATCATGAGCAACGTGGTGGAATTTTCGTGTGTTCCTAATGCCAGACATGCCCATGGGAGGCACTTTTTTCCACCTGGATGAAATTGCCATGGCAACTTGAAGATCAGGGCCCAAACATCTCCGAAGAAAGAGGAGGGCTTCTGTTTTGATAGTTTGGATGCGAATCCATACTTACTGATTTTACGAATAACTAATCACTTTTGCCGCCATGGACCAACAGTTGAAGTCGAAAAAGAGTGATCTGTCTTGCAGCCACATTGCAGTTTGAATCAGCCAGTCTAAGATCTATCACCGGCCCCTGAGGTTGTGACCTGCATCCAAAAGACGAGAACCAGTGGGCAACATGCCTTTTGTGTCTCTGGTCTCAATGAAAAAATGGCCAAAATGGAGTTGGAAAAGAAGGCCAGCGCCCCAGGTGGACTTCGGTGGATGCGAGCTTGGTGGAAGCACTTGTCTAACCGGCTGGAACTGAGGCGGTTTCGGACACAGATGAGCCAACGAAGGAAGATGAACAAGGGTTGCAAGGACAGGGTCATGTCCCGCTGCCAGGAATCTTACATGTTTTGCTCTAATTTTTTTATCGAATGTTAGTAAAGCAATAGTAAACCATCCCCAATTTTACCATGCATGGGGTGGTATACACTGCTTCACTAACATTGATTTAATCATATGTCCAGGTTTCCTGACTCAGGACTCAAGAATTGCTCAGCCCTTTCCTCTACTGGCTGCACCATACATTTCGAGGTCAGCTGAACAAAAACTGGCGAAGGATGTTGGTTACCAGACTTGATCAGCCAAGAGAAAATTGATTGAGGACTCATATAATGCCAAACAGCCAAGCTGAAGGTGAAACCCATTGGGTTGCACTCAGAGCTGAAGCAGCTGGCATCGTCGTTGCGAAAGCTTCACAGTCAGGCACGGTGTTTGATGTTTTTGCACATGAATCATAGATATCATAGCCTGCCTGCTGCCTTGATTTTGTTCTCAGGCGGTGAGGAGAAGATACGCCATGTGCCCCTGCAAGATTTACCCGAATTCCAGGTTTCCGCAAGATGTCTTGCTATGGGTGGCTTCCGGCATTTTGCCGCCAGGCTTCCGTTCTTTGAGCACTTCGAATTTGACCTTGGAGTGCAGAAACTTGTCCCAAAGAGTGCTCCGCTCGCTGATCGCTGGTCATTTGCAAAGTCGAGAGTCTCAGAATGTTGAAGTGACTCGGCGGACCCAGGATGCAGCACTCAAGCTCGTCAACGCCAGGCATTGCGACTTCGTCACTTTAGAGGTCTCTTGGTGCTGATGAACCGCCAGGAGTGGATCAGGCTTCAGAGCAGTATATCTTGCCGCGAAGGCACAGATGGCTGCGGTTTGATGCTCCGTCATGCTTTGCTTATTCCGAATAATTTTCGCAACAGCCAGGATTGGTACTGCTGGGTCTCCTGTCTTGCTGCGTCCTCCCAATGTGCAAAGTCAGGACCATTTTTCATTTTTTTTTTCGCATTGTTCCCACAGCATCACGAAACATTTGTGTTTAAACTGTTCGGACCTGGCACAGCATAGCCCTTCGAGGAAGATCCAGAGCACTTTGTTGTTTTCCAAGGGCCAGGAGCCAAGGATTTGGGCAGGTGCGTATTGAGGTGCTCATTCCATGTCTTGCTGATGGTGATCCAGTTATTCCCCTGCCAGTTATTCCCCCCTTTTTCTACACATTTCACCAGGGAAAAATGGTGACAGTTCAACTTCAGTGAGGCACGCAGACATCATACAGCGTGGTGCTGCTCCAGCCGAGTATGGCCCATGCTTTGAGAAGCAGATTTCTGGGTGGTCGCATGGCAGCCACCTTTGACAGACGTCAAACATCGCCTCGCCATGGGGCCTATATCCGATGCAAATAGGAGCAGTTTGTTTGCCATGGGTATCCATATTCCATCCATATGCCATGTATCCAGATAGCTTGGGGCTTGGGGCTGCCAGAGTCCATCACTAAGGTTTCTTGAAGCTTGGCAGTACCACCTGGCAGAGTCAAAACTGGAGGCTGCTGCGGCTGGTGCAGTGCCAGGATCTGTACGTGGCCCATTTTTTTGTCGCTGGTGACAGGTGCAGCCGAATCAGCCATTTGGCCAATCGATGATAGTGCGACTTCCGGAACCTCATTGGCAACCCCTTGAGTCAGGAGCTGCTTTGCAGTCTTTTATAAGAATAGATCTTGAGGTCAAGTTTTATGAAAAGGAATGTCTCAGAATCACTCGGGACTAAGGACAGCTACGGATCGCTTGACTTTGACGGTCTCCTTATCCAGATCATTGGTGTGAGATTGCGAGAGGCACAAACCGAGAAGGTGCAAGTGTGTCTCGGCAAAAACGAGTTCCATATTGTGACATATTATGACTATGACTATTCATTGCTTTCGAGCTTTCTGTTTCATTTTGGTCATTGTTTCATCTTGTTCCAACTCAGGGGTGCTCTGAAGCCAGAGGAGGTGGGCTTTGAGGCAGCACGAGTCACTGATGGTTTCAAGGCCTATGCCGTGGATTTTGAGGTGCTCAGATTGGCTGAAGCTTGACCCAAGTTCCCATGGTGGATGGGGACGAACAAACACTTTTTTGAGACAATAAAAAGGGGATGTTTCTTAGGGGGGATGGGATTCACATGACGCCCTGTTTCTGGTTTGACCGGTTTGACCTCAAACCTTTTCCTCTGGCTAGTGGAGCTAGAAACATCTAGAAACAATGATGTCGTGGCAGAATGAGGATCAGTGTAGTGGCGCTCACGTGCAGTTTTGATGCTGAGCAAATCTTGACTTACATTTCTATCATTTCTCAGATTCAAGGACTGGCGTCCCCATGAGTCAAGCAAACACGTGTCTTGGATGCAAGCATCACCATTTACCGCAGACTTTGCATATGTTAAGCATTGTTTCCGGGCCTTGGATGGAGATCCCCCGGATGGGAACTCGGCCCTGGTTCGTGGCAAGTTCGTGGATCGGGACCGAGGAAACTTTAACGGAGCAAGTCCAACTGGCCCTCCATGGAAGCCTCCTGCAATTGGCTTTCAAGCCGTCCTTGAAGAGGGTCACCTGGCGGCACCAACAGTTTGTGCACCCAAAGATAGGAAAGTAACATGTAGTAAGATCATGATAGATCATGATAGATCATGATAGATCATGATAGATCATGTTAAAATCCATTAAACTCAGAGTCTCGCATTCAGAAAATCTATCCTTTCTTTTGGGGTCCCGGCTTTTCTAAGGATTTGAAATTCTATCGCCACTTCGAGTTTGATCGCGGGATACAGATCGATGACATCTCGGACCGGGGACACAGCTCGGTTTTTTTTGCGTCAAAATTGGGCGACCAATGGATACCCCATTTTTTTTTTTGCGGGATCAATATGGACTAACATGGATTAATGGATATTAATGGTATTCAACATGGAAAATATTTCAACAATTTCAATTCAGTATTGGAACACTGGATCAATGGAAAAACCGTGATATTTTTGGTATTTAGCATCAAACGCCATCTATCTTTGTGGGGTTTGATCATTTTGACCCACACATGACTTCTGGCATTCCAACATAGCAGCCTTTCGCAGGGTCAAGGCTCAGCTGTGAGCTCCAAGACGCACCGCAGCACCACGCCCAGGACCCAAGCCAAAACACCATGGCATCCCATCAGTTTATCATCATTTTCCCATGGAACATTGCTATGACATGGGGGTAAATTATGGTACATTGATGTACATTGTACAGTGAATCCTACGTAGCATTATTGGACATACCCATATAATCCCATATATTATACATTTGTATATATTTGTTTGCTTTTGATGTGACAGCCATGCTTTTGTGTTTTATCAGGAATTATGAAGCACCGATCTCTGCAATGTCTGCTATTTCACAGGACCTTGGATGTTGCAGTGCGCTTCCATGCGTCCAATTCTCCAGCAGTGTCTCCAGATGAGGTTAAGCAGAGAATGGCCCCTCGTCGAAAGTGATAGCTGCTTCCAGGAGTTAAAAAAAACATATTTTCAAAGCAGTTTCAACTTCCGGTATCAACATGTGACTTCGTAACTCCATATGTTTTGATTATGAGTAGACTAAGCTTGGATAGCCCCACGCTGTGCAGCTGTTTATTTTTCACCACTTTTCCAAGAAGCTTTTCCCCTGCTTATTCGTGCAGTGACTTATCATGCAGTTTATTGTCCAATGGGTCCATGGCAACTCAGAAAGATGTTGCTGACCCCTCCGAGGAAAAGCTGCTGGGTCTGGAGGCTTGCCAGCTGCAGATTTTGGGCCTCGAAACTTTCGGTGAGCTTCGGGAGGCGAAAATGATGCGACTTCGGCAGAACGGGGTCAGGGGAAGGGAGAGGTCTCCGAGGTACTGGCACAAAAAAAGGTACACAAAATGGTTGGAGAGTGCTGAACTTCGCCTGGTTCCCATCTTTTTGGCTGAGATGTGTTTGACCGATGAAATCCCGAGAAAATATCCCCATTGTGGTTGATATATTCCCATTCTATTCCACTTTTTTTTTCTCACCTCTCGATGTGTTTCAAGGCCGATGACATGAGAGATGCAACATGATGCAACGGTGGCTGAGGATTCAGACACTGAGCCATGCACCAGCTGTTGAAGAGACGGAGGCAACACCAGCTGCTGTGATCCCCTTGGGCAATCCCCGAACTAGATGAAGCTTTCAATGGGAATTCAGAATCTACAGTATAAATGGGGGTTTCCTAAAATGGGGTTACCCCAAAATGGATGGTCTATAATATGGAAAATCCATCTATAAATGGATGATTTAGGGGTACCCCCCATTTTAGGAAACCTCCAAAAATGGTTGCAAATTTTAGGGATCCAGCAAGCCATGTTTCGGACGAGGCAATCGTGGCCAAGTTGCAGTACCTCCATCGATGTGGTGGGAACTCCTCGCAACTGACTCGACTCAGAGCATGGCCTGTCTTTGGTAATGTCAAGCCCGGATTTTGCGTAAAAACCATGGTTTATTAATTAGGGGATATTAGGGGGTAGCCTCCAAATAGTCACTTTATATGGTACATAAATATGGTACCCCCCAATTTTCAACAGCCGTAAATGGGGTTTATTAATCCAGGGTTGACATTAGTTTGAATGTAGCCACAAAAGGGTTGGAATCGGATGCAAGTTGTTCCAACTTGTCCGAGGTGTCTCCATTCTCTGGGAGGTTGGAAGTTGGTCGCAGCAACTCGTTTGAACACAGCTCTTTACTCGATAGGACGATTGCACAAGTGTCACGCATTGCCGTGCTAGGTGCAGGTTCTCTCTCGTATTTCATATATCATATAAATGTCTAACCGTGAAGGTCAAGATCACCTTCTCCTATGTAGATCAGAATAGGGTTGTTCAAGTCCTGTTCTTGGTAAACATTGTCAACATGCAGCCAGTGCACTTTGATGACTAGAAAAAATGTGAAGTATTCCACTCCCTATTCAATGCTAAGCTGACAAAGGTCATCAGCAATTTCACGGACGAGGACCGGTTACTTCTTTGTAAATTCTGTGAATGGTTTTGGGAAAAACTCATTTTGAAAATTCGTCAGTGCAGAAATTCAACATGAAAATAGGCCATGGGCACCCTTCAGGTGCCATTCCCAAGTTCCAGATACCTGGTTGCTGCATTGCACTGCATTGCTCTATAGGAGATACCAGATGAGTTCCAAGTTTTGTGCACTCTTCAACGTTCCGCCACTTGATTGCAATGTGGCTATCTGTGTACTGCCATCCCTCAGCTCCGGAGCTGTGTTCAGGTGAAGGGTCAAGGCCATGCATTGGAGGTGCAGCTTAGCCGGAATTGTCCCCTGCGGGACGCTCAAACAAATTACACTCTTCACCTGTTTCCCAGTGATTTTTGAGGCTACCCCAAAATCCAATCGCTAGTCAGCATCTTCCCCAGCATAGATGGTATTTCCCCACCTGCCAGGTGAGGGTTGTTAGATTTTATGTCAGTTGCCTCCTCCTCCTCCTCCTTCTCCTCCTGCTCCTCCTCCTGCTCCTCCTCCTCCTCGTCCTCCTTGTCATCCTTGTCGTCCTTCCTCAACTGCTCCACGTGACCTCAACCACGACCACCACGCCCAGTGTTCCCTGCCGGACCTCAACCACGACCATCCACGCCCAGTGTTCCCTGCCGGACCTCACCACGACCATCCGCGCCCAGTGTCCCTGCCGGACCTCAAGACCATGTTCCCTGCCGGACCTCAACCGCGAGTATCCACGCCAAGTGTTCCCTGCCGGACCTCATGAGATATGCCAGATAGAATGCCAGAAGATATGCCAGATGGAATGTCAGATAGAATGACACAAGATATGCCAGATAGAATCCCAGAAGATTTGCCAGATAATATGCCAGAAGATATGCCAGATAGAATGCCAGAAGATATGCCAGAAGAAGATAGAATGCCAGATAAGATATGCCAGAAGATATGCCAGATAGAATGCCAGAAGATTTGCCAGATAGAATGCCAGAAGATATGCCAGATATATGCCAGAGAGCCATATAGAATGCCAGAAGATATGCCAGATAGAATGCCAGATAGAATGCCAGAAGATATGTCAGAATATATGCCAGAAGATATGCCAGATAGAATGCCAGATAGAATGCCAGAAGATATGTCAGATAGAATGCCAGAAGATATGCCAGATAGAATGAGATGCCAGATAGAATGCCAGAAGATATGTCAGATAGAATGCCAGAAGATATGCCAGATAGAATGCCAGAAGATTTGCCAGATAGAATGCCAGAAGATATGTCAGATAGAATGCCAGAAGATTTGCCAGTAAGCAAATGTAAAAATGTCACGGTGGGGATCACACGAAGTAAAGTAATTTTTATGTATTTTTTTTGGGGGGTACATCCTAGTCACATCTATGCCGTGCATAGGACCTTCTAATCACTGGCTGCCAGGAGTTCTTGCATGAGCTAGCGCAGAAGTTGGGATTCAACCCACGACGCCTTCAGATCGCAGACGTCAGGCTGCTGGCCACCGCACTGGCGACTGACCCTGAAGTACTGAGGGTTAAGGTCTGTCACTGCGAATCCACTATAGCGCCATGAAATGACTTGTGACTGATGAAAAAATGCCCCAAGTCAGACTTCTGAGATATCTTGAACTTTTCGTTCCCCCTTCACCGCTAGGAATGTGGAAGGCGGAACTCTCATCAAGCTCCAAATCCTTGGCTTCAGCAGAAAGCGCGCGGAGATGCTTAAGGACTTCCTGACCAAGGGTCATAGCCTTGCTCCGGAGACGATGCTCTGTGATGTGAAGGCCATGTTGCACATAGGATACCAACTGTTGGAAAGGAGAACTTGGAGGTCTCGGGCTCCCAGCACAAGTGTAATTGAAGTGTAACAACTGATGAACATGGTAGAGATTCATAGACATTCTGTGGAAGAAGCAAAATCAAGCCATTCGGATTCATTTGGAAGTTGGATGCATCTCTTGGTAGGTGGTGGCTGCCGCAGATGCGCCTGTCGCAGCAGGACAAACACTTTGCCTCAACGTTTGGTCAACCAGAGTTCTTGCCAGATCTTGGCTGTGCTCTTTCATTTTGTTAAGCACCTGTCACGAGGGCAAATTTGGACCCAAGATGAATCTTGACTGCATTTGAAGTTTGAAGTTAACTTCCTACTGTTGTTTTCAGTCAGTGCTGAGCCCTGCTCTGTGCAGAATGTCCGACTTGTTGATAGGTGATGCGATGCGCGACACCGATGCATTCCGTTACCTGGCTTGAAAAGGTCCGCAGAACGCATGACTTTGACGTACTTTTACCAATTTTTATTTGGGTGTGTCTACAAATGGCGGTTCATATCCACATGTCCCAGTGAAGTTTCAGAAAAACATATGTGTTTATCTGAAGATGGGCACCTCTTAAAAAACTGGTTGATCACCATTCTCCTATATTTTCTCTATGAACATGGTGACGAACATGGTCAGAATTTGGGGTTATAGCCTATTTTCAGACACACAAAAATCCAATATTGTTGGCTCAATATCCCATTATATCACCGCGAAAAAGATAGAAGAGTAAATTCCTACTTACTTTTTAACATAGTAATGACAGTATAATGAATTACTCTTCTATCTTTTTCGGGGTTTTATTCATTTCATATCCCCATGATATCCCGTGATTTTCATAACCAGCATCTGCCAGGTCGACTCGGGCAAAGGCCTCAAGGAGCTGATGGAGGAATATGTTGTGCGTCTGGAGCCCTAGGATCCCATGGCGCAGCCGGAAGATCCTATGGCTGCCTGGCTTTTTTTTAGCCCAATTTCTGACCATGTTCGTCACCATGTTCATAGGGAAAATATTAGGGAGAATGGTTGATCAACATTGATCAACCAGTTTTTGAAACTGTCTTGAACTTAGTTTGCCGGGATTTCGATGTTAGACGTCAATGGGAGGGACCATCTGTGAGGCCCCATTTTTCAGGGTGATGTAAGGGCATTGGTGACTAAAAACATGGCTGTCCCATTGATATGGCCAGGAAACAATGGGGAAACGAGGTCCAAAGAATGGTCCAAAGAAGCCTTGAATTCCTTGGATTTTAAGATGTAGCCCAATGTGGCCTCAAAAGCTGGTGAGAACATGACTTTCAACATGATACAGTACTTGCCATTTTTCTGGTGGTAAATCCATTTTGTTTTTCAGAGAGCAATGGATCGAATGGTTGTGCAGGTCGGCCAGCAGAGAAGCCCTATCACTTCTGCCTTCTGAAGTGAAAGTCCCAGCTGAGCCAATCCAGCAGAGAGTGAGTGGCAGACTTGTGAAAGTCAAGATGCTGAGGGACAAAATCGCGCAATCCCCCTTCTGAAGATCAAAACATGATCAGAAGAATCTTCGTTGGGATGTTTGCAGTGAACTTTTTTGTGAATCCAATTTGGCATTTGTTTGGTTTTGACAACATAGCCACATATGGCAGCGAACCCAGATACATTACGTATATTCTGCCTGCCGAGGCAAATCGAAGACATCCTCCGAAAGTTGCCAGACACAGGCAGGCGATGTTTCATATGGTGATTCCGACAACGGAATCCTCATGAGCGCCAGCCATTGATCTCAGGTGCACCAGAAGCTTTGAAGATAGCACTGGGACAGCAAGAGATTGACGGAGCCTCAACCGATCTCCTTCTCAAAGCGGCAAGCTGCCTGTTTTGGTACTTCGAACGCTGAGGCTCTGCCTCTCCTCCTCCAGTTTGGCCAGACATTGATGCGGGTGCTTTGCGCGTGCTGTGCGCTGATGACTCTTTCCAGCATCAAAGGGAGGTGCCCGTTCGCTCCTGGGCAGGTAGTAGAAGTACATGGAAGAGCACAAGAGATCGCGCCAGAGAATATCAAGGAGTACTTCCTGAGTCAGGACCGTTTTGTGCTTCTGAAGCCACCAGCTTGCTTTGTTTCAGCCGACAGACTTGAGTTGCAATCGTTAATGTTCACCAATGTCAGGAGTGGCAGCCAGAAGAACTGCGCTATGCTCTTCGTGTTCTAGCTTTTGTGCCATGCCTTTGAGAGAGAGAGAGAGAACCCAACGGATCCTCACAGTTTGGTTTTCGACACACATGGGTTTTCAGCTGGTGATATGAAACTGAATGTGAGGTGCTCGCATGGGAGTCTTGCCATGCAATATGCCAAAGATGGACGGTGTGGTCTTGGGGTAGAGAGAAGCAATGTTCTCTGAGACATTCTGAGACAGAGTTCGAACCAAAGAGCTTGCTGAGACAGAATGCCCGCTGAGGACACTCGAGGGACCAGTGTGAAGTGCTCAGTAGAAATTCTTAGAACCACCACGAAGAGCCCAATCTGATCGCATTGACTTCCGGTCCTCCGGTGCTGTTTTCAGGGGCCGCAAATCCGACCTGCTGATGTCCAAGTCTGAAGCTCAACATTGACGAGAGTACAGCAGGCATCAGAAAGTACTTGGAGCTTTGCATAAATGTTTTTTTTTGGATGGGAAATCCCATGAAGATGGATGATTTAGGGGTACCCCCATGGATTGGAAAGCCCATTTTATGGGGGTGACCAGGTGGGAGTTTGCTCAGCAGAGGTTCATTTCGCCAGCTTCGTAGGGGTTTTGGTGAAGGTGGGGCGTTGCCAGGATCCTCTCAGAAGCTTCAAGGGGTGATTTGCAACGCTGTTACCCTCTGGCAAATTAACATAGACCCTGAAAATAACCAATTTTTAATGGAAACTAATCTTCCAACCCCTATCTGGCAGGGTCTATGTTAATTTACTGGAGGGTACATCAATCATATGTCATCCCATATCAACATATATCAACCATATCGGGCTTTCGTAAACTGGGGGAAGCCCAAAATCACCCGCTGGTGACGGGTGGTTTTTCCCGCTGCCAGGTGATGGACGTCTACAGCAGATTTCTGGTCTCCGCCTGAGCGAGCTCATGTGGGTGGCTACGGGTCAAAGTGATTGGCGATTGGCACCCCAAAAAAGTGATGCTTTAATAGACTAGAAATGAGAGAGGTGAAATTGTTGGAGACTCAAAATGGAGCTTTCACATGCTTTCACCGCAAACAACAATTGTTTTGATCCATTGGTATCCCATTACTCTGGGCCGCCAAAAATCCCAGGTCAAACTAGACGAGTCGGACTTGAGACGTGGCTCAGCAAGCTCTTTGTTGGTGGTTGATGGATGTTGATTGTGTTTTTTTGGTCTTGGGGATCATTTTATGAGATTTTGCAATCCAATTTGAGCACTGTTCAAAACGTTGATTCTTTGGGATTTTACTATCCAACATTGCCCAATTGTGGACTATCACAATCCGTTATGACAATCCCTATTAACCAGGCAGTATAAAGGGACGTTAGAGAGTTTTGAACATTGCTCACAATTGTTTGGGGTCACACTGCAATGCTTTTTGGGTTTCATGAAGTTCTTTATGTCGCTGAATTGGATGAAGTAAATTCTTACAGAAGACTGTGTGAAAAAGTAAACATCATGATTTCCTGTAGATATTCCTTATCAAATCAGTCCATTGATGTGGACGATGAGTTCATGTGACCCCAAACATCAGAAGGCGATCCCACCGAACCAGAGCTGCAGGTGGACTATATAGACCCTGCAATGTGCAACTTGGCTGAAAGGTTGAGATCTTGGTGTAACTTGACCGTGGTTAAACTGTGGAAACCAAGATGGCTTGCCATGGCAAACTCTCTGAAAATCATGGATTGACCGAAAATGGCATAGCCATCATAGCCATTTTAATGGGAAAGATGATGATTAACCATCAGACTTGCGGGGTACCCTATTTCCAGACAAACCCACATATCTGTGATCATCATTGTCACATGAAGCTAGACAGTGGATATGGCTTGATTTCACCTGACGTGAAACTACAAGATGTGATGTACATTGATGTACCACATACACAATAACATCCATAAATATGTTGTGGCCTTCCTTCAGACCGTGACAAAAACCCATCTTTTTGGAACTTGATGAAACCACAAATGTTTCTTGGGGAAGAGCAGCTGTATACCCCCAATGATAGCCATTTCACAGGGATAAATGAGGGTTAACCAATGGTTATGAGATGTCATGAGGGTTAACCAATGGATAAATGAGGGTTTAGTTAACCAATGGATATGTACGATAGCCACAAGGCTTCAGAGCATTCAAGCGCTGCTCCTGGGCATCGAGTCGCAACCTTCCGACGCCACGGCCTCAGGGGTTTGGTGTTTCATAGGTGGGTGATGTTCGGCGCTGGCTAGAATGTTCCTAGGACTATTATTAACCATAGTAATAGTAATCGTGATAGTATGTAATAGTAGTAATAATAATACTAATAATACTACTAATAATACTACTAATAATAATAATAACAATGACAATAGTCATAGGAGTAATAATGATAACCACCACCACCACCACCACCACCACCAACAACAACAACAACAACAAGAACAAGAACAAGAACAAGAACAAGAACAAGAACAAGAACAAGAACAACAACAACAACAACAACACCAGCATCATCATCAGCCTCACCTTGCGGCAGGAAAGTGCACTCGCATGGCTTGCTGGCACCGCAGCTGGGCTTCGAGCACTGGGGTTTTCCATAAATGGGAGTCCCCCGAAAATGGACGTTTTTTTGGTGGGAAGATCCTCTCAAAATGGATGATTTTTTTGGGTATCTCCATTTTAGGAAACCTCCAAACACCCTTTGAAACCATTGGTTTAGCATTGGATCATACTCGATCTATTCACTTTGGGGACGTGGCTCTATTCGAGGACTTCTTGGAGAGCCTCAGTAAGCTCCTCCTCGAAAGCGACTGCCAGAACTACAGCCTCTTGGCATTTTCCACTGAGAGCAGATCTTAACAGGAAATTAATAGGATTCAATGGCTTTAATCGGTCTTAATGATTTTAATGGGAACTTGAAGCCTCGGAGAAGTGCTTGGAATGGCTGTCATTCTGGCCATTGGGGTGGAATCCGACAGCTGAGGCTATGTACATGGACACGCAGTGGCACTGCTGTTCCCACAAGCAACGCAGATGACGTGTGCCTCGATTTGAAAAGCTGAAGCACCCAGCCTTTTGTCACTGTGATTTCATTGCGTTTCCTCACCTCACCTCGTATTTTGCTCACAACTGTCTCTGCGCCACTAGCATCAACATCAATCAACAGCAATTCTAATGTCACTCAAAGATCGCCATCAGTGAAAACATTAAAACTGCTCTGCCAAGCCATCGAGACTCGAGTCGTCAAATGGCTCGAGCGGCTCGAGGCAAAGCATTCTCTGCCAAGCAGCATGTGCATTCGCAGCGGGATGCCATTTGCAAAAACGTCCTGAAGTTGATGCGAGCCATCCTGAGCCACGGCGATGGCGTTTGGGGAATAATGCCCATCTTGGTTTAGGAAAAGCATCCGAGTTGATTGGTCATTATACGTAGTATAATAGTGGGTCAATGTGGGTCATACTACCTAGTTACTAGTTTCTTGGCGAGAACATATTTTTTCTATAACTCCACACTGGGGATATTCATGGATAGCCATTATTCCACCAATGGGATGGGATGGGAATCAGGGGGGCGCTCTCTCGTCTCCGCGGCTGAGGAACTGGGTGGAGATCAATGGAGCTCCCAATTCGCCCAATTGGAGCCGAAGTCTGGAGGACTCCATCCTGAAGATGAGCTTGCCACAGTGGAAAGCATAGCTGCCATGGCTCTGCAGCGGATTTTTCTGATGTGTTGCGGAGTTTGAATCCTTCAACTTAGACGAAAAGCGAGTCGCTGAGAAGTTTGGCAGCTTTGTGTCCCAGGTTAACATGGCTTCTGGATAGGCTGAATCTACCTCGCACAAGCGACACTTGACTGAGTTGGACACTGCGACTCTTGTTTTCTTGCCGACGGGATGTGGTTCCAGCCCCTTCCTGCTTCTTTCAGGCCAGTGATGTGCTGGTGGGCCTTCCTCGGTTGATTCAGTAGCAGAGCTGGCGCACACATTCAGTGAGCAGTGAGAGTCGGATCGCACACCGATATTGGGGGGCGGTCATACCAGCTTTTTTATCGGGAATTTCTAATGGCGAATTACAGGAATCCCCAATGGTGGGATGACCAGACTGCATTCATCCCATGTGACAGGGAGAATTACGAGAGTGGACGAAGCTTGATCTTTTCCATGTCTTAGACCGCACCTGGGCAGCAGGCGAGACTGTAGTTGCTGGTTTAACTGGTTAATCATCTTTTTCTCCAGCACAATATCCTCCTAACATCTCCCAAAGTTGGCGATTTTGTATATAGAGGCAAAAGAAAAAAGTAATGTGAGGCATGGATTTTGTAGAGGCAAAAATCAAGTCAGTGTAGAATAAGAGGAGCAGCAATAATTGGCTTCAATCAAGGAATAACAAGACCAAAGTTTAAGGCTAAGATCCGGTGAAGGGTTTCTGAAATTCAAGCAGGGGGGGTGCGAGATTATTCTGTAGAGCATTTTCTGAGACCCGCAGGGTGTGCTTAAGGGATTCTAGAGTGAAACATGGATCCAAAATGATCCAAACATAAAACAATTTCATATTCTAAAATCAGGGCCTACCCCTGACATATAATATTTGCATATATTTGCTAGGATATGTGACGCAATTTTATGGCTTTATACATCTTTATGTACAGTTATTCTGCATTATCAGACACATCCATTTCACAGACGGAAGTCAAGGCTCGTCGCTTGCACCAGCTCCTCCTAGTTGCCGGTCAGAACACGGGAAGGATCCCCCCGAGGCGGGCAGCTTGGGGACGTCTTTTTTTTTTGCAACTATAGCAACTAGCAACTAACATTTCAAGATCCTGAAAATAGACTGGGAACACATGGCGAAAGCTAAAGCTTCGTGGCACTTCTGGGTGCCACTGAGATCAGATTGCGAGGCAGAAAAGAGCAGTAGAAAAGTGCCATTGACCACCAGTTGAACAGCCGGGCAAAGCTCGACAAGACTTCAGCAAAGGCACTGAACGAACACCTTCCAAATGGTATGACAAAAGCAGCAATCCACATTGCCAAGTTTTTAGGTTACTGTGTTCAACCAAGTGCCTTTGCCAATTCAATGTAGGTCGTTTTGCAAGCATTAATAGCACCTTTTCTGCGCAGCGACTCTCAATCTGCCGAGTCTAAATCTCAACTTGTTGATTTTGAGTCTTAGTTTGAGGAGGATGACAGTCGGATGATACGCCACCATTGAGCTGTTGCGCAGCAAGTCGCCCATTCCATGGCGAACTCGCCGCCTTGCATGGACAGCCAATTAAGGCTGATTTCCTCTCCGAGAACTTGGGAGGATCCAACCATTCCTTTGCACGCCTGCAAGTCTTTACAGAAGGCCATGTAGGATGGTGCCATGTGGTTCGCGTCTTTGAAGCTCCCTAGCTGGGGCCTAGCTCCCTCCAAAACCTTTGATTTGTCTATCGGCAATTGCGCAGCTTCGAAAGTCAGGCTTGAGCCACAATGTCCGAATGTTTCCAAACAGTCAGGTGAAGCCGCCTCGACCCAAAAAAAAAGGGGCTGCGGGCAGTGCCGTTGTCGCGGACAATTTGGCAGAGATTTCGAGTTCGCGACTCGTGCTGCTCAGTGTTCAAACCATTGTGGGGGTGCCGGCGCCTGGCACCCCGGAGACTGTTGTGCCGGTGGTCTCAGAGAACACCATCATGGCCGCTCGGAAGCAGAAGTGATGTGATGTTCAATGATGTTTAATTGTGGAGTTCAGCCCAAGAGATGATTGTTTGATCGTTCACTTAGTTCACTTGATGGCTAATTTTAGACATTTCATATGCTTTCGATCTCTGACTGTTGTCATGTGGAAGTTTCCTAAAATGGGGGTACCCCTAAATCATCCATTTATATATAACTATTTATATCTATTTATATAGATGGTTTTGCCTTCCCCATTTATGGAACCCCCATGTATGGTATGTTGTGGTGCATTTCTGAGGCAACAACAGTCAAAGTGGCGAGTCAAGCCAAGCACCTTGGCATCGAGCTTCGTGGAGGGGGATGATGCTGGCTGAGATGGCAAGTCCGCTGACTGAGGTGGGAGCCTGGCATGCAGGACAGAATGTATGCCACATGGCATACATGGCTGAAGTCTATGTATAGTATGATATATATATATATATACGTAATACATATTATATATATACATAATATATATATATATTATATTAAATTATGTTATATATACATACATATATATATATACATACCTGGTACACACACACACATATATATATACAGATATGCATATGCATATGTAAATGTAATTGTAAATGTATATGTGTATGTCTATGTATGTGCATATGCCAGCGGACCGAAAACCGTGCTCGTAAAAAGCACGTTTTTGCTAGCGTGTGTTCGGAGGTCATGAAGGGGTGGGGTGGGGGGGGCATGTTAACGTTCCTTGTGCTTCTTCCGCTACATGTTGCCGCGCTGCACAGATGTCTGGTAGTTTTGCTCCTTTGTATACATTGTCGAAGTGGTCCGCAGTGCTGGGAGGTCGACACATGGGTGTGTTCGGAGGTCATGAAGGGGTGGGGGGGGGGCGGGGGGCATGTTAAAATTCCTTGTGTATCCTTGTGCTGCTTCCTGCTCTGAAAGAAAAGAAATGAATCCAAAATCCGCACGAAACGCGAATTTTGCCAAATTCTCTTGCCAAATTCTCGGGCGAGAATTTGGAACAATTCGACTTGCAGAAATGTCTGTTTCGCTCTGGCGAAAATGAGTTTTTTTAGAAAAACGTTGTTTTTACGAGCACGGTTCCCGGTCCGCCGGGATGCATATGCATATGTCATATGCATATGCATATGTATATGCATATGTATATGTATATGTATATTTGAGGGTGTCTGAAAATGTGTGATACAGTATCCATAAAATGGGTAGTTGAATAGGAAAAAAGGATGATGCACCATTGGAATTGGGGGTGGCAGCCTATTTTCAGACACACCCATATCTTGAAGATATTGAAGGCCATGGTCTCTGGAGGAATCCGATCTTATGGATGCGCTGCCAGACGGTCAAAGCCGAAAAGATGAAGAGCCAGGGCCTCAGCGGCCTCAGAAAAACGCAAAACCCTATAGGTCTCTTGGTGGAACAGAGCTGGAAGACTGCGCCAACCATTTGGGGTTTTCTTAAAAATGGGGGGGTCCCCAAAATCCATTGTTTCAATACTAACATGGTCTAATTGTGTCTAATGACTTGGATGATTTGGAACATTTTTGGACACTTCCATGTGTGAACAGGACACAGAACATTATGCTGGTCTCCCTGGGATGCTTCTGTGGACCGTGCTCCAGCTGCAGTGAGTCGTCCGGCAACTCGAGTCACAATCCCTTCCCCAAATGATAAACGCCCAGAAGCCATGGTTTGGTAGGGTATTTACACATTTTTGGGACCAGAAGCCATGGGCGGTGTGAAAAATATTAGGGGGGATGGGATTTTATCCCACCAATGATGTTTGAACCTTGGAACATCTTGGAACATCTTGGAACATCTTGGAACCAAGGAAGCTGTCGTTCAAAAATATTGGCAGAGGGGCTGCGACCTTGCCATTTGACTGGATGCGGACGCGACACGAGGCCCGAAAATGAGGATCCAGCGATCCCACCCAAATGGATAGAAATGGCAAACCTCGAGAAGCAATGATCAACAGGAGTAAATGCAGTAAATGGGTTGTCGTTCATCAATGTTCATCATCAATTCTGGGGTTTGTCACAGGATCATTTGCATGTTGGCTCCAGGGTTTGGTGCACTTTCTGCGGGACAAGTGGGACGAGAGTAGTAATTTCAACGGTCGCTTGGACGTAGCCAGTCTGTTGTGATTTTATCACATTTGGCAGCTATCAATTTTGGAGGGTTGCTGAGTTCACTCAATTTTCTTCACATTGATCTTGGCCGGTAGTACCGGTGTGGTAAAGTCAGCATGTTCAGCGGCAAAGTCTGTGCTGATTTCACGCCTTGACGAGCGAGGCTTCTTTGAGTTTACTTCCAAGAAGGCTCAGCATGTGCTGATTTTGCTTCGGCATCAGATTGTTTGCAGCGACCTAAAACTGCTTGCAGGTGGTGCCTGGATGCCAGATGACGACGCAACCATGATGCACAGTAGAAACATGCGGAAAGTCACCATCCGATCCATATGTGCAGGGTGTGCAGGGTTGGAGATGGAAGTGGAAGACAGAGATTTCGAATTGCATTATGAAGCTCTTGGGACGGTATGAGAAGATTCCATGCTCGGTTTCGTGACCACTCCTCAGGTATCGGAGTTACTACCACTCCTTTTGGCATGATGATCCTACTGACCCAGGGATGCATGAGAGATACAAGCGACGTTGGGCGCTTATCATTATCGGTGCAAGTCGACATTCGTGATGGTCTAGCCTCCGCTGCGTTTCGGATGTTTTTCAGCCATCGGCTTCTGAGGCATCGAGCGTTTCAATGAGATCAATGCCAACAGCACACCAGTGCTTTTTGTGAGAACAATACCAACAACCCAGGAGCTGGCGAGGGTTCCTGAGCTCCTCGGCTCAAGCGTTCGCTTTTTGCAGCGCCTTCGGTCATCTTTCGGTCGGGGTTTGGCGCTTTCGTCGTTGCACCGAGGTTGATGGATTTGCTGATAGCGCGGCATGGGCAGTGACCAGCCTGAGCCGACCATGACTAAGCCAAGAAGATCCAAGAAGTGCATCGCATTCATATAACATATATATATATATGTATATATACATAATATAATCATATATATATATATATATTATCTTTGCAATGATTTCCATAGAGCCAGTGATGACTCGCTGATTGGTCTTAGGCAGTCGTTTCTTCTGCTGATCATAGACTTCCAGAAGACAGCGCAAGGGGCTGCTGTAGTGGAAGGCTCCTTTCGAAGTTTGATCTCCAACCCTCCTGTCATCAAACATGGCTAGTTGTGAAATCCCCTATATTACAGGCCTTATGGACATTAAAATGGGACATTCATCACTATACATGGTATAAATGGTGGATTTCATAGCTAGCCATTTTTGATGACCGAAGGGCTGTCCATCTTGTAGGCATGGACAACATCATGGTGCACTTCCTCTCCGGAAGCAAGCACGTGAACCAGGACGAAGTTGACGAAGTTTGAATCTCTCAAAGTACTTGGATGATTTGGATAGACTATGATAAGCTCATGATAAGCTCATGATAATCTATGATAAACTATGATAAACTATCATCATCTACAATGACATATGATCAAGTATGATAAACTATGCAAAAACATGATTGACCGTTCGAATATCTCCCGTGATTGTGTTGCTGCAGGAAGGGCTACCTGCTCCGCCGTATGGTGATGCAGTGTTTCTCAGCTGACATTCGCTGTGTAGCAGTTGGAACCAGATCATTTCACTTCCAATGCCCCGGCTGGTTGATGATTAGTTCGGGGGGTATACTACCCAATATATGGGGGATTACCGCAACCATAATCCATTGCTGGAATCCCGATAAACCAACCAGTATCATGGAATGATATTTTGGGTTTTGTGCAAATTCACCCTGTGGAGAGAAAGTGTTTTAGAAAATCTCAGTCTTTGCTGAGGAATTTGGCCTTGGATTGGATCGTGGGCCGATCAGTTTCAGTGATGCAGTTTGATAATTGGGATCTGACCTCAGCGGGATGGCTGAGTGATCCCATTCCCCGATATGTCAATACCCCCATCTATAATATAAAAGGGTTCCTAAAATGAACAAATCCCATGCCATACACAATCAGGATTTCTAAGGGGTATTGGAGATAGGGGAAAGGGATTACTCTGCATTGCTTGACAAGAACCCTGGTGCATGCACAGAGACTCGAAATCTGTGGTTGTTGTGCGAGGAAGCGATAATTAAGTGCGCCGATTACACCGTGGCTTGACAGAACTTCACATTTGGGCTGGTGAAGCTGTCAAGGGGTTGGAAGGGTTGGAGTTGTGTGCCTTACATTTATCCATCTTGGAGCATCGTTGTAGCCACCAACACGAGGGACCAGCAGATGCCAGGTATTCCAGGTTCCAGGCGCCTGCCTCTGAGGAGTGGGGATTGAACGGCCTCGGTGGATTGTATGCCTTCGAGCTAGGCATGGAGCCTCCACAAGAAGAGATTCCAGAGTGTCTTGACTCTATTGGTACTGAGGTTATTTGAGGAACATATATTTATACCATCCAATATGATCAATATGAAGGTTTCCACCATTTCTCCCTTAGATATAAATGCTGCGATCTTGGCTTCAAAAATGCCATGATTGTCACTTGGAAAGGATCCTCAATAGCTGGTATCAGGATCAGTATAGCCTGTATAGCCAGTATTTTCACGGAAAGATGTCCCTTAGCTGACCACAAAAAGGGTACCTCGATCCTGCTTCTCGTCCACTTCGGCTGATCGTTCAGGAACTCGCTGCTACCATTCCCGAATCCGTTGCCCCGGCTTGCTGCGGTGCCGGTCAAGAAGTTGGAGCGGGACTATTTGCTGAAGGCCCTCGAAAGATCCCTTTTTCAACAGCTCTAAACACCTTGAAACATTTGGGAGGAATTCCTAAGCATCCCTTTATATATGGGTTTGTCACCAAAAATGAGCATAAATGAAGGATCCCCCAAGAATGGCCATATTTCAACCATGTTTCCATAGGGGTTTATCCACAGGGCCATTGGTGGATTCACTGGGTTCCCAAGGCACCACGGCCTGAACAGCGGCCACAGTTGCGACAGCTTCAAGTGGTGCCTTTGGGCTTTGGTGGTTTGGTCAAGGCCATGGGACGGGGGCTGGTTGGAATCTATGGCATGGTACCGCTGGTATTTTGCGGTGTACTTCACAGACCGACAGGATCCAACAGGGCCTGACTTGGAAGTAGATAGTCGTAGTGGGCAGATTCTGGCTCGGAGATCACTGAAGGCATTCAAGACATGGACGTATCAAGGAAGATCTGGGACCTTTAGTGTTTCACATGTACACAAAATGGGGTTCCCAGGCCACGGTGATTGCCATGGGAATTCCGAGTCCTGCCTTGCCGTTCGATTGGATTCAGAAACTTGGCTGGCGCTGGGGATGTCAAATCGAAATCCCATGATATTCCCATGTTTTCTATTGACTTGTCATCACTTTACCATGCTTTACCTATTCAAATGGTCTGTTTGGATTTGGGGTATCCCTAATTTCGAGACAAAGCCATGAAACGAGCTGGAGTCATTAAAAGAGCTGGGCACCAGCTTGGACGTCCTATTGCAACGATTCCTGGAAATTGGGACAATATGTGGGATAAGATACCTTGACTGACACACCCGACCCTTGAAAGTGGAAGATGTTGCAACGAGAGATGTTTTTATGTAAGTGTTTCAGCTTGACGGGTTCTCAATAACCTGGATTTATTGGGCTTGTGGGTAAGTTTGTGAGGTGGAAGGAGCACAGTAGTAGGTTGAGAAGCTCAACATTCCCGGGCATGTCTCTGTCTCGCAGTCTTGAAGATGTCCAAGCTTGTCCGGAAGCATCCCTCCTTCCGGAAGGGGCTGCCGATCTCTGCTCTTTTTGAAGAGAAATCCTATTCCTTGGAAGAGGTGACTATGGGCCACAAATGCTCAACCCCAACTCGAACGGATGGTTTAATGCAGACAGTGGCCAGTTTATTTATATATTATTTACTTTCGGAGCTGGCAAAAATGGATGGTAATATAGTTATAATTATAATACGTTAATTACTACTAAATTGTACTAATTTCTCACTTTGGTGAAAACGATCACCAGTATCACCCCGCAAGGAATGAATTGTTTATACCAAACAACGGCCAAGTGAACATTTTATGAACCCCCCCAAATTGGATGGTTTTAAACTATATCCCCTGACCAGGTGAAGCAGACATTGGCACCTCGCTTGCCGCGGCTTCGCCAGGCACCGATCGTGGTGACCGGAGCCTTGAAGGATTTGTCGGAAGCGCAACGGCCGGAGCTGGTCCGACAGATCCTTCAAGTTGCCAGGCGATGAGGTCAAAGGCAAAATCCTTATTTATTTTGGATTTTTGATGATTTTTTGTTCGAAAAAAATGGTGTTGTGAGGGAAAAGAAGGGAACATTATCTTTTAACCAGAGGATTCAGTTTGCGGTACGGCATTTTTTGAAAAAGCATAAACCTTGGTGAACCGCAAGATTTGGCAGGTAAGTATGGATGTTCACCCCCAAAGGTAAAAAATATTAGAGTTTTTAAGGATTTGATCCCCACCTGGGTTTGCTGAGAAACTCCACAAAACATGCTATTCGATGGGGACGATCATACCGATTCGTTGAAATCCCGCATACTAAAGGAACCTATTGGGACCGTTCTTGTATTTGGCCCCCTCAAGCCCCAAGCCAAGGTTATGAGACAGGAAGACGTGGAAGTAAATCTCCAGCAGTGCAATATGTGTATCACTGCCTTTGGTCGGATGACACGATGGCAAGATGCTGTAGACGTCTTCTCCACGATGTCTGAAATGAGGGTTCTGCCCGATGTGATCAGCTACAATGCGACCATACATGCATTGAAAGCATCCTGGCAAAAGGCCTTGGATCTCTTCGCCGAAATGCCACGAACGGCGCATGTGGTCCCCAACGCGGTCACTTACAACACGACCATGTCGGCATGTGCCGCCAGCGGGCAGTGGGAGATGGCCTTAGCCTTCCTGAATGAAATGCCCAAGGTGAAAGCGTGCCCTAGTGCCTTCAGCTTTTGCACTGTCCCCTGGATTTGCTCCCCTCATTTGTTCTTTCCGGACTTAGCATTATAAGGTTATATAAGGTTATGTAAGGTTATATAAGGTTATACATAATGCACCTTTTCAAGGGCTATTTTGAAGCATTTTTGTTCAGGCTCCCGGATCGATCCTTCCAAGGTCCTCAGTGCCTGTGAGAAGGGCAGTCAATGGGAGCAGGCCTTGAACTTGTTCACTGAGATCTTTCAGCAGACGCTGGCATCGGATGCTGTAGCCTATAACGCTACAATCAGCGCATGCGAGAAGGGGGAGCAATGGGAGATATCTCTTGAGATCATGAAGCAAATGCGGTCTGCCATGGCTCGACCTGATGTGTTCACTTATTCTGCCGCAATCAGTTCCTGTGGCCGGGGACAACAGTGGCAATTGGCCTTGAGACTTTTTGAGAGAATGCCAACGGAAAGCATTGCAAGAAATACACACAGCTACTCTTCCGCCATCACCGCCTGTGTGAGAGGAGAGCAGTGGCGCTTTGGATTGCATCTCTTTCAGTTGCTGCAAGAGACACAGTTGAAGTCTGAAATTATTAGCTTCAGTGCAGCAATCACCTGTTGCGAGAAAGGTGCGAAATGGGAAAATGCCGTGCAGCTCCTGGAAGTCATGCACCGAGCAAAGGTCCGTCGAAATGTGATTGCGTACTCTGCAGCGATCTCTGCATGCGAAGAGCTGGGGAAATGGGAAGCAGCGTCCCAGTTGTTCTCAAACATGCAGACTTTGAAGATTGAAATCAATGAAATTGCATACTCTTCCTACATCAGTGCATGTGAGAAGGGGATGCAATGGCAAAGGGCGCTTCATTTGTTTGCGGATGTGTGCCATATAACATCTCCAAGCAGCAACACTTACAACGCCACAATCAGTGCTTGTGAGAAGGGAAACGCATGGCAACATGCTATACATCTTTTCTCTTTGATGCCTGTGCGTTCTGTTGCACAGACAGTGGTCAGCTATAACGCCACCATCACTGCCCTGGAAAGGGGAAGTCAAAGGGGTCACGCCCTGCAACTTCTGAAGTTGATGGAAAGGAAGCAGCTCTCCCCTAGCAGTATTAGCTTTGATGCAGCTATGAATTCCTGCGCCCATGGTCGCCAATGGCAAATGGCACTCAGCCTATTTGCTGAATTGGAAAGGGCCCAACTTGATGCCAATCTCAGTTCCTACAATGCCCTGTTAAATGCTTCAGCGGAAGATATCAAAGGAGATCGAATTTTCCAAGAAGCCTTGGAGAACAACATCTTTCGGAAGGCCAAGCTGACCGAACAGGTTGGAACCTTGAACCTTCACGATTTGTCACAGGGGGCAGCAGAAGTTGCCACTCGCTGGTGGCTGGCCACCAATGTTCCAGGTTTGCTGGAAAAGGGCCACAGCAAATTCACCATCATCACAGGATGGGGCAGAACTCGGCCACAATGGCAGCAGCACGGCATGGCCATCCAGGAGGCAGTGGTGCGGATGTTGAAAACACATGGGATCTCTGCGCGAGTGAATCCCAAGAACCCAGGTCGTTTGGAATTGACTCTGCAGCAAGCGGATTTGGGCCGTCTCTCAGGACTCTATTCAGCCTCGACCTGTCCTGCTGTGAATCCGGGTGAAAAGTGCGCAACTGTTTTGTGTTGGGGTTAGGAGCAGCAACAGCTTGGGAGTGGTCCATAAGCTGACCAGTGGGCATGCAGATCAATTCTTGAAGGGAGTCCCTTCAAGTCCTTGCTGCACAGCTTTGGGCCAACTGACACAGAGTATCACAGAGTACACTTTGAGATAAGACATTTGTCCATATTTGTCCATCATTCCCTCCTCTCCAGCCACACTGAGATCGCTCAGGATCAGTGATGCTGGACTTCTGCACTTTTTGCGGAAGGGCTTCGAGGCAAGCAGATGCTACCAGCTTTCACCAGCACAAATAAATCGCCAGTAGCTTCGATTTGTATGCGGTATGCGTCGATGAGAACATGGAGCGGCTAGATATATATATATATAATATATATATAATTATAGTTATAATTATATATATATATTCTACGTAATATGGAATATTCTGTCATGATATGCGAAGGATTTGCAATCCATAACGTGAGGAATGATCCAATCCATAACTATTTTCACAATCCCATTCCCTCATTCCCTACATTCCGCACCAGCCAGTGAAGCTGTTATGTTAAGTCCTGTTTAGATTTGCTAACATCATCCAGAAGCTGTTGGGTGGTATATGATTAATAATTACCATTTAATACACAAAAAGTCCAACATTAAGTGATCTACGATGAATACATATTCATAACATCACCATTTACAAACCAAAATCCAACACTAAGAATCAATCATTCATCAAATAAACATGGTATAGTAATCACCAATAATCACCATTAAACATGTTTATTGATATACCATTGATATACCAATAATCACCAATAATAATCACCAATAATCACCATAAAAATGTTGATGAATGGTTGATCACCATTAAACAACACGAAGAATCAACCATTCATCAACATTTTTCGGCGGCGATCGGTCGAGGCACCGATTCGCGATGGTCTCGGGGCTGGTGGTCAGAGGCCCTCTGAGAAGCGAGGCTTCTTCGACTATGCCACCAGGAGCGGCTGCGGAGCGGCTGGTGAACCAATGGAATGGTGATGATGGAGTGAGTATTCTAAGTTCATTGTGAGTATTTTTGATGATATTTAATTACTGTTATGTATATATATATATTAATTGATGAGTATTTAAGAGTATTTGATCATGTTTGACTATTCCATGCTATCTGATAGTTATCTTGAGGTGACAGTGACTGTTTGTGTTTTAACATCCCCAATTTGCGGGTCAATGACCCATTGAAGCAAGTAATTCATTCCATATGCTGACACACCTCTGCAAGCCAAACTGGTCACAATGCATATCAATGCATACATGCCAAGCAACACTGCATATGGTTTCTTCTTTTAAATTGTTGTTTTAAAGGACCAATTTACAGGACCCCCTCTATAGTTTACTGGGAAAATCCATGGGTTTGCCCACTTTCCCTTCCGCATTTTTCCCACTTTTTACATCATCCAAAAGGGCATGGCTCAGCTCGGCCAGGAGAAAGGTTGGTGAGTCCAATCTCATGATGTGTCGCTCGCATTTGCATAGCTTTTGGCATGACGATCCTGCCGATCCCGAGGCCGGTCGGGGCCAAAGGGGGATGGATTTCACTGGGTTTCACCGTAAAAACAAAGGGATTTAACCAGCAAGATTTTAGCTCTAACCAGCAAGAAAAGTGGGATTCAAGTTTTTTTTTTGACGCATCAAGCATGCAATATAAACGGCTGAATGATGCATGACACGGATTTGGGGTATGGGTCAAGATCTGGACCCCAAAGTGGAAGGGAGCACCACAAAAAATGATCAAACTTGTGCGTCCATTGGTACCCTAAGTTTGATCCGATGCAGGACGAAGAACTTATTGTTCTTCTCCATGCTTTACTCAGCATTGGTTATCCGCAGCCAGGAATAGTTATCATGATTGTATATTTTTGATAATGCATCGTTTTTACATATTTTATGGCCACAAATTGTGGGTACTGTACCCTCTGGTCCGGCAATCAAACAAAGCAATGGAAAATCACCCAATGTAGTTCCATGATTTTCGCACGAACAAGCCTCCATTTTTTCGAATTTCCCCGCCAGCCATGTTTAGATTCCCCCATTTTTTGGTCAAGACCATACTAGTAGGGCAAACTTATCAACATCCCTCTATTTTTCATATTATCACTTATGACTTTTACTATTGTTCATGTTAAATTATTGATATTGATTATTATATAATATATATTACTATAGTCCCTATGATAATTCTGATGACTATAGTAATAGGGACTATTATCATAGGGAATATAGTAATTGGGATTGATTATTATATATTACTATAGTCACCTATTTTCATCATCCAATCCCAATCTCGCCAGGTGCGCAAAGGCTACGAGAAGCGCTTTGAGAACTTCGAGACGATGGCCAAGACGGGTGACACCCTGCTTTTCGTGCGGGTGGTGGCCACAGCTTCCGAGCTTGGACGGGCCTACGAGCTGACGCAGGTGGCATGGAAAAGGTTGATTTAATCAGATTTAACTGGATTGAATGGGATTTAATGGGATTTCATTGGATATGATATGGAATATGAATGGGATTTAAGTGGGCTTCATGGGATTTGATGGGATATAATATGGAATAGCAATGGAATATTGGTTTATATCCTGGTTGATTGGTTATGAGAAGCAATTGTATTACTTGCTCGAACGGGGATTATTATGACCCATAGTGGGGAAACCTATCAACAAACTAGTATAATGAGATGGGATCGGGGTATTTTTCATGGCTATCATGGCTCAAATGGAGGATAAACGGGGATGTAATGGGGATATATTGGGTATGCAATGGGATATATATATATATAGCCAGCACTATATTGTTTTGAGAACATGCCCAAAGAAAAAGTTGGATTTCATGGGCACCTATGAAGATGAAAGCAACCATGAGTGGGAATTTCAGATCTGGTGTTTATGGGATACACAATCAACAGATATCCGGGCGTGTCTGGAAATTGGTGATACATTAAGCTGTTTAATGGCCATGGATAGATGGGGATATGATCCACAACTGACAAATGGGGGGATGTAAGGTTGACCACCACTGACAAAAACGACAGCAGCACTGATTTAACCAGCAGCACTTGCATCCAGCAGAATTTTTACATGTTGATCAATGGGGCACCCGCCATTTGTGGATGATATTTGCACTTTTCCATGGTAAACATCCCCATTTTACAGTAGTTCATTCGCCAATGTGTCGAACAAAGTGAAGGATGCCCTGTTGCAGCTCAGGGCTGAGGCAAAAGGAAACACTATTTTTCAATATGCTTCATGGACATTTTGGGCCTACTGTAGTCCCATTTTGAGACAGGTCCATATGTGACACATGACATATGATGGCTTAGTACCTTCAACGCCTATGCAACCATATAGGCAAATACGAACAGTGATATCAATCAACAATAGCCTTGTCTCACAGCTTGGGATACCACAATCTATGGCCATTCAGAATGTGAACATGATGATAAAGCACTGGATTTTTGGGTTTAAAATAATTGGTGGATGGGGCCAATACCTGAGCCATATGCCAACACAACAATAACTAGCTTTCCCAAACTTTGCAGACTTGTAAATTTTTGTCACACAGAATTGCTTGCTTTACAAGAAACGCCTCTATTTGTTGGTAAAGAAGCACGATTTCCAGTAGATTTTTCCCAAACAACATCATTTTGTCAGACAGTGACTGTTGCTGTGCAGGCGTTGTCGAAGAAGTTCGGGCCACAAGCTGCCCTTTTGCCACTTGACCTTGGTCAATTTTGGTTTCCAACCATGGCTTTCCCTGTTCTATGGCCATGGCCATGAATGTTGATGACATTTTTGTTGTCCACTTTCCAAATCTTTAGAATGTAGATCCAGTGTGGTCACTTGGTTCACTTGAGACCTGGGCTTTTCGAAGCTGATTTTCCCCTTAAAGAAACGCCCATTGGATGGCGAATCTCGCCATGTTTGATGACCCTTGGCGAAGCCGCGCCTGCCAGGTTGATCTGCGACTTCCAGGTCAAGGTAGGACCGTTGATGGTGGATACCTTCGACGACCTCATGGTCTATTTCCTGGAGGCTGAACTAATTTTTCTTGCTGCTGAAATAGTGATGGATGAATTCGTGATTTGTAGAACATCTTGATGATCTCGAATTTGTAAATCATACACATATTGGACAGATTATCACATACGTTCAAAATAGGCAAAGTATACAGATTAAAATTACATTATACATATTAGAATGTATTGATGTGTAGAGATTTTGCTGTGGTACTAATGACCGTCAGGCTGATGCTCAGAAATCTGCAGCTCCCTACAAGAAGCCGATCCTCACAGCATTGGAATGGCTTTCGGGCAAGGAACTGAAGAACCTTGGTGAATTTTGCAACCAAACATGGAGATATTTGCCACCAAAAATGGGAGGGATAAAGGTTACAGAGCCCTTGGATATACTATGATCTATAGTGATATCTATCTATCTATCTATCTAGCTAGCTAGCTAGCTAGCTATCTATCTATCTATCTATATATATATATATATATATGAGCGAACACGTGTTTCTTGTCCCCCCAATATGGGGCATTTATCCCATTTTTGATCATTTTTGTGGCTGAGAAAACAAATTTCAAATGGTCAACATGAAGTTGCAAACAATTTTTTAACTATGGATATCTTGGGCAAGTAGATCTTGGATCACAGAAGGATGAACATTTTTTTTCACCCAGTCGGGGCTAAGGATGGACATCGTTCCGGACTTCAAGGTGGAGGGTTTTCCTTGCTGTACATAACAAAAAGTGCTGACACAAAAAGGCCGAAGCGAACCACCAATTGTCATGTATATATATATATACACATACATACATATACGTATACATGTACATACACATACATACATACATACATACATACATACATACATACATACATACATACATACATACATACATACATACATACATACATACATACATACATACATACATACATACATACATATATATATGTATATATATATTATCAGATTCCATGACCCTTGGTCATTAGCCTGGCATCTTCAGCTGCTGGGTGTTGGCAGGCGCTTCAAGCTTTGGCTGAGCCAACCAACTGGGGTCTGATGGGCCTAGGTGCAGCCACGTGCTGACGCTTTCTCCATGTGAAGTTGCAAGTTGAATGCCTGGGTAGAATTGGGTAGGGTAGATTAGATGCATTGCTCTTCGATACACTTGCTGCCTTGCTTTTCTATTGAATTTGGTTCGAGAAAGGTACCTGTCACTGAGACCCCTCTACCATGGTGTGGCCTTCAGCAGATGACAGGGGCTTCGTGCAGGAGCTCAATGTGCTTTCCAAGCAGTTTTCCTCTGCGGCTTTTGGTGATCCCGGAATGTTATCACGCGTCAAAGCTCAACGGCAAGTGGCCTTTGCCAAAGCTGCAGCTGGCCGCTGGCCGGAGCTGGGTGAATTGCGCTTCACCGAGGAACGGGAAGGCGTGCAGAGGGTCGATACCGGCTGTGCATTTTGGCACGCGGGGCAGAAACGATACAGCGAGGCATTGGGCCGGTATTTTGAATCCCTTGAATCCCTAAGCCGTTGCCAGAGTGAGGAGCAGAAATCCTTGCTGTTAGATTTAGGTTTTTTAATGATTGAGAACTTCATCTCCGAGGAGGAAGAGTTGGATTTGCTGAACTACTGGGATAAGGAAGGCCCTGTTTTCCCGCTGGGCACTGAGGAGAACCGTTCCCGGAGGCGATTTTTTCACTATGGCCCCATTTTGGCCAAGGAGACTATGGGCACTAGCAAATCGACACTGAACGTCATCCCCAGCCAGTTGGGTGCCATGCCACAAGTTGTGGAGCATATGAAGTTGCAGCCAAGGTTGCGGGAGGCCGCCCAGCAGCTTGACACAGCAGCTCATACCTTGGCATTTGATCAGATGTATGTGAATTATTATGATACATCCATTGACAGTTATATCGATTTTCACCATGACCACCAGTCCTGCATGTTGGGCACCATCGCGGGAGTGAGTCTGAAATCCAGTTGTCACTTGCAGTTGAAGCCAACCAGGCAGCGGCAGGCTCTGAGCATTGAATTACCACCTCGTTCTCTTTTTTTCATGAGTGGCTTAAGTCGGTGGCACTTGCAGCATGCCATCCCTCAGCTTCGCAGCGACCGACTCTCCTTGACCTTCCGCAGTGTGGACAGGTCGTGTAGCCGCGAGATGCAATGGGCTCGGTGTTGGGAAGCTCTGACTGCGGCTGAAGCAGCCAATGCTCACTGGCCTTTGGTGAATCCTGAGGGCGTAGAACAGCACGATCCCCACAAAAAATCGGCCAAAGCCATCTCTGAACGGTCCAAAGGGTCCGGGAAAAGTGGAAAAATGTCGTACTCTGGGTATTCCTACTACAGACCCAAAGCTGGCTTATCTCAGCATGGCTATGGGGGAAGCCACTTTGATGTGGGAGAAGGCTGTTGGAAGTGTCAGGGTCCTGATCACTTTGCGCGCGACTGTCCCGAAACACGGGATGCTCGGCAGATGGTGAAGCCTCTGAAGCATCGAAGATGGCGTGAGAAACCTTCCAACAGCTGAAATCCTAAGCCGTTTGGGGTAGGAAACCCACGGAACTCGGAAATCTGCAGATTTGCCTTCGGCAAAAAAAGAAGCTCATGCATGCAGTTTGATCTGTGCAGCATGAGTTCTGGAACTTTCTGGGGGCAATATTTTCAAGGGTACGGACTGATCCAGTATATACACGCTGCAAAGAATCATTGAATACGATGCAATATGAGTGAATATTATTGAAAAATATTGATTAATATTAATAATATTATGGAACAACATTATTGAATGTCATGCATGAATATACATTGATCGAATATCATGAAATCTATTTATATCATTGACGCATATGGACGAATCATCCAAGCATATCCAGGTGGATTCCTGGCCTTTGAGGGTCTCACTGGACCAGTGGCAGAGATGGCGGAGACGGTGGAGTGGACCCCAGGCCCTGAAGATCAGTGGTTGATGGATGCCAGGTTTGAGGCCGACAAGGAGCGCCAAGGGCGGCAACCGGAAGTCGGGTCGGGAATGCGGGGATGTTCCGTGCTGTTCCTCCTTCCTTGTTCGGTTGGAGATTCCTCTCATGTTAACCATGTTAGCATTCATCTCACTACCACTGGGCATTTCTGGTCAAGAAAAGCGTGTCAACCGCCTTTGGATGTCAAGGGTTATGAGCCCAAGACATGCCTGTTGAAGCCATGGAAAGGGCTAGATCGGTTCCAACAAGGGGTGCAATAGCTGGTGGGTGCAATCCTTTTTACTCTGACCGGGTGAAAACTGAATGTGCCTTAGAAGCGGCTAGACCCTTGGACCTCTATGGGCTACGAAGAGGAAGTCACTTTAGAATTAGAACCCCTTCAAGGCCACCGAAGGTTAGTAGATCAGTCGTTGTCACATGCCGAGCCAACTGGGAAGGGCAGAGGGAGTGCATCAGCGGGACTGCTTGGCCCACTTCAGCCTACAGAACAATGGCTTGGGCATGGGGCTTTGGGGGCTGAGGGAAAGCTGCCTTCGTCGGATGGGCTGAAAACGATGGGACGTGTGGTGAATTCCCAAGACTGGCCACGAGGGAAAGGATGGGGCTGATGATGGCTTTCAAAGGGCGTTGGAAGGGGAACTTGTGAACTTCCTGCGTCAACAGAATTCGAAGCTAATGGAAGAGTCAGCGACTCTCAAAGACAAGCTGGAAAAGACATCGGGTGTAGCTTCTTCTCCATGGTCTACTGTTGGAGGTGGTGATTCAAGTGATGTTTCTCGTCCACATGGACGTCATGGTAGGCATGGTAGTCGAACACCCCGAGCACGTGTTAGAGAAGTAGCGGCTAGTCCGGAGAGAAAGGAAACAAAGACTGATGGTTTGAGGTACACCCCAAACGGGACAAAGGTGCCAGAGGTCCTCCGCCGGTGACGCAAGAGGAACAACCACTACCACCGGTGCCACCTTTTCCGGCAGTGTTGCCAACGAATTGGGAACCTCAGCAATTCAGTTTTGTGAGTGGAATCAATGATGCTTTGGATATCTATGATACGTACATGTGACTCAAAGCCGAAGATGAAGAATGGAGATGTAGCCTGGAAACCTATGGGGGAGAAAGATGGGTGTGGCTGGAACGTGAAGTTAAGTAGCTCTGGATAGAGTAGCTGTTCCTCAAGTCTTGCAACAGTCTGGATACTGGAATATGGGTTTTGACTATAGGGATTTATCCAAACCCAGCGGTCCGGGTGTATGCGAATCCACTTGACAATCGGGCACTGCATGGTGGATGTGGCGCAGTTGACCTTCATGATTGGGCGCAGCGTGGTGGATGCGGCGCAGTTGACCTTCAAGATCGGGCACTGCGTGGTGGAAGTGGCGTAGCTGACCTTCAAGATCGGGCCTCAGCGCTTCCGTATGAACTTCGAGGCGGTGCTCGGGCTTTGCATTTGCATGGAGAACACCAAGCACAAGATCGGGCCTTCTGTGAGCATGGGCTTCATCTTGATCACGGTCGGGCTTTCGTTGAGCATAGCTCGGGCTCCACTTGAGCACGGAGAACATCCTGGACAAGCTCGGGCTCTGTTTGAGCATGGTGAACATCAAGAACAAGGTCGGGCCTTGGCAGCACGATATGGCCTTTATGGAGACGGTCGGGCTTGCATGGGGCATCGTGATGCATGGGGTCTACATGGCAAAAAGCCCTCTAGATTCTTGTGGCCTTCCGCGGCATGATGTTGGGGGAGGAGGATTTGGAGTGGGACATGACGCAGCTCGCGTCTACGGGCCCTGGCATGACTCTGCCGGTGGCATGAACACGAAGAGTGAGCTTCCAGATTTGCCAGCAACGGCATCACCTTTGCAATTTATGGTGGCTGGCCGGCTGCATCTTAGCTCACCGGTGATGAAAGACATCAGTGGGGCAGCAGGATGGTGGTGGGAGTGTACGTTGCGTGAAGCAAAGTGCCACTATGAACGATGGAAGGGGAGCACGCCGTTTCAGAGGATTCAGATTCGACCTCAACTCCCAGAATCAGTTCAAGAGCCTCGCTTTCAAAGAACGGAACAACGTGGTGTGCAAATGTTGCTGAAGGCAATCCCAGACATGGAGCAACAAGCCCTGGTGACAGATCGTGCATTGTCATCCACGGCAATTTTGTATCGCTTGATGGTGCGACTTCGGCATGGAGGAGCCGGAGAAAAACAACTCCTTCTGAAGCAGCTCACAGACATCCCGGCCTCCAAGAACGTCCAAGACCTCGCGGCAGCGGTTCGAAGCTGGGGCAGACATTTTGGCCGAGCTCAAGAAGTCAAAGCGGTTCTGCCGGATGGTGTCTTGCTGGTGAAGGCCTTGGGTGGACAGTTGCAACAAGTGGCATCCATGGATCAGTAGGCGGCGTTCCGTCTTTCACAGAGCAGGATGCAATCGCAGCTGGACGAGAATGTGGGCGTTTAGTCAATGCTTGCTGGCTGAAGCTGAGGCTTTGTGTTTGATGGCAACTTCAGCAATCACTCCACCTCAAACACCGCTGAAATTGAAACAGCTTTAGAATGAGCAGAAAACTCCATCAAGTACTATTCCTCTTGAGAATCGAACCAAAGCGGCAGCTACCATCGACAAACCCTGCAAATACTGGACATCGGACACTGGGTGTCGAGCTGGGAAGACTTGCAAGTGGGCCCATTCATGGGAAGGCAGCAAGAAACACCGCAAACATGACTGCCCAGTTAAGTCAGCTGGAAAGAAATCTGGTGAGCCGAGTGTCGGCCCAGGGGGAGGACGTGGACATGGGGCAACTTCTGCTTCAACTTCAACATCAACAGCTATGGGAGGAAAAGCTGGAGCGGTGGCTGTGAAAGTGGCAAAAGGCTCTGATGAAACCTCTGCAACAACCACAGATGGAGGAGGTGCTGTAGCCCCACCAGAAGTGACAAGCTCCACTACCAATCCAATGGTAACAAAGATGGAAGCCGTGCTGATGGTGCCTCCAAGGTTGACAAAACCGCCGAGCTATTGCATGAAGCCACACAGCTGTTGAAGACGCTTCGAGTTCCTATGAATCCCAAACTGAAGGCGATGCAGTTGAGGAACATCGAGACTGTGGATGACGAGTACATCTTGCTGGACAGCGGAGCCACACATGCTTTGTGTCCTGCCAGGGACGCAGAAGAATGGCAAAATGCTGAAATGACGTCAGTCCCCATCAGCTCAGGTTTCTTGGATCATCCCAATGTGTGGCCTCTCTGACTTGGACTTTTCGTTGGAGTGGCGTGACGGCCTATGTAAGCTGCGGGATGATGAAGGTCGTGAAATCAGAGTGGAGCTCAGACATGGATGTCCTGTGATTTCCAAGCAGGAGGGTGAGAAGATTCTGCAGTGGCTTGAGTTTTTCTATGTGCCCCAATGTCGAAAGCTGGCAGTTGTCAAAACGATGTTGGCTGATGCAAGCATGGTTGATCTCAGCCGTCTGAACATGGAGACTGCCGTGACGGTGAAGATGAAGCAAGAGTTCCCTGGACTTCCTGATCATCTCATTGTGAAGTTGATCCCGCGCTTGGAGATGGTGAGAGCCGAAGATTTTGGAGCCCGATTGCCGTGGAACCGACACAAGCGGCGAAGGCTTCTCCGTGCAAAGAAGATCATCCTGCACATCTTCGCTGGCCCTGACTCCAAGTACTGGGAGAAGCAATGTGCCTCTGCAGATACTGAGATAATGTGCGTTGACCTTGGGGCATCTCATCCAGCGAACTTGCACGACAAGAACGTGTATGGCTTCCTGCTGGCTTTGTGTGCTTCAGGCCGTGTCAGGGCCATCATAGGCGGACCTCCGTGCAGAACCCTGACAGCATTGAGGCATCAAGATGATGGTGGTGCTGGCGTACTTCGAAATGATGAGCATCCATATGGGGGATAGTCGTTTTATCTTGCTGGCCGGTGGCCGGTGGCCGGTGGCCGGTGGCCGGCGGCCGGTGGCCGGTGGTCAGCGGCCGGTGGCCGGTGGTTGGCCGGCGGCCGGTGAGCCGGTGGCCGGTGGCGGGTGAGCCGGTGGCGGGTGGCCGGTGGCCGGTGGCCGGTGAGCCGGTGAGTCGGTGGCCGGTGGCCGGTGGCTGGTGGCCGGTGGCCGGTGAGCCGGTGAGCCGGTGAGCAGGTGGCCGGTGGCCGGTGAGCCGGTGAGCAGGTGAGCAGGTGGCCGGTGGTGGGTGGTTGGTGGCTGGTGGCCGGTGGCCAGTGAGCCGGTGAGCCAGTGAGTCGGTGAGCCGGTGAGCCGGTAGGGCAGTATAGGTCGGTGAGCCGGTGAGCCGTGAGCCAATGAGCTAATGAACTGGTGGCCGGTGGCCGGTGGTCATTAGCCAATTGCGTTGGTCCTCTGTGAGGCGTTTGTAAGTCTGTTGGGCAGGGCGCAATGTGAATGCTACCTATCACATGTGTGAAAATGGTTCTGAATTTCATCTATAGCAGCTGCTGGGGAACTTGACGGCGAAGTAAGTCAAGGGATAGGTCCTCCAGTAGAAGCTAAGAAGTCCCGTGGTAAAGCATGCTAGAGCTGGAACGAATCCTGAATCTTTCTGAGAGATGACGGAAGCCCAAGCTGTTTGAGTGATTACAACATGATAATTATGCGTACTATATATATAATTCTAGCTTTGGCTGGAAATGATTGATAAGAAAGAGAAGGGAGGCAAAGTGGCAAATGAGCAGATTGGTTTTCTGTCTCAGCGATGCAGCTCGCACAGCTCACGGACTCTCATATCAAGATGTTCAGCACCGGCCCGTTGGTGGAGTAGAAGGCTGAGGCAGCCGAGGCTGCGCAGAGGCGTGGGCAAGCTCCTCCTCATCTGCAGGAATGTTTGGAAGCCTCTCCTCCCCAGCGTGCCGGTCATGCCACAAAGCTCTTCGCTTGGAGATTTCGCGGATACTGACCCTGCAGCACTTCATTGCTTCGTTGTGGTACTGCGTCTGGTTGGCCATGTTGGAAGACCAGGCGCGGAGGAACACCGTAGTATCACCTCCCCGCCGCGCAGGTGGCGAGACACGTCCAAGACGAGGAAAAAGCTCAAAGGCTTTCGTCAAAACTTGCAAAGCCTAGATTGGGGTGAAAAACGGAAACGTCGTGGTTTTTGGAAGATGCTTGTCAAGTCAAACGTGGTAATAATATAGTATCAGCCTCTTTTTATCAAAATTCGAGATTCCAAAATCTGCAACCTTTGTCGCCTTCAAAAAGAAGAGCAATATGGCGAGAAACAGTCGCTTGGCTTGGTCGAGCTTTCCGCCTCTTTCCGTCAACCCGCTTGACCACATGATAGACGTCTACAACCTTGGACATTTTGATTTCGCTGCGTCCGAGCAAAAGCAATTTCTGCACAAGCTCGCGGTCCTTGAGAAGACCATCCGGGGAGGCAAGCAGCATTGAATTGTTGTTGCCGAACCCTTTGGCGAAGAAGGTTTCTGGCGCTTCCAAATCAGAAAACTTCAGAGGAACAGGCGCAGGCATTTCTCCAGAGTTGTCTTCCTCACAAAGCTACAACAGAAGCAACATCCCATCATTAGGTTCTTTGACGTGTCAGCACCAAAAACACAGCATGTAGTAGTAGGTTTTTTTTGCATCCCTACCTCGACCTTTTTTGTGGTAGAGCCGGTCCTCATCTTGCAAGACTCCTGCCGGCACATCCACTGGCACATGCGCATCAGGCTCTGCAGGCACGGTCTGCCCCTCTTCATGAAGGCCCGGCTGGGAAGGTGGAGCTTGTGTTGGTGCAGGTGGGGCAAAGGAGTGAGGTGGGCAAGGCACGGCGACTGGCTTTGAAATGTCGTTGTCAGAGTCATCCGAGCTGGCAACTGCGGCTGCATCTAAGGGTCCACGCAGCACTCCCCGGATTTGCAAGCTCAGCTCCACCAAGCGCGCGGCCACCTGTCCAGGACCCAAGATGCGAAGATGCGCAGATGACAAGCTACAACTCAAAGAGCAGCCGCAGAAAAATGTACAATTAGCAAACCTGCCTGAACGTGATCCTCAGTGACTTCCAAGTTGCCATTGGAATCAAGCTCCCCGCCGCCAGCAGCCAACTCCAAAATTGCCACTGCAGCGCTAAGCATGCCTTGTGCGTGGGCTGCGTTGGCGTGCAACGCTTCTATGGAAGTGCCTTCCTTCCCAGCAGCTCGGATGGACTGGGCCACTTGGTTGCCTGGTCAGGTCAAGTTTCTTGCTGATGAACTGTGATGCAGCATGCGCAAAACATGCCTTCACGCTAGGCAGATCTTGGAAGAACCTGCCTGAAACATATCAAACAAAACCCAGCACTTGATCCCATGATGCGCCCAGGAGATCGGCAGAATTATAATGCAAAAGCTTTGCAACTTTTCCGACAAGGGCGGCAACAATAATGCATCCAAGTGGCCCAAGAGCAATCGCTGCGCATCTTCACGCAAAGTCAGGACCGAATGCGGCCTCTTCTCAAAATGGTGGCAGACCCTGCGTGCACCTTCGCAAATGTGCTCCGTCTGATCCTTCAGAAGCCACCGCCCGCTGATTCGCCACTCTGTCCGCACCACCACAGTCTGACCTCAAACGGACGGCTCATGAGAAACATGGAAGTGTGGTCAGGTGCCACAACTATACTGATCTAGTCCCATCGTTGAAGCGTGACGAAATTACTGAAGTTTGGTATAATGGTTTCAAGGCACCGTTGGTGTCTGTCCCCTCGATGTAGCGAACCCTTGACCTGACGCCATCGGGGAGGACGGCCGGGTACCCTTCCTCGTCTGACTCATCTTCTATCTTTGACATGTCCTCAAAATGGCGTGGGTTGTTCAGCAGGCTAGTCCACCGGAAGATGGTTGCTTGTAGAGGGGTCAGAGGCAACCATGTCCAAGCTGGGAGCTCATCATCTGCTCGCAGGAGATCTTTTGGCAATTTTCCATGCCTTGCTGTGGATACATCCACAGCAAATAAGAACCTTTCCCTAGTGGCAGCAGTGTGCCCACCTTCCAATCCACGCTCCATGCTGATGAGTTTGGATGGGTGCCCATTGCCAAGAATGGAAAGAGCAATGTGCTGAGTCCGTGAACTTTCATAAGAGGTTGAAGTTCGAGTGGCTCGCTTAGTCTTCCCACGCTGCACCAATGTGTTCAAAGTGCTTGCGTGGGAATTCACTGGGCCGGAAGGCTTGTCACCACGGTCCCCTCGAGCACCCAACAAGCCAATTTGCTCCAGAAACTCGTAGCACTCATCCAGGTTGAACGCCTGCCCGTACCATACCCGCGCAGCGGTTTTGTCCTTCTTATTCCCAGCAATTTCGACTTGTGGGAATTCAACGGAGCACCTGTAGAAGAATTCCGTCATTGTAAAGCTCTGAAGGGAAATGGATTTGGTCGTGATTTGCAGCTCAGGGTAAGGCCCGGCACCTTCCACGGGAGGTGCCAACTTGGCGGCTACTTGATCTGCTTGCTCCTTGGCGAGCTTCGCGACAAAGTCATCTGCAGTTTCGAACATAAGTTCCACTGCTTGAAAGAGCCGTGACTTTCCACGCTGAGGCGGCGCCATGTGCAACACAAGCAAAGCCAAGGGGCTAGGCTTCTGGTTCCATACGCGCACGCTAGCGCCATTGGAGAGGGCAGGCATGGCAGCCGCAAACATCATGACAGTGGAGAAGAGGCCTTGGCACGTCGAAGCAGCTATTGGTAGCAGGAAATCGTAGACTTTTTTGGGAAGGTGCTCCGCAGCATTGAAATTGTCCTTCACAACATCCAACGCCGCTGTCCACAGAGCATCAACAGCCTTGTTGCTCAACTCTTCCGGAGGTGAGGCCGGCATCCCGCTGGCGAGCGCCTTTCTGCGCAGCTTGTCGCTTCTAAGAATTTTGTTCAGGCAATGACTTGCAACACTAATTGCCGAAGGACATGTATGTACTTGCATATACTTGCATGCAGTATCGAAATGTTTTGCTTTGCAACAAGTGCTTACCTGTGATCAGAATGGCATTACATGAGGTACGAGTCAGTCTGTCAACAGCAGCCCGGCACTACAGCATGGATGATTGAACAAGCCCAGAGAGTGCGGGACAAAAGACAAAACAACTGGACACTACAAAGCACAGCCTTGACAACTTTTCCTTGCCCGGGTGAGTTGAGGTCTCACTTATCAGCAGCACTTGCTGCAACCTCCCGCTTGCGCTTCTTCTCAGAGCCACGCTTCTTGTCCTGCAGCGACTGCAGTCGGGAGAGGTTGTGGACATCTGCCAGCTCTTGCAAGACGAGTTGCGCGAACCAAGGTCCATAATGATGAAAGCAATGGCCCAAAGGGCTGAATTGCGAGTTCACGCTTTCAGCGATTTCAGTGGGGAAGCCATTGAGGACCTCCTTGTTGCGCTGCAGACTTGGCAGGCATGTCTCCTTGCACCATGCACCAGAATGTCCTGCAGCGTGAAACTCATCAATGATGAAGTCAAAATTGGCCAGCCGAGCTGCCACAGGAGAATCAGCTTGGTTGCGCAGACACATAGCTTTCAAGTGGCAGCTGTCATCATGAACAATGCATGTGAGACTGGGCAACCTGTGCGCACATTGGGCAGCGAAATGAAAACGTTGCGACAATGATTCTGCTCCAATAAGCTCCATGACATCCAGGAGCAAGCCGGACTCGGTGACAGCAAAAAGGAAACCAGCAGTGCGTGCGGCAGCATGGGCATCTTGCGACCCTCTTTGTGGGTCCCGCAAGTGCTTTTCTCTCGAGGCTGGGCAGAATGCCATGGTGCTAAGAAAGTCTTCGCTCTGCGTGGTCTAAGGCCTGTCCACTTCTGAGCGCGGGCCTCAACTCTGCACTGCCTTCTTCTCCGAATGTTCTTGTCAGCTTGGGAGGCAAAATATTTGGCCAACACTTCTTCTTTGATAGTGCAAGCTGGCTGCCAGCCACGAAACCCTTCAAGCTGGACTTCAAAGTGGCACACATCACCATCAGTATGCAAAGCCTTCTTGAGGCGATGGCGGGCAATAGTTTCTGCGCGATGCTGTTGGGGACGATCCCTGTCGTGCGCATGCTTCCAGCAGAGCGTGTCGCGGCCATGTGGTCTGGCGCTGCAGCCTCGAAGCAGCAGCTTGTTCAAGTGAGGAGAAGGGACGACTTCTGCAAAAGGCATTCCGCAGGTGCGTCTGTGCAGCTTGCAGTTCCCGTCTATGGCAAGGATGTCCTGTCTGTCTCCAGCAGCTTGCATCTGAGCAAAACGCCTGGAAGACATGAGCAGGTGTGGCAAGAGTGGCAAAAATGAGCTGGGCAACTTAGAAAATTGCTACAGGATAAAATGAACTTTGCTAAGCGTTGCACAGTCTTATGCCTTTTGGGGAAAATGTTTGTCGGGGCGTCAACAACAAGAAATTCAGATCGACCAAGCCTGGCAAACATGAGGGGTTCATACCAAATCCAATTGGCTGCAATGAGCTTCTCGGCCGTGCCGTTCAAGACATGCTCGTGCAGCGTCTTGGACACGTCAACGCCAGCTTCCGCAGCTCGACGGCAGAGGATCTCCCGAAGCCAACCTTCTCGGAGCTGATGGCGGATGTGGTATCGAACAGCAGCATTCAGCAGTCGAAGCAAAATGCCTTCACCTTGAAAACTGGCCCTGTGAAGGTACATTCTGTACCGCCAGCGTCGGAGCCAAGATCTTGCTAAACCAGTTCTAGAATTGAGAAAGAAATAGTCCGGATCAGGCAAGTCAATCTCTTTGCGCAAGGTGCACCTCTTATTTTGCCGCAGCATGCGAAATTCGACGAAGCCACACCAGTACCTGGCCTGCTGACAGGAGGCAGGGCAAGAGCTGGATAAATGCCAAGCCGCGATAATGTCAGGCTCTGCTATGATTTGGGCGCCCACTGCTCCGGACTGGCCTGGTCTAGCCTGCTTCAAAGGTTGTCGACACTGCGGACAAACCTTTCTCTGGGAAGTGACAACCGCAGAAGGGCAGCGATCCATGGGCAAACAAGCGGGACAGAAGGCAAGGTGGAAGCTAAAGGGTGACGACACATTCTAGCATAACGCGTTCTAGTTGCATTTCGTGACCGTGTGGAAAGAACATGTGCGACATATTCGTTGATTGATTCAAGACCTGGGAAAATGGAGCCTCAACAGCGGTTCGGAAGCAGTGAATAAGCGTGGCCAGTTGACCCACATGCAACTATGCTGAAGCGACAAAATGGACTTCCCATCATGTACCGGGCCAGGCCATGGAACAAGACTTTCTCAGTACAACAGCACATGACGCATCCATCGCAATGCAAGAAAACCGTGTGGTGAAGCATGTTCTAACCCGTGGGAATGCATCTGTGAATGTCACAAGGTCAAATCAGGACAGCATGAAGGAAGCATGGGGGCTTGTTGTTGTGCGATTTCCTGGCGCACGGTTGCTTGTTGTTCCCGGCCGGTGACTTGTGTTTCGATGTCTGTGGTGGTAATCTATAAGGAATCTGCTGATGCGTGGCGTGGCCGGTGACCGGATGGCGGGTAGCGGTGAGCCGGTGGCCAGTGAGCCCGTGGCCAGTGAGCCGGTGGCCAGTGAGCCGGTGGCCAGTGGCCGGTGGTCGGTGGCCGGTGGCCGGTCGCGGGTGGCCGGGTGGCCGGTGGCCGGTGGCCGGTGAGCCGGTGAGCAGGTGGCCGGTGGCCGGTGGCCGGTGAGCCGGTGAGCCGGTGGCCGGTGAGCCGGTGAGCCGGTGGCCGGTGGCCGGTGGCCGGTGGCCGGTGGCCGGCGAGAGGAAATGACTATAGTGTCCATATGGGCTTCCAGATCTGTCGCCAGCCAATGCAGCTCTGGTCGAAGAGGTGCGGTCAAATCTTAATGTTTGGGAGCCATCCTTACGTGCTGAGTTTGAGCAGTTGGTCAAAACCAAAGGTGCTGTCACACAGATTTCAGAATCCCAACTTCAAGAACTTGCACCTCAGCGTGGTCTTCCTATCGAGTTGCTTCCTGCCGAGATGGTGCACACACGTAAAGCTGGATCAGGTGCCTGTCGATCAAGGGCGGTGGTGTGTGTGTGTGTGTGGCAACTACCAAGATTCAAATGGCGATGAGCGCTATGCTGGAGGGGCTGATGGCAATCAAATCAGGGCTCAAGTCCGAATAGCTGCGTTGAAGGGCTGGACGGTGAATGGCACCGACATAAGGGTGGCATTTCTCAATGCGCCGAAGCGGGATGAAACCCGAATCACTGCAATGGAAGCCCCTACGGTCTTCAAGAAGCTTGGATTGGCTGGGCAGGATGATGTGTGGATCATACAAAAAGCTGTCTATGGCAAAAGACCCAGCCAAGTCAGTTGAAATTGGGAAATCTAATGGCCTACATAAAGGGCAATCCTGGAGGCCTTCGATACCCAAGCAATGCTCCTGAGAAGATTTGGGAGGAGCGCGGTCAACTCAAAATTTCCCGCAATGTGAAGTTGCTCGAGGTGTTCTCGGACATCGGCTTCGGCACCGGCTCAAGTGAACGAAGCATGCAGGGCATGGCCATTTTCTTTGGTGGCCTCGTCATCAGTTGGCAGACGACGGTCCAGCCATTTGTCACCCATTCTACTGCCGAGAGCGAGCTGGTTGGCTGCGATGCTTTGAGCGCAGGAAGCGGAGAACTTTTCCTGTTATCGGTCATGCAGGGACCAGCCGCGGCTTCGCCGCAGGTCTCGGCCTGGCAGCAGTATCTGAGAAGGGTGACAGTGTATGCTTTTGTGGCTCTGGGAGTTCTCAGCGCTCAATTGGTGACAGACGACCAGGCATGCAAGATCCCTGAGGATGAGTGGCTTCGGATGTACCACCTCATCATCAAGAATACCGTGTGACAGAAATGAAGCTGAGCGCCATGATGATGGACCTCCACATGCGCAATGATGACTGGGAGCTTGTTGTTTTCTGGTATGGATGCGGCCGACGGCGGCCGACGAGATTGGAGACGACGCCGAATCGATGGCCACTTGGGCAGCTGGCTATGAAGTCAATGATGTGCTGCTTGAACTTGAAAAGATTGCGTGTGGGCCTCCGCAAAGCTTTGAGGAGGATAATCGTCAACGTCTTGGCGGAAGCTGGAAACGAAGCATCAGTTCGAATCAAGCGTGGGAAGGGCTCATCTTCTTCCAATCCGAGCTCTACGTCCCTGAGTATTAAGATACGATCGGGCACTGGCATTCAGCACCGAGATGAAAATTCCCCGGAAGCGTCATCACGTGGCAGCTCTGAGCGAGTGTCTTTTGCTGCTGAGCGTGGTGCGTCTGCTGCTGTGCTGCCCAGAACATCTTCTACAGCGTCGGGCTCTGCAAGTGCTGCTGTGCCGCCCAGAAATATCGTCTACGACATCGGGCTCTGCAAGTGCTGCTGGAGTGAGTGAGGCATTTAAGTCTTCCAAAGGGGAGCTTGATCTGTCCAATCCATGAAATTTGTAGCATGGCCACGCTGGCCAAGGTCTGTCAAAGATGACCTTATCAAAGATGCACAAATATCAGAAACAGAAGAATAAGTAGATCAACATGCCTTGGGCCACCGCGAAGCCGATTGGCCTTTTCTTTCCTTTTTCAAAGAAGTCTTGCAGACTTGAATTGGGAAGTCGTGCAGACTTAACGCAAGGCGTTGCCGTGATAGCATGGCAACTGAGGCCCAGTTGGGGGGAGTCTGTTGGAGATTCCTCTAATGTTAGCATCCATCTCACTATCACTGGGCATTTTTGTCAAGAAAAGTGTGTCAACCGCCTTTGGATGTCCAGCTTGTAATATATCTATAATCTATAGATATCTTAAGATCATTTAAGGCATATTAAAGAGTTTAAAGAGTTTTCTATGCCTTATCCTCGTGAAACTTAGAGATGTCAGGTTTGTAGGAGCAGTGCTGAAGACCATGTTTTCAACACCAGTTGCTTAACGCTTTCATCATTTTTTGTTTGATGCAGGATGCATTGGCCGTGGTGTCTCTCGGATACCACGAGTTTTTGGGCAAGGCTTGGCCGCTGGCTTGGCCCGGTCTCGTCGTTTCATGGATAGCTACATCAGTATGGGTCAGAAAGAACATCAACCACCAAGCACTGGCGTGATTTGGCATGATTCACCAATATTTACCAGAAAAATCCAGAAAATCACAAACCATTTCTATCCATTTCTGGGTTGTTGATGTTTGGGTAATTACCCCCCATGTTCCCAGATTCACGTGTTCCACCCATCCCGTGCAGGCGCTCGAACTCGCCAAGTTGCAAGTCGAGACCTCTCCGTTTGACGGCGCTTTCATCACCGGTGAAGGTGGAATCCGTGGTGGAAAATCCAGGTGTACGCCATGGTACACCCAATGGTTGTGACACTCAATAACCTAAGAGTAAAACAATAATAAAACAATATATAATATCATCATATCCTACAATATCCCAATAGTTTAATGTGGTAAACTGGTGAAACCAAGAATAGACCCATTACCTAACCATGGCTGGGGGTCATTTTACATCATCCCAACTGGGGTTGAAGGGGGTACACTTAGGTTTCCATCAAATTGAATCACAGATGGAGATGTCAGTGCACTAGAGATTTTGCCTTGTGCACGGATGAAGTGTAGAAAGTAGATGTACCACGTGAATACAAAACATCAGTGACTATGGAATAATCGACAACTGTCAAGTCATGGAGGCAAGCCGTCCCTACAAAGCTGTTCCTCTCTTCCCCAGGGGTGCTGCACTTCCTGCGGAATGATTTTCACGGCTTCCTTGATGTTGCCAAACCCATCAGAATCGAAGGCAGTCCATTCATGGTGCGGAGATCTAGTTTCTTGGTTGGATCCATGTCGCGCTTGTGGTGCTGAAGTGCTGAAGTCAGATTTTTTTTTGGTTGGGATGAACCTCTGACACACTGAGGCTACCATTCATTCTGGGATGTGAATCCTGACATTAGATTGCGGCAAGCTGAGATGAACATTAGGCCACTTGACAGCACCTAACATGGCATATTGATAAATCGTAGGTCAACATTAGGGGTTATACAGTTATACCATGTTATACCATGTTATACCATGTTGTACTAAGGTTTATTGGTGCTTAGATTCATAAGCACATTCATGAGCCATGATACACACTTGTTGCCGCGTGTCTCGCTGGCGCGCTGGTGTGCTGCCGCCAAAATGCGTGCGTTTGGCAGGTCCTTCAGGCACCTGCTTGGAAGCAATCGGGTGAAGCTCTTTGTGCGTGCATTAGTTCCTTGGCTGCGCAAAATAAAGGAAATCATGACATATCTGAGCTGTTTGTATCTATTTGTTTGGAATATTCTGAACAAAGGCAACGGGTGATGAACTTCCTCTGCTTGGAGTGTCTTGGCAGTGGCTGTTGGCACAAGTGGGGCATATCCCATCACGCCTTGAAGTCAGACTTGGAGCTGCAGCTGTGCTTCCAGAATCTTCAGGATATTTGATATATTTGCACTTAGGAGATACATGAAGCTCTTTGCAAGCATTCCCCTGGAGCATTGCTACTTGCTATCGTTGGTGGCCAGGACAGTTCCCGTGTTCGTTGCTTTCAAATCGTCCGTTGAGAGACAGTATTGAGAGCCACCATTGTAGAAGATATTCCTCTACTATTTGTACATCTTCTTTGATTGGTGTCCTCAAATCTCTTTCCAATTCTTTCCATGTCTTGACAATCTTAAGTCTTACTTTATCATCTTTTTCCAATTTGAGCGATGCTTTTAATTCAAAATGTGTGCAATCCGCAGGAAAGAAAAACCCTTACAGTAGCGACCAACTACAGTGTCTTGGTCCAGACGCCCGGCTGCAACTTTGGTAGCACTTCTTCGTACTTTATAAGACTTTTTCAGCCAAAAAAGTGGGATTTTAGATGATTTTAGGATCAAAGATGGGAAAATTGATCCAAGGACATTCATGTTTTCCATGTTTTCCATGTTTTCCATGAGCTTCTGATGCGTCAGTAGGCATATCTCTAGGCTTTTTTTTTGTTGGTTCCACCAGCCACAGCAATTGATTGTGGTGGAGCTGTGGGTCAGGTTCATCGAGGAGGACCCGATTCAGACGGGTCTTCTGCAAAGCCGCTTGGACGACAGCAGTCCGGTGGGTCGGATGGTTTTTTGGTAGGTCTGGTTTAGTGGTACTGGTTACTACCACTATATTAATATGTAATTACTATAGATATTACTAGTACTATATGGTGTTTTACTACTAATGAGATACTATAGTATATAATATATATAATGCATTAGACGAAGAACGAGGAAATGGATTTGAATCGCTTTTCCGGAAATGACACCTATGTGCCACCCTTGCGCCCTTATGATGCCCTTATGTACTTTGTGGCTGGTTGTAGCTGTGCAATTGTTGAATCTTCACGAAAGAAATGGGTGGCTCAGACTCAGAAGCACCCGTTTTCGTAGAATTTATTCTTCCACCATTCGAGATGTTATTCGGTGAGAGACCTAAACATACATCCTATATCATTATATATATATATCATCCTGAATCATCCTGTTCACTGCCTACTGTCCACTGCTGGCGAATGACAACAATTGATGATCAATGAGACGGTGCACTTGATTTTTTTGCGCGCCAGTGCCAATTTCCCACAGATGTTTGCTTTCAAACAACATCAAACAACCCACGTATTGAATATTTGTACCACAACTGCAGATAGGATGGATACGATGCCCACGCAGTGTGAACACGGGATAACACGGTGACATCGCGGAGGCTACGCAGAGCCCGTGCGTCGCAGCCTTGATTGGGCCGTTGGAAAGGAGCTGAAGGCCGAAACGATGGAAGATGCACAAGATACAGGGCGTGAGATATTGGAAGTATGGTGGCGAACGTGTTGAAACAGCTGTATGTAAATGTATGTATGTATGTATGTATGTATGTATGTAATTAATGTATGTATGTAATTAATGTATGTATGTAATTAATGTATGTATGTAATTAATGTATGTATGTAATTAATGTATGTATGTAATTAATGTATGTATGTAATTAATGTATGTATGTATTTAATGTATGTATGTATTTAATGTATGTATGTATGTATTTAATGTATGTATGTATGTATTTAATGTATGTATGTATGTATTTAATGTATGTATGTATGTATTTAATGTATGTATGTATGTATTTAATGTATGTATGTATGTATGTATTTAATGTATGTATGTATGTATTTAATGTATGTATGTATGTATTTAATGTATGTATGTATGTATTTAATGTATGTATGTATTTAATGTATGTATGTATGTATTTAATGTATGTATGTATGTATGTATGTATGTATGTATGTATGTATGTATGTATGTATGTATGTATGTATGTATGTATGTATGTATGATAGTATGTGTATATATATATATTATTGGATTATTATATATACACATAAATTTTACATAATGCATATGCATACTAGTATATATATACACATACTATTTGTATTATATACATTTTATCTTATATATATATACATTGTGTGCATTGGGGAGTACAGACAATCTACACAGTCGGACCTTTTGTCACTCTCACGATTTGTTGTGGTTTGGTGCGAGGCGGGGGTGGTTCCCGACTTCGCTGCGCTGAAGGGCTTGCTCAGTCCTTTGCCGCCAGCTCCTTTGGTCGGCCCAGGAAATGTTCCAATCTTCGAGGCGTGGCCAAAATGACTACGCCGACCATGTTACGGTCTGGCATTTTAGTTGTATGTCAAAATTTCCTATGTACTGTATATCTAGATTCTATTTGCCTGTAGGAATGAACAAAGTTGGAATTCTTTCCGAGATATGTCAGCACACAAGATATCCCACATTCTGTACCGTCTCTATGTAGCCAGGAGGCATCTTCAACGACAGATGAATCTGGAGAAGGATCTTTGTCCAATTCGTCCTCACCTGGAGTGTACATGATGGGGTCCCAGAATTTGAAGGCAGGGAAGAGACGGACCTTTTGGTTGCAAAAGGGAGTCCGCGCAACTTGAACATACCTGAACTATATGAGATTATAAGGAAACCAGCCAACTTTGAAGATTTCTCAGTTCCGCTGCTTCTGCTCTCAGCTTCTTTGATTTCTTCACACTTGCACAGGCTAAAGTGCTTTCTCCCAGCAGGGGATATGCTGGGGTCACTCTGAGATGAATTGCTTTAATTCTCGCTAGCTCGTGGCCAGAGCCGATCTTCAGCTCAGGGCCAAGCTGCTCGGGGCGTCAGAAGAATGGCAGCAACCAGCCGTGTCTCAGGGCATGGCGAAAGTGTCACCCTTATTGCTCCGCGATCTGCACAAAGGCCGTGGTCAAGCACAAAATGTGCAGCGTTGCAGGGTCCTTGCAGCTTGAAGGAGCGCATTGCCCTTGCTGTTTCGGACAGCTGTTATGTGGTGAACATCGTGGAAGGGCGGCTTGAACTCTTGACGCTCTAGCAACCGCAGTTTTTTAGATCAAACCCTTTGCCTTAGCCTTAGCCTAGTTCAATCATAGACTCAAGGACTTCATGTGGATCAAATAATGGTAACAAATCGAAATCGTAAAATGAACCTAGGGAGACAATGAGAGATGCAAATCTCACGCCTTGTGTCTAGCGCACTGTTTCGCAATGAGAAAGTCAGATGCTGCCAAGGCATGTGAGTACTTGAGTTTGTTGTGTTGAAAATTCCCGAATCTGGACTTTATTTCCATTGCAAGACATACAGTAAGCCCTGATTGGTGGGTTCAAGCATTCTTATTTTCAACATTTTTCAACCATATTTGGGATGAACGAAATTGGCTCATATGTTCGAATTCAAGCCATCAACCAGAACCTTTTTCCTGACAGGCCAAGCCCAAAGCCAAGGCGAAGTCTAAAGCAGCTGCGAAAGCACGGAGTCGGAAAGGCATCGACTTTTGACTTTGGACTTGTGGGGTTTGATTCCAAGAGCGAGGGATCAACAGGCTCTCAACAGAGATTTCTAGTCAATCCTGGTGGCTTTCATGTTGCAGTGAGAACACAAAACGCCTGACCGAGATGGTGGTAGTCATCCAGTGTATTCTAACTTCGAGGCAGATTCCAGCTAAATGTACCCTCTGGTTATTTAACATAGCCATGGAAAATGGCCCATTTATAGTGAATTTTCCCATTAAAACCTCCATTTATAAGGGATTTTCCATGGCTATGTTAAATAACAAGATGGTAAACCATTTGATGTGCCCAAAGCGCCAAACTCTCGGGAGGGCAGAGCTCAGTCCGCAGAAGGGTCTCCAAGCGGCCGGCCGCGAAGGCTAAGGCGATTGGGTGCTGGATCGAGGTTCTCCTAAAGATGGCGTAAAATCCCATTGTTGATCCTCCATATCCTCCATTTGATGTGGCAATATGTGGCAATGGCAGATCACCAATTTCATTTTGGATGATTGCTCCCTGATACTCCCATATATTCGCATCATTTTTCGCAAATTAAAGGTTGGGACGTTGGGATTTCAAGCTAGCCATGTTCAATTCCCTCATTTTCCCTGAAACCAGCCTGTGGATTTGCGGTGAAGGCGGCTCCCAAAAGGCGCAAAGCTTCTGGTGCAGAACCAGCCAGGCCGGAAGAAATGGAAGAAATGGGAGTTCACCGTAGTTCACCAGCAAAACCCGACAGAATGTTGCGATGATGGCTGACGTAAATTCTCCTTTGCATCAGCCAGGAGTGGACCTGGTGGGCGTTTAAATCCAGTCTTGAATTGTCGCCTCTCTTGTCTTAGATATCTCTCCTATCGCATGAGCAACACCATCAAATCATTGCTGAAGTCAAATATCTACTGCCAGGATCTGCCAGGCTTGGTCGGAGAATCCCTATTCTTGATGGACAAATCCTATGAAATCTTCATAGCTTGGTAGGGGTTACCGACCCCACATTTGTCGTTGTTACTGCCAGTTCATTTGGGCCTCGAAGTCCCGAGTTTTTTTTGATGCTTCAAGAGTCGCTGTATGATGTGCTGCTGGTCAACCAAGATGCCAGCTTGGACGAGATAAAACTTGCCTTTAAGCGGCGAGCGTTACTGGTTCACCCAGATAAAGGTGGCAGCAAAGAGGCCTTTCACGTGGTTTACCAGGCACTTGAGACATTGGCTGACCCTGCAGCCCGAAAAAAATATGATCGTTCGCTCACTCTCCAGTCCAGAGGGGCGGCGCAGCAGCGGCAGAGTGAGACAAAGGGCAAGAAGAAGGCTGCAAAGAAACGCCGTGCTGCGGCTGCGACTGCAAATCAAGGAAGCCCTGGAGCGGAGAAGGGTACCACAGCAGGAAACATGGAAGCTGAAGCAAACTCAAATCAGCCTCGGCAAACCCAACTTTTGAGGAAAGTTCGAGATCTCTTGAAGCAGTTGCCACGAGATTTGCGCAACGAGGTCTTTATCAAAGAATTCTCGCAGAAACAGCGCCTGATTCTGGAAAAATGGATGGTTGATACATCGAAAGCACCAGCTCAATTAGAAACCAAACCAGTAGCTGAGCTGGCTAAGAAGCGGCGGATGCAACCGGCTCTCACCGATTCTGCTGATTTGAATGAAAGCCTTGTACCTAGTGCAGGTATTGATCGGACGCTCTCTGCTTCACCACTAGAAGCTAAGAAGAGATCAAGAAAAAAACAAAAGTCAGAGAGGAAACGCAAACTTTCCAGTTCTGGAAGTGTCTACAAGGTCAATGGGGACACTCACTACAGGGCCTGCATTCGCTTTGACGCTCTTGACATACATACGGGCCAGTATGATTTGCAGACAGCTCTTGAGTACTTGGTGATTCTGACCTCGGTGAAGCAAAAGATGCTGGACTGTACCACGAAACAAAGCATCCCTTTCCACGAACGCTTGCAAGAAGCATTGATCGAATCTGCTGCTGAGCAAGGACGGGACTATGCTGACCTGGACCTTCGCTTTGCCATTCATCAACCAGCTGGCTTTTTAGTCGCCCAGGGTTTTCAGGTGCGATCCCCAAGTGTTCGCAGCCTTTCAGACCTGGGAAAGCTTCGCAATTGCTTGCGTCCTTTTCGGAAGTTTGCATGGAAATGGGGTAGGAGCAGCATTTTTTGGTGGTACAGCCCCGTGCAATTGCAAGATGCATGGGAGAGCTTTCAACAGGCAGTGGCCACTGCATGGGAGATAGGAGGGGTTGATAGCACCGAATACATCGGCAGGATTCGTGCTCGTCGGGAGGCAAACATCTCTGTGCGCAACAGACACCTGCAAATGTGGGAATGTCGGCACATGGCTCTGCAAGACAAAAACCGGCATCGTCCAAAAAGACTGCGAACACCTGTAGCCTTTCGCAGTCAGACTTGGGAGCGGCAGCATATGGGCAGGGAGGACCGGACAATACACCAACGGAGTGCTCCAAGAACTGCCCGAAGGCCTGGGGAAATCTTGGCTGCGAAGCTGTCAGTTTTGAAGAGGCTGCTTGGGAAATGGGGACGACTGTTGAAAGCAGAGGCACAATTAATGGACAAAGAGCGCCACAAACTGTTCCGCCAGCAAAAGAAGCACAGAGAAGAGCAACGAAGACTGGAAGCCCTGCGACGGAAACGCATTCGAGAGCAAGAACGCTTCAGGAGAGAAACTTTGCGGAAGAGAATGAAGTCAGACATGATGGACGATCTCCATTGGATTTGATTGCAATCCAGACATGGCTGAGAGTTTCCCAGTTTGAGAACTGCCGATGTCATTCCTAGATGTTACTGGTGAGCAGGACACAAGGGCCATTTTGTTTCTTTGCCCTTTGTGATTTTGAAGAATAAACCGGTTATTTTCAATACCTTTCAAAGAGATACATACCTCAACAGAGTCATATACCGAGGGGCGCTCGTGCGAGGGCAGCTAGCTGCCTTTTTGGCGTGCTCGCAGCGTCACAAAATGGGATTTGGGGACTTTGGGAGACACGACCAGCGTTCAGCTGGATGCAGTTCCCCAGTGCACGTTTTTCTTTGTTTAGTCCAATCATACGTTGCATCATGAGATCAACAGCTTGTGAGGATAGGGTGGTCTAAAAATAGAGCATCTCCAAATTTGAGGATTCATCATCGTGTTCCTTGTGGGTATCCCAATATCATCCCATGAAGTTATCTATCATATTCTATCATTAATAGTTCATAATTTGATATTATATGTCAATATATGTCAGATCTTTTTGACTTTTTGATCCACTTTTGTGCCTCCGTATTTGCACTTTGAGGCAGAGAAAGAGGAAAGCCACCGAGGATGGTATCCTGGAAGAATTCTGCAGCTGTGCAGCTTGATCGCTTTTTCACTTGACCTGTCCAGTAAGGCGACTCCCGAAAAGCAAAGGCGAGAGCAAGGCGATACGAACGCCGACTTGGGCCGACAATTCAATGCCTTGCAGTATACTCTCCCTAAAACTTTCCTACCCACAACAGAAACAAAAGCAGAATTGAGGCCACAGTTAGGAAAAAATAACAACACGGTGGGGTTAAGGACATGTTAGTTCACAATGTTTGACGGCAGCATCCTTTCCAAGGCGAAATCTCACCCCATACTCCAACATAGCCCGGTTTCCAGCCAATACCTACCATGTACATCAGGAAGGAGAGGTCTTGATCCAAGAAACTGTGACGGCAGACAAGGAACCTCTGAGCTCGAAACAAAAGATAGAAACCATCCACAGACACATCTGATTTCGATCTCCGTGAAAGACAACCAATAGCAGCAACAACAGCAACAAGAGCGGCAGCATGGTAAGGTCAAAGACAACGCAGAACATAATCTTTAAGTAGCGCAGCAACAACAGTAATAGTCTAGAGTCTATAGTGATACACCACACTTCTGATTCAGGAGCACAATGTGAAATATTACGATCTGTGCAGTGTTCCTTGGACAGGAAAGCACTAAAGACCGTGGCTGCTGAAAAGGAGAGCCAAGAACCACAAGGCGTGGCGACTTTCTCAGCATGGTTTGCTATGTCTGTTTAAGTATGTTTTTCAAGTATCTTCAAGTCAATCTCTGACACCAAAGGCGGGTGTTTGAGTGCAATGCTTCCAAACCGAGCGTTTTTTTTCTCGTGGATACTCAACAGGTATCAGGTAATGTCAGAGTTGTTGTTTATGCTTGTTTGCCCCTCAAACAAGGTTATTTGTTCAATCACAGTAACACCTGCAGAACAATCACCTGTGTCAAACCCACCCAATGTACTGTGTTTTGCTTGCAATACCTCATGACAGAGCCTGAAAGTTAGTGCGCAGCTGTAGTTCTCAGTTGAGAGACCGATACGGCTGGGTTCACTGATTGACTGAACCCATGGAATCTAGGTGATACAGCGGCGTATATGATTTACTGCAAAATACATATATAGTAAATTATATATTACAAACATAGTATAATAACTTAATATATATATATATAATAATAGTAATACTAATCATAGTAACAATCATAGTAATAGTTAACAATCATAAATAATATATATATATATATATATGAGCCCGGTCCCCGGACCCCCACACCCCACCCCCCCCCCCCCAATGGTATCCCCCCCCCACTCCTAACCCCCCCCACCCCCCCAAAACCTAGTATTTGCATGTTATTTGCACATATACATACACATATACACATATATACTCCCCTTTCCACCCCTCCAACCTCGCATCTCTACGTTATTTGCAGCACTTGAGAGCCACGACCTCGTCAACGGACCTTGTCTACCTGTATATTTCTATCATAACCTTTTTTTCGAACCGCCTATAGCGTGCCTCGCACATGGTTTACAACATATTTGCTACCTATGGATTACGCAAAGCTTACCTATGCAAACCTAGACATATGTACAGTAGAAAAACAATATATATATATATAATATATGCACATTCTAGATACTACATATTGATATCTTGATCTTGTATCTATCACATATTTCGTTTACATTGTACATACTGTACACGTATATATATATACATATATATACATAAACTCTAGATATACAGCGTGTATTGCTGTCGACTTTCAATATACCACATATACTATGTAAAATTTATTCAACGAACATATTTACCTATATTGTATATATTACATCTACTGTGGATACAGTACATGTGGCATATACTATCTATATTCTATCAAAATCCACATATACGATATATGTTCAATATATATATATATGTCAAATATATATATATATATTATAAATATATATATATATATATTGCATATATTCTATTTATATCTTACATATTATATATATGTTTATATATGTATATACACCACACATACACTCTATATTACATATAGTATATCCATTCTAATTATCGATACATATGCACTATATGCACTATATGCACTATATGCACTATAAAGACTACATACACCATGATTTCTATGTATACTCACCAGTGCTGCTCACGCAGTACCTTGGGCATTGCTGGCACACTCCTTGCACTGAGCTATATAATTTGTGTATATCGGCTTGGGCTGCTGAGAACCATCTGGCTGGGGGAGGGGGGGTGTGGGGGTCCCTGCTCATATATATACATGTATATATATATATACATATATATATATATCTAAACATATAATATAATATATAATATAATTTATTATATAATATAACATATATAATATAATATATGATATAATATATAATAATATATATATAATATTAAATGTATAATATAATTTACAATATTATATATAACATAATATATAACATAAGATATAATATAATATAATATAATATATAATATAATATACAATATAGTATATTATATAAAATAATATATAATAAAGTATATAATATACTATTTAAAATAATATATAATAAAATGAATATAATCTGATATATAAAATAATATTTAATAAAGTATATAACATACTATATAATATAATATTTAATATAATATATAATATAATATATAATATAATATGATATAATGTATAATATAATATATATATAATATGATATATAATATAATATATTGATTATATTTATAATATGCAATATAATATATATAATATAAAATGCAATATATAAATGTAATATTATTTAAATACTATATATATATGCAATATTATTTGAATACTATATATATTTTTATGTTAAATATATAGTGTATATATAAAATACAATATAATATAATATAATATAATATTATATATATATATATATTATTTATATTATGTATATTATATATATATTATATATTATATATTATATATATATTATACATATATATATTATATTATATATATATATTATATATTATATATTATATATATTTTATATTTATATTATATATTATATATATTATATATATTATATATATTATATATATTATATATATTATATATATTATATATATTATATAATATATATATAATATATAATATATATTATATATAATACACATAATACACATAGTATATATATAATATAATATATGTAATATATGCTATTTCATATGTATAATATATATATATATAATATAATTTCATATATTATATATATTATGTGTATTATATATTATATATATATATTATATTATACTATATTATATTATATTATATATATTATATAATATATTGTATGCAAATGATTTCATATCGCAATGTTGTCTCTGAGTCAGTGCCATGAGGAAACCACTGGCCCGGCCCGGCTGCAGGCGAACCAGCTGAGCCGAACATCGAGGAAGACTCAGACTTTAATTCTTCAGAGTCTTGGAGAATTGGGGATTCCGTCCATGATCTACTGCAGATACTGCAAGTATACAAGATATTCATAGATATTCGAAGTAGGCATGCAACATCAAGCCACACTGAGATCGTGGAAAAAGGAGATGAAACAGAAAACCACAAAAGGGTGGAAAGGCTGTAAGGGATGGAAGTGTCAAGGTGCACGGTCTGTGGGATTAAGGACCTGGATCCTGTGCTTTGGGCAGTGGGTGGCCAGCCGTTGGAGGAATCAGGCAAGGCTGCTGAGCGCATCAACCAGCGCCGGCAGAACAAGAAGAAGAAACTCAGGCGAGAACGGCTTGGTGACTACCATCAACCCCCAACCAACGTATACTCTGAGAATTGCACGATTTTTAGAGGGAAGTAGTCCTTCCAACCCCCAACTTGGCAGAGTCGTCCTCTTAGTTGGAGTGATCCGTTTGTGATCCTTTCCAAGGAGGAAAGCCGAAGGTCAAAAGACCGCGGTGCAAAGAGCCAGAGAGAAGTGTCAGGCGCATGTGGTAAGCGCCGCTGCTGAGTCCGTTGACTGGAATGATGCTCCAGCCACATGAGAGGCCACTCCTGAAGCAAGAGCACTTCTGGCACGAGGTCATGCGCAGTACTCCAATGGTGACTTTGCTGATGCCATTGAGACAATGAAGGCTGCAATCAGAGCCTTGGATGCCTTGACCAGCATGAGTTCCACTACCAGTGCCATTTGAGTGTGTCTGGTTTTTGGATCCAAACAGGTCAAGATCAGAAAGAAGTACTGAAAATCATCTTTGACCTAATGATGGAATCATAAGTTTCTGTGTGAAATATGGGTGCTTCCAGAACTTCCAGGCGCAAAAAAAACAGACGCCCAAGGAGAACAGCCGGGACTCGCAGATCCATACCATGTCCTGCACTTGATCCACACGGAGCGTGGGGAAGAAAAGAAGGCTAAGCCAAGTCACCGCCATGCCGTGGTGGCCATGGAATACCATGGGCCCATCCCTGTGGAATTCGGTTGATGTTTGTTGTATTTCACTGTGGATAGGGATGATATATTAATATATGAACATATAGCTGACAGATATTGATAGAATTTGATAGATATTGATAGAATTTGATAGACATTGACAGATGTTGATAGAATTTGATAGATATTGATAGAATTTGACAGACATTGACAGATGTTGATAGAATTTGATAGATATTGATAGAATTTGATAGACATTGACAGATGTTGATAGAATTTGATAGACATTGATAGATATTAACAGATATTGATAGATATTGATAGAATTTGATAGATATTGATAGACATTGATAGATATTGATAGAATTTGATAGATATTGATAGATATTGATAGAATTTGATAGATATTGATAGATATTGATAGATATTGATAGAATTTGATAGATATTGATAGAATTTGATAGAATTTGATAGATATTGATAGATATTGATAGAATTTGACAGATGTTGATAGAATTTGATAGATATTGATAGATATTAACAGATATTGATAGATATTGATAGAATTTGATAGATATTGATAGAATTTGATAGATATTGATAGATATCGATAGAATTTGATAGATATTGATAGATATTGATAGAATTTGATAGATATTGATAGAATTTGATAAATATTGATAGATATTGACAGATGTTGATAGAAGTTGATAGATATTGATAGAATTTGATAGACATTGACAGATGTTTATAGATATTGATAGAATTTGATAGATATTGATAGAATTTGATCGATATTGATAGAATTTGATAGATATTGATAGAAATTGATAGATATTGATAGATATTGATAGAATTTGACAGATGTTGATAGAATTTGATAGATATTGATAGATATTGATAGACATTGATAGATATTGATAGATATTGATAGAATCTGATAGAATTTGATAGATAGTAATAGATATTGATAGATATTGATAGAATTTGACAGATATAATATTGATAGAATTTGATAGATAATATTGATAGAATGTTGATAGAATTTGATAGATATTGATAGAATTTGATAGATATTGACAGATATTGATAGATATTGATAGATATTGATAGAATTTGATAGATATTGATAGATACTGGGTAACCCAAGTACTAAGAATGGCCAGCCACTGGCCATTCCTGTTACCGAATGGTACCGACCTCGTTGCTGCAGCGCAGGCACTGGATGCCCTGCTTCTCTCTGCGTACTTCACTTCTCCCTCTTCTGAGGCTTGTTGAAGTGGTCTCAAGGTCGCCAGATGTCAACGCAAAGTCCAATCGCACGTTCAGGATGTCATCCATACCTATAGCCTGGTAATTTCGTTTCCATTTGAAGGATTTGAAACGAAATTCCTGGATCCGATTCCTCAACACTGAATCCAACATGGGAGTTTGTAAAAACCCCGCGCCTATTCGTTTAGTCTTCCATGATCTGCCATGAACCATTTTTAGCTTCCACTCGAAAAAACGATAAGAGGAAAAAAACGATAACGTTGAACGTTGGTTCTGTGCGTGATATGTGTCCAGACTCTTGAAATCCAATGTTTTTTATTTTTCCGTCGTTTTGCACCTATTTATTTAGTGTTTTTGGTTTCTTCATTTCATTGTTTGTTGTTGTAATGGCGCGCGAACGAATGCGCGTCAGATTCTGCACAAGGAAGGTGCCTGGTGCTACACTCATTTCCAGAAAAAATTAACGTACAGAGGATGCACGAACGATAACAAAACGATAACAAAACGATAACGAAAACGATAACTTTTGGCATCAAAAATGGTCCGTGTGAGACACGGCCCTTTTTGTTCCTGTCCTCTCCCTTTCCTCTCCTTTTTCGTTTCCCTTCCTTTAATAATTACTCTTCCTTTTCCTTCTCGATCCTTTCCTTTTTCCTTTTTCCTTTGTTTTTTCTTTCCTTTTTCCTTTTCATTTCCTATTCCTGTCCTTTTCCTTTTCTTATCCTTTCGTTTTCCTTTTCCTTTTTCTTTCCTTTCCCTTTCCTTTCCCTTTCCTTTTCCTCTCCCTTTCCTATTCTTTCCTTTCCCTTCCTTTTCTCTTCCTTTTCCTTTTCCCTTTCCTCGCTCATGTGAATCCTTTGGTCAAGGTGTGAAGCCAGCGCTTGGAACAACGATAAGAGGAAAAAACGATCACGTGTGAAAAAAAACAACTTGAAAGGGCTTGTTTTTTTTTTTACAAGACCCCACATGTTTATTTGGGTTTGTTTAAAAGGGTATCCCAAATTTTGATGGTTGGTCCTCATGTTTCCCATCAAAAAACAGATCAACATATATCAAAACTTGATCCACCACCCAATGCCATAAACCTATCATTTGGGGAGGATTTTAAACACCCATTTATGGTTTTTAATGGGGATGGTTTATGGCCTTGGGTCAAAAAATGATCAGCATCCCCATCTTCAAAAACACTCTCCGCTCTCCTTTGAGGCGCGTCCAGTGTGGCGAAAGGTCGCAGACTTGTCCCTCCGACTTGGGCAAATAGACCAGGCAACAGGGGTCCCATGCAGCGTCACCATGGCTGGAAATCGGTCGAATGTCTTGGATGATGGGGGTTACCATGGGTTACCCCCATGGAATTGGTGTCTTGAAATGGGTTATCCATGGTGATCCGGGATTCTCCCAAATTGGATAAATTTCATGGGGAAAATGAAGAGAATCCATTGATTGTTTTGGGTAGCCTATTTTCAGACAATTCCATATGGGTGTGCCTGAAAATAAGGTATACCCCCAGTTATGGCAACTTTTAGATGGATAGTTATGATCAGTGGATCTTGGGGTACCCTAGTTTCAAACACACCTATTATCATTTAATATGGGCAAATGATTTAATATGGGCATTGATCAAAACCCACAGTTTCCCAAAAATATGAGGGATGAACATCCAGCTATGCCAGTTTTGACGCCTAACCACACCGGGGATGCACTTTTTTTGGGGTTGATAATTTTGACCCGCTCTAAAATGATGCGAAATCATGCCAGATTATTGTGCTATTTTTTAACGACAAAGTTTCATGTTTTCAAGTTCAAGCAAATGCAACAGATTTCCGTATGTTCACCAACGATGATGCACTGAAGGGTTTTACCGTTAAGCCAAAAAGGTTTGCCTGAAAATACGCTACCCCCAAATCCCATTAAAACAGCCATAACTTGGGCCCCTCCATCCATCCCCCCTGATGATGTTGCGGTGCCAGGCTTGCTATGCCTTCAGACGATGCGTCCCTGCAGCGGGTTCACGCAGCGAAGACGACTGGAAGTCGTTGTGGCAGCTCTCCCAATTGCTCTTCAAAAAGGACAGGCCGTGGTTACACCGTTCTTTTTTGGTTAAATCCACCATCTTGAGAATGCGATTTCATCCCATTCTGTGTGATGTAGCCATTATGTATTGTTATTATAATATCTACTGTGTATATATATATATAATATAATATGTATATGTATAATATAATATAATATAATATAATATTATATATAATATAATATAATATTATATATTATATATTATATATTATATAATATAATATAATATAATATAATATTATATATTATATAAT
>CAMXCT020001700.1:0-137069 GCA_947184155.2 Cladocopium goreaui | reverse complement strand
AGTCGAAATACGAATGCAAGAAGGTCATGTCTAATCCAGCTTCGTCCTAGTAAGAGTTCCGTTGCTGCCGCGCGCAACATTTGCAGATATTCTGTGGCAGCACCAAAATAGGAGGTAGTATATAGTACCACACTTTGCGCAAACGTATTGAAAGCAATACTCTTAGAGACAACTGAGAGGACTGGTTGCCGAAACAGTCTGAGCCGATGTATGAATTTTTCGGCCGCCTTAGGATTGATTTGTTTAAGGGTAGTAGGGTGTGCAGTTACTGTCCAGAAGTTGCGGTCGGACAATTGGGCGCGCCCTAGCAATAATAGTCCTAGTGAGGTCGCAACACCTTGGATGCAGTGTGCCCCAAAACCTGACTGATCTAACTGACGAAGCACCCAGCTTGGAAGCGGGCTGTTGATTACTAGAGCTGTTTTACATCTACAGATACACTCTAGTGCCAACAATGGGCATATGGGTGTGTAATCAGTTCCATTAAGGATGCCACAAGCTTCTCGAGGGGTCAATCCTATACACTTGTCAGCTCGTGCAAGCAGGAGTGTCTTTTGGGAAAGGATAGCCGATAAGATCGCTGCTCGCGCGGTGGGGTATTTCTTTTGTCGGAGAATAACTTCACTTTCGATCCGCCCGGGCAGAGATTGGACTGAAAAGGGGGGACAGTCAGTGCTAATAGCTTGCCAACAGTTATGCTGGTCGATTTGAAAACCCGCCGACCAGCAATATTGATAGCATTTGTGGACTCTACTGACCCAGGTAATGTCATGTCCTGGTCCTGCAATCGTGTTGTCGTCAATGTATCCCTGAACACCGAGGACTCGTGGGATACGATTCATATAGTGATATATCGGGTCCATTGCCAGGCAGAATAGGAACACTGAGAAAGACCTTCCCATATCAACTCCCACATGCACCGCCCTAGGCGGCAGCAATCTGCCTTGAACTTTATGGCGGATGAGTCTTCCAAATAGGATATATTTGGCATAGTTACATACCCATGTCGGCGCGTTGCGCATTCGCAGGATATGTAGGATCCAGTAGGGATTAACCCGCTCAAAGGCCTTTGATAGATCAACTAGCAATGCGGCCACGGGAGTATTGCTATCCAGTAAGGCTTGTATGGCATGGACAGCATGCTGCGGTTCTTTGAAGCAATTCATGACTACCTGCGAAGGATGCATATAGGTACAAGTTGCTTTCATGACTACAGCAGCAATAGTGCCATCAACAAGCCTATCACAGGTATTGGGCATTCCTAAGGGCCTGAAATAATCAGCAGTCGGGCCTACTTTTGCCTTGGGTATCCAAACCCCTACTTGTACAGGTGCAGCTCGGAGGCCTGCTAGCAAATTCATCATCAGCTGATCTAGGACTGGGTAGCTATCTTCAGGGGAAAGCCTCCATGCAGAGTAAGGGATTCCATCAGGGCCAGGGGCTGAATCTTTAGTGCCAAGGAGCGTATGGAGAAAATCTTGTTTCTGGGGAAGTTCAATACTCGGCCACGACGAAGCAGTCTGATACTCCCGTAAAATGGGTTCCCATTCTTGAAGAGAGTCTTGAGGCTTTACAAACCAAAAGTTCCGCGTGTCAAGCATGGCTTCATCCAGCATCTGGGAGGTGGTGCACTGTTCTCCCTGCTGATTGAGGATCGGGCCATTATAAATGACGCCCTTGGGGCAAATGGATCGCAAACCGTTCCAGAACGTAATGTTATTGCCGATACCTCTGGCTTGTTGATTTACCTGCTCAAGAGCAGGATATTGCCGAGTCATCGTGATCTGGTCTAAAAAATCAAAAATTTGTTTCAACAGATCACTTCGAATTGTAATTTTTCCTGGATATAGCTCGCTGACACCGCTGGAAGTGAATATATGGTAAGTGGCAGCCTGGAGTGCATGGAAATGCTTTGCAGGTACGTGTAACACCTCAGCTCGAATTTTAAGGAATTTCCTTAGAAGTTCATGCTCAGGAATTCGAGGGTGATCCGATGGAATAGGTTGTTGTCTCCACCAGGACCAAAGGGTGGACACAAACTCAACTTCATCAGTTTGGGGTAGTCTTTGGATCCTTCGTATCAGCTCTTGTAAGTCATTAGGAACCATGTAGGGGTCAGCCTCGTTCTTTCCAGGGCAAAACACGTTAGTTGGGATGGTTTGATGGACAGGGTCTTTCATATCACTTTTGACTCTTGGTCGAACAACAAAGGTCGCAGTGAGCTGGTAATGTCCACTTAGGTGATGTCGCCTATTGGTTGCTACCACAACATCGATTTGGGCAGCAGCTATATAATCAGTGGGACATAATACTCTGTCGAGTGCTGAACTTCCAGTAGGGCTTTCAAAAGTGTGAAGTTGCGGATGCGTGTCAAGAACTTGCGCGTGGACTAATAATTCATTCCAAAGGTCCGGGCAGCTGGCATCCACTTGGTTGAAATCTCCCCCCATATAAAGGGGAAAATCTACTTTACTGGTCTTGACCCAGGTGATTAATTCTTTTAGCTCATCGACCTTGGTTTGTGGATGTAGATACACTGACAAGAGTCCGATGGTAGAATATCTGTCTTGAATGACGGCAAGGACAATGCGACCTGGTATGACAACTTCCGTTCGGTCAAGTTTCCACCCTGGTGGAATCAGGGCTGCAGAACCACCCGACACTCCACCTCTTTCTGTTAACAATCCTTGGGTGTGTGCAACTTGAATACCTGGTATATTATGGTGCAAGACCTGATGGGTTTCAGCATGCCATCTGGTTTCTTGTAGTAAGACCGGGCCTGTTCGTAGAAGTCGATTAATGAGTCGCATTTTGGTATCGCCTGCTCTAGTTGTAAGTGTCCATCCTGATACATTCCATACGTGTAATCGTTTAAGCCTGAATGGCAGATCTTGTCTGATAGCTTTTCGATATTCGAGAATGCTTCTCCTATCTCTTCTACTGCAAGAGAAGATAACGTTCTGGAGTCAAACATAAGTTGCTGATAGAATTCATCAACACACTGATGGAAAAGGGTGGCAACATGTTGCAGGGTTAACTGCCACCATGGTGTTCGGACATGAAGTATATGGGGCAATATTGATAGGTCACGTATTTTGGACAGATATGGCGGGCATTGCGCCCCTGTTTCGAATAGGTACGTCGTTTTGACACATCGCGTAAGCATCTTGAGCAGTGTACGGAGCAGCGGAGCAGGCAAGTTTCGCAAGATCATCATCATTACAATTACAAATGATCAGTTTACTCCCTCCGTTGGGGCTTCTCCCAGTGCGAAAAGCAGCCTGCTCCACTCCTCCGTACCTGCAAAGATGAGATATTCTCCTGATGGATCTAGTGTATTCGATTGTATAAGTTGAGTTCCAAGTTGCCTGGGCATTCGTCGCATAGACGATGGCTGCGTATACCACATTGGTGACCAAACAACAGGGGCAGCAATTTTGTACGCAACAAAGGACGTAGATTCTGTAAGAGTTTGAACTTGGTGATTGTCTACAACATGTATAGCGATCCATTGTGGAGTGGCACCGCTGACATCTCGTGCTAATACACCTATAATACTTAAGCTACCTGTGCCATCCAGACCACCAAGTAAATGGATGACAGTGCCGGCGGGCGAGGCGTTGTGCATAAAGCACTGCGGGGCACCAAGTGTGTGCAAATAACACAAGGCACAAAAAGGGCACTGTAAAGCCGCATATTCACTGAGATGTATGTAGTGCTGTCCGTTGTCAATTCGAGCAAGTATAGGGTAGGTCACAAATGTATGATAAGAAAGTTGCACCACATCAGCTAATATCTTTGGGATGTTGGAATGCATGAGAAGGTCTTTACTTTGTCGGTAGTCGAATGCGACCGTTCCGAAGCGAAATGGTTGATCAGGCTCATGAGAAAGCAATAAGAATAGCAGGCAAGGTCGCTGTACTCCAACATAGATAAGGGGAGGTTGCATAATTTTTGGTGCCCAAATGATAAAACCGTAGGGAAATTGGTGCTTTACACTGAGCGCTGCAATTTGGAAAACAACGAAAAGTTGCTTGATAGCAGTAAGTTGTTCAGCACCTGTATATTCCTTCAATAGTTCAATATGCTTTGCTTTAATCTCTTGAGCTTCGGCATGAAATCCAAGTCCATTTCTAACAGCCAAATGAAGCATATGTGCTGACAGGGTAACATTTTCATATGTGTTTGAGGACTCTAGCACCCAATCAATCCGAGTTTGGGTCATAATATTGCTCAGCTCTTTATCCCCAAAGGGGGGTCTATTCGCACTGTGGGTTCCTTGATACTTCGGAGGTTTGGATCCTTGTAAAAAGGCGAAAACTGTCGGCTGGTGCACTACTGGAGGGCAAGCGGATTCGACACTGTCATTGAGAGTATAGTGCCTCCATTTCGCTTCAAAGTCAACTTTGTCGTCCTTGAGTTGAACTCCTCGAGCAGCTGCTTGTTCCAAAACCAGTTTCAGCAAGTCTTGGTATTTGGAATAGACTTCTTGAATACTCGGTAGGTCTTTGTGATACGGCTGCGCATCATTGCTTCCCTCAACCCACCGTTGTAGCTGATCATCCGTACCGAGGGCCGCACTGATGAGAGATGGGTGAAAGCTATTTCCACAAAAGTCTCGAATCACTTTGTCCGTGAGAAGAGAGGGCCCATGTCTTTCTGTCGTTAAGATATTCTCCAGTCCAGCTAATTTGCGTACTTCTCGGACAGTCAGAATTCTCATTGGCAGCACGATATTTGGATTATGAAAGATAGGCACAAGTTGTTCAATGAGTTCATCTTTCTTGGATGTGGTCGCTCTATCCGTTTGAAGAGTAATATGGAAACGTTTCCATATGGAGAGAAAATGCGCAGGAATGAAGCTTGCCCACGGCAAGTCTGGGACCTTAACTCCCTCAGCCATTTGGGTTAGCAACATGAAAGATTTCCTCCCACCAAAGAAGGAATAGTCCCATAGGAGTGCACTGGGCTGGTACCCTGTCCAGGAAAGCTTCAGGACTCCATTGCTTGACAGCCCTCTTGTTCGGAGTAATGGAGCCAATGGTAAGTTTTCACCGTTCAAAGTCACTAAAGGGCCCCATTCACCGATAATTGCGAGCGGAACACTGTCCAGTTTCTCAGTGTCCATGTGACTCCGTAGAAAGACCCTTTTTCGCTGGATGCCATAATAGGGACCAGTGTCCCATACCCACCGATTGGTTGGTTGCTTACTAGGAAGTCCAAGACAGTATAGAAACATTTGGAAGTGTTCAGACTGTTCAAGGCGCTGCATGCCTTTAAGTTTACGGTCAGTTTGCACAATCTGCATGCTTCCAGCATTCTCTGTCAAGTATCGGACCGATTCTGGTCCAAATAGCTTCTGAAGATGTAGGATTACGAGGTAAACAACAAAAAAGAGCATACTTCGCTTACCTGTCAGTCCGAGCAATCCATTTAAGTACCCTGCATAAGTAAGATCTTGACAGGGAGATCCTGCAACAACAATCCACTTGATCGTAGGGTACATTGCCTTGGCTTGACGAAGGATCAGCGAGTCACGGGCAACAAGATCCCATACATCTTTCACGTAGATGGTAGCAACCCCTTCAATCGTATAAGCCCACTGTTGGTCTTCACGTAGCCCTATTTCGGCAGCAACAAGCCGACGTACAGGATCAATTTCTGCTGCAATGAAGATAGTAGGGGGTTTACCTAATTTTTTCTTAATGATGTGATAGACAGATCCAACTCCATCAAACATCGAGATAACACCAACGTTGGCCAACGTTGCATGTGCGATAATCCTAGGTAATCCTTCAGGGTCAATCTCTTCAACTGCATTTTTATTCTTGCTATCTTTCGGGGGTCCATGCCTAGTCACCTTCGCCTTCTTCTTGCTCGACTTGGTTTTCGCATTGTTCTTGCATGAAGGGGGGGAGAGCTGCGAGGTTCGCGTTCTTTGCTGCTTACGAGGCGTTTTGAGAAAGCCTTTGACAACCTTTAATTGTCTTCTGCGGTACTGTGCAACTTCACCTCCTCCTGCTGCTTCAGAAAGTTGCTTTGTCATTAGGATTGCTTTGGGTGACTTAACTGGCAGGATGACCAGCCCACTAATGAGGAGCTTCCCACTGACATACTTACAGTCCGCAACTCGTATACCATTGTTATGGTCATACATACTTATCATTCCAGGCTGACTAGAATGCAGGACTATGAGCTGGCTATCAAAGTCAAGCCTAGTAGTGGCTATAAGACACTGGATTTCATACTCTCTTTCTCGGAACATGAATTTATGCCCGAGCGGGAGTCGTTCTTTCCTCAAGCTTCGGAAGGGAGCATCCTGGAGGTACTTTGATTTGGATGACAATCAGCGGGCCAAATTTGTCACATTTCCACTTGGCAGTAGCAGTGTCTAGACATGAACAAGCTTGACACTCTGTCAATTCACTAGAATTCCAGATTGGAACTAACGAGTCACACAGTTCATCTATGCCTGTATTAGGCTTGACTGTGGCAGTGAAGGTGTCAATTGGTATTGCGCTAGACTGTAAGCACGTCTGACATTGTAATACAAATCTTGAGAAAAGAAAGTTGCGAGTACTCTGATTAAGGTTGGCACATATGATTGAGTACAGTTCATATACTGCATCGTTTTGAGCAGTGCCGTTGGGGGGAATGGTGCTAAGTGTCGCAAGGGACAAGCAAGCATCAAAACATGTAAAGGGAAAGGTCGTGGGTGCTTGATGGACCCAGCTCCATCCTACGCCAACTGCTGCAAGGGCTGCCTGTCGCACATGTATACTGATATGTGTTGGGATCCACGGCCCTCTTGACAGGAGGTACAATGCAGTATTCATGCTAGACATGTGACCACAGTTGATCGCAATGTCTTGGGCTTTATTGGCTAAGGCCGCAATAACGGGAGCATCAAGGGTTGGGAACCATTTACGGCTGGATTCAGCAAAAGGAGAGAGAGAGGCAAACTGGGCTGGTTGTGACGGACTTGGAGATTCACGTTCAACAGATGTCTGGGCGGGGTCATTTTGCTCAGTATGGTCATCTTCCCCAGTGATGTCAATGCACACACGCGTTTTGTCGTTGGCCGGAAGGACAGAACTTCTTTTAAGGGCAGCTTGGATAGGGGGCAGTGCTTCTCCTTGATGTAAGGAGGAGGTATGGGAAGTCTTGGTCCTTGTGGGGGTTGTAATGCCAGGGGGATTTTCGCCGATTTCTACGACAATAGTATCATGAGATACCAATGGCGGTTTTTCTGGCGAAGGATCGTTACTAATGGGGGCCTTAGAGGCAGGGTCAAGAGACTGACATTGACTTGGAATTGTAGCTACAATGGGGTCACTGCACGCAGGTTGTGCATTGCCATTTGGTGAGGGAGGGGAGACACTAGGTGGGGAGGACGGAGTGATAACAGGGTCAGATGGTTCATTAGACAGTTCGCCTTTGCTTGCAAGCCCACTTTTCACTTCACCACAAGTAGGTTTGAGCTCTTGAATGCAAGTTTTCTGACTGCTAAGAGCTTCTCCTTCACGTGTAGGGGGTTTCTTGACGGGTGTGGAGAGAAGTGCAGGTTGGGGAGGTAGCATCTCCTTATCTTCCTCCTCATTAGTGCGTATATTGTTTCCGTGATGACCCTGATCAACAACCATTTCAGCACTCTGTTGCTCACCAGTGTCAGTTGGGTGACTGACAGGTAGATTTGTCCAAGGGATAGTTGGACTGACGGTGGGGGGGGGAGCGCGTGCATCCCTATGTGTTAATTGACCTTCTGGAAAGTTACTAGCACGCTGAGCACCATTAAGTTCACCTTGGCTGCCTGACCTTTCTGCATTTGACTTCGCAGCGTCATGGACGCTTGCTCCAGCTACAGCATCAGTGAGAGGGGGACTGTTTTGATACGGATTGATCTGCTGGGAGGGCGGAGTTGGTGGGGGGGGTGACTCCTACAGCTGCGTAAGCCGGAATCTGGTCAATTGGCTTCTTACTGCTGGGGAGGGCAGACGGGGTCGTAGGCAGTTTGGCACCCTGGTCAGTTCGTTTGTCCTTCGCGAGCGGCTGGTGTTGTGTGGAGCTTGTCGAAAGTACCGCGGTAACTTTCAAATTGGTTTTGCTATTGTCAAATGTGCTAAATTTCCATGCAGCAACGGCTTCAACTTTAGCATCAGCAGTTAGCATGGTACTGAAGTCAAAGTGGGGAGGCACGAGCATGACAAGATAACAAGTTTTGAAGGGGTATATTTGTAAAGCATCAACCTTGGTCAAGTATAATGAGCTTTCGAGGCCATCAACTCGGTTGATTTGACATTGCCTTCCTGACGGAATTTCAAACATCATGATTCTGGTAAATTTCGACACTTGCTCAAACCTAAGAGAGTTTTGCTTGCAGAAATCACCTTTTGTACTATCCACTGCTTCAAAATGACTGAAATGAGTCAAAAAGATGTCCAGTGTATCGGTTACAGGAATAGGTTCAAGGAAGAGGATCCACGGGTAGGTCTCTTCAGAATACGTATATGATACTTGTTGAGCCTGCAAGTTAACTGCGGAGTCCTTAAGAAGTCCGAATCGTCTCTTCTGAGAAGCATTCTGGGTGCTAACAGGTGCAATGACAGTGAGTCTGTTTTTGAAGCTAGGATTACACTTTTCACCAATTCTGCGCCAGTGCTCTCCTTTGGTCTCGTGTCTGGGTGGCTCACCTGGTACACCCGTTTGTGGCAGTATGTTTCCACCATGCTCAATCGTACAAACAATATTGGTTCCTCTTTTGTCCTTAACTGTGAAAGAACATGGGAAGTTCTGCTTAACTTCATGAGGGATCCAAAAAGTGAGCATTGTGACATTGGTATTGTCTTCATTTACGACTGTTAGGAATTCAAATCTAGATGCTGAAAATGCGTTGATGAGTGCAAGACCAAGCTCTGAGTCAATGACTGCAACTTCATTTTCCAGGAGTGAGGTGATGCTACTCTTTGCAATTTGTAGGGGTATAAAGGGCATACTGCCTATTGGTGCATACCTTACGTCAATTCGGTACCAGTTGCTGCTGATGGCAGTAACATGACTAAGGACAAATTGCGTTGATTGCTGGCGTTGCCCAAAGGGCAAATACGTTGTTGAACAATGCAGTAAATTGCGGAGCACTTCGACTTCTATGCCTTCTAGTTTCAGCATTATTTGAGCTTTAGATAGGAAAAAGTACTTGATTCTAAGGGACATGAGCTCCAGCGCAAGAGCATTTCGTTCCTGATCACTTAAGTGCCGAGTGGACATAACAGTGAAAGTAGCGGTCTCCCTCAGTTTATGCAAACGAGTCCAGTCAATACCTTCTTTAATCTGAAACTGGGTATCTTGTGCCGTGTTGATTTCTTTCTGTAATGATTCAATTGCTTCACGGATTTTGGTTCTTTGTAAGCAAGAGTTCTTTTCATATTTTATGGTAAGCGGCACGCTTCCTTTTGACTTGTCAGAATTATAGCAGCCATTTGGTGATGTACTGGTCTCGCGGACTCCTGGATACTGTTCTTGTCGTAATTCTTTGCCTATAAAATTTTCAAAGGCGATACGAGCAGGCATTATCAGCTCATCAGTTATCGTGTCAGGGATTTGCCATTCAATTACGGCAGGGCTGCTTGACATGCTATCCATTTTGACAAGATATAGTACAGTAGGATATTTTTGGTATTTGAGGGTTCCAGTGAGCTGCTTTATTTCCCGAATGGCTGCGATATGTCTCTGGCAAGTATCAAAAACTTTTGCTGCTATTTCAACTGGGCCAGTGTTGGCATGACACTCATAAATAAGTATAACAGTCTGCTGCGTCGTTGCCAGTGCCTTCATAGCACTTTGAGCCGCTCCGAAAGAGGGAAAAGCATACGCGGTAGTCTCCTGCTTCGCTATCTGTGAATGGAGCTGATCATAGGTGGTCAGCAGTATGCCTTCAGGTGCCTTGATTTTACTCGGAAAATGTACCATGAGAGTGGCATGCACTCCACGGGCACCGAGATATTCAGCAGCAGCCTGTTGAGCCTCGACGTGTTCTGACATTCTGGCTTTGTATTCTCACCAAGAGAAAAGTTGTTGTTTATGCGGTGTGTATGAGAGGTATGACAAGTAAATCAAGATAGGAAAGGGGAGGGGGGAGTACCTGCCACGTCTTTGGACAGATAAACCCGTAGAGCAGGGAGATAAAAAGGAGCAAGAAAGGAGAGTGTAAAGGGTGGAGTCACTTCACTAGGTTTGGAATGGATGTAACGAGATTCGAACAAAAAAGCAAAAGAGGAAGGACGAGGAGACAAGAGGTGACCAAACTTAAAAAAGGAAGGGGTAGGTGGCGGCAGAGCACCTGTCACGTAAGGACAGATACACTGTGTAAACAGAGGAAGGGGTGGAAAGAAAAGCAACCTGCCGCGTCGTTGGACAGATACACTGTGTGAACTCAAAACGGTAAACACGAGAAAAGAAGGCAGTCAGATCGAAAGCCAGCAGGAAGTAGTGACCCACCCCTCAAACAGCACAGCCAGTAGCACCGACAGCCATGCACACCCCAGCGCCGGTACGTCCGTGCAGTTCCAATAATCGCAAATGGTCAACGTGGGGTACCCACGGTTGCCACACACAACGCGTGACCACTGTGCAATACAGGTGCTGTCACCATGGAGTCCCCATGGTTGACCAGTGCTTAGCTGACCTAGGACACCCCCTTTACCTTGGGCAACTGACTTTCTAGTGAGCTAGCCTGAATTAGGGGAAGGGAGGAAGGGGGAGGGGGCCATAGTAACAATCTAACGGAGCCACTAATTTTGCCTAATAACTGGTAGCATAGGCGATGTCAAAGTACATCAAGCCATGGCGCCCGTTGCTGTTTTGCTCAGCTCAACCCACTGCTTTCGCTGCTTGAATGCCGTCTAACCAGATGGCTCAGCCGAGCGCACTGGCATGCCTGCCTCAAGAACCCCAGTGTCACAATGCTAGTGCTGGGAATTCTGGTTGGTCTTTCACCGGTAGCACCTCAGTTTAAGGCCACGTAGCGGTTGGGGCTGCCCTTGGTCCGTTGGCTGGGCACCGGCGAGGTCTTCGAACCAGGTGGGGCGGAGAGACTGAGGTGCCCTCACTTCCAATCCGTGCGTTGCTCGTATCAGGAAGGTGACTGGCCATTCCGCCAAAAATTCGATCATCCTTGCCTCAAGCTTTGGGAGGATTTTCTGGACCGTCTGGAGTGCTGTCTCGATTGTCTGGGACGTATGTTGCCGAAGGTACTCCTATTCGTCTGGCATATTCGTCAGAGTTGTCAGCTTAAAATATTCAGCAGAAGTTCAGAAAGGCAGTTTGTGTCAGCAGTGCAAGGATCTGTAGGGTTCAATTCATTGGACAGGGACCAGTTTTAATCAGCGAAATGTTCAGCAGAAGTTCTGGACGGACAACTTGTGTCAGCTGTGTCAAGGTTCTCTGTATAGTGGGTTGGACACTCGCTTGCATAAGCTGTAGCTGTCGGCTTAAAACTGCACGTTCTGTTACATTGGCTCGGGCTTCTGCACGGATGCGCAGACTCTTTAGGCAACAGCAAGCCGCGTATGGCTCTGCAATCCTGCTCATTGATTACGCCTGCAAGGAGTTCTGTTTGCTATCGCAATAGAGTTATTGCTGAGAAACGCATATTGATTGCGACTGGAGGCTCCGCTACGGCAGAAATGGCCATGAAATACTCGTCTTTTAGCCTCTGGCTCTCCAAGGTCTGGCTTGCATTTATGGATGAAAGTCAACAGCACGGCAACTACCATGAAATTGCCGCTCTTGCTGCAATCCAGCAACCAGCATTGCTTGTTTTTGTCGGTGACCACAGGCAAACACCTGGAGGCCTATCCAAGAGGAGGGCTGCAGCAAATAGACAGAAGCTTCTTCACCCTTGGGGCTACGAGCTTTGCCCTGGCGACTATCTGCCCCCTGCCCGGCTTACCAAGTTAATTGCACTCCCATGGCCGGATGCGAGCCAGGACAACGACTCTGAAGTGGCGCGGCCACTCAACCAAGCACGGCATCATACTGCCCAACAGCTCCAGAGTGTTCCTGACGTATAAAGCTATCGTCGCAGTCAGATACCCGGAATTGGTGCTACATGAAGGATCCCATCCAAATAGGCCATTTTTTCTCCCACGATCACACAGTTGGGCAGGGAGGCTTTCGTACTGTGTTGTGGGAAGTACCCAGAGATTCCAGAAACCTCCTGGCTGCTTCAATCTTGCTTTGTGGTATGAGAAGCTGCATGAGCTGATTTGAGATACCGACCAGTTCCAAGTGGATCTACTTGGAGCTTGACTCTCCTTTGAATACAGTTTGGAGCTTTATTTAGCTTTATGATACTGAGCGAATGCTTCCAGAAGCATTCGCTATGCAGTTGAGTCGGGATTCTATGATTCCATCGATCTCGGAAGTTCTTTGACCTCTTGGAGGAGTATGAATCTCACTGAGATGGTTGTGGATCATTCGTTTCAATTCTCGACGTTGCTTCGTACATCTGATGATGTTTGTGAAGCCTTTTTGCAAGAGGTAGTCAAGAGGTGTTCTTGCGAGTATGCGAGATACTCCGGCATTGTGAGGACAATGCCTACGTATCTTCTTTAACCTCTGGGTATTTGATCTGGAGATACACTTGGTGATCTTTATATCTGTGACTTATTGCTGACTTTTGGTTATGACAGTGAGCGAACTACTTTAGCGCTATGACTGTTTATGGCTGGACATTAGCTGAGAAGTCAAGCAGATCTTTTGAGTATGTGAGATACTTCGGCAGTGTGAGGACAATGCCTACGTATCTTGTTCAACCTCCGGATACTTGATCTGGAGAGCTGCATTATGATCTTGATGCCTGTGACTTATTGCTGACTTTTGGTTATGACAGTGAGCGAACTACTTTAGCGCTATGACTGTTTATGACTGGATATTGGTTGAGAAGTCGAGCAGAACATTCTACTCTCCTCGACGGTTTGGAACTATGAGAAGACATCTCTGTGCGAAGAACTGTTTTGGAGATGGAACATGAGGTTCCCATGTTGTTCTGTATTGCAAGAGGATTTTGTAAAGGAATTTGAGTGAATCATTTCGTTCTTGACTAGCCATGTGACTAGTATAGACATTTGGTAGACACTAGTAACACCGGCTAGCTGGTTACTTGCGTTTGGACGAGAACCAGTTTGACTTGAGAACTTTTGGAAATGTTTCTGACGTTTTTGTGACTAGGTGATTTGTATATCATAGCAGTTTGGAATTGTTTTAACAACCTTTGAAGGAAGGTTGTGTATTGGAAACCTGGAATCGCGTTTCCCAGTTGAGACATCGGCTCAAGGGAGTGGTGTCGAGTGTTCCGAAGAGAACTGAACTGCAGTGTCACCTAGGGCACTTGAAACAGTAGCCACACTGGAACTTTCTTGCTTCCCTTCTTTGTTTGTGGGCTGTGGCCGTGTGCCTGCCCTGGTTCTTGTTGACCTGTTCCGTTGTGTGTGGCGCCTGGAGAGAAAAGAAGGAGTCTGACGTGCACTTAGGAGTCGGGGTGGAACAAGTTCCTTTACTTGACATTGCAGAGAAGTAAGTAACTGCGGAGCCGCAACCACAGTAGGTGTTTGCGTCTGGCGTAGTGATTTAACGAAAGCGTTGATTTGGGTACACACGAGGTGTACTTGGGTTTGCGTTTTTCACATGGTAGCGGAGCCCTGAAAAGGGCTACCCACACCATCTTCCGCTGACCCTTGTGTGTGACAAGATGCTAAGGACGTCATCTAAGGTGAGATTGGGATCTTGGGTATTGGAGCTCCGTGTTCTATGCGCAGAGGCAGAGATGAGCTCGTACTAAGGTGCACCTGTTTCACAGGAGGTGATGGTCTGAAAGTATAAGGTCACTAGGGAGTGTGAAGTTGGTTGGAGTCTGTTTGGTTTCAGGTGACTTTGGGATCATGTTTTAGTTTTTGTATAGATTTTCTACGGATCATGAGGATCGTGGACCTGTTGTGTTGGACGACTATCCGTTTGCAAGTTGGGCAAGTATTGGCAGGGTGTATGCTTGGTAGGCTGGACAGAAGTGGGCCCGTGTGAACTGTCGACAGTGGTACCTGTAGAAGAGCATACAAGATTAGTCAGCCCTGGGCAGGACACTTGTGACTTGGACGGAGGAGTTGAGTTTTTTGTTTGGATTTGGGTTGGCAGTGGATTCTGTCAGAGCAAGTTTTTTAATTTACCTTGTGTAGGTGCGTAGTCTGTGGAAGGCGTCCATGTGGTCTTGGCAGTATTCTGGTAGGGGTCTGTGTCATGGTGTGACGTATTGCTAGCGTAGGGTCACTAGTGCAAGGCTACGCTGGAGTATCTGAAGATGTTTGCATGGATGGAGCGTTCCTAGAAGTAGGAATTTCGTTTCGGCAGTAGAAAGTGACGGTAGGTAACTTGCTGCAAGATTGTAACTTGGAACTCCCTGAGGGTGGGGCAGCAGATTGCCAGGTTTGACATCCTCGGACACTGAGGTATTGGACCAAGGTGCAAAGGTTGGGAACTGATGGTGTCAGGTATGTGGTTCTTGCGTACAACTAAGGCACGTCTTGGGTCTTGAACTCAGTTGGTATTTAGAAGAGTGATAAGAGAAGGTGTATCAGGTGACTGAGATGAGCATGTGAAGAGCGCTTTCTGAGTTGTCATGGCAGTGTTACTCAATCTGAGGATTTGATTTTATTTTTGGAGCCCAATACGCATGAAACTTTGTTTTTGGAGTACACTGTGGATGATTGAAGGTGGAAGTCATGCTTGTCACTGATGACGCCAAGTATGGTTCAAGAAAGTCAGAGGTAGATCTGGCTGCCATGTCTAAACAGGAGCCAACATCCGTGACGTCTAGCGCTAAGCCATCAGTGATCAAGGAGAGCTTCGACAAGAAGGGCCAGTCTCTCAAAGCTGTGAGGCGTCTAGCATATCCCATTGATGCGGCTACCTGTACCGCATCTGGTGTCATTGATGTGGATCAGAGGCGTCGAGAATATCCCATTGACGCGGCTACTTGTGCCGCACCTGTTGTCATTGATGTGGATCGGCGGCGTCGAGAATATCCCATTGACGCGGCTACTTGTGCCGCACCCGTTGTCATTGATGCGGAAGAAGGTATGGCGGGCATCAGAAGGGAGCCACCGTTGATGGATGCTGCGGCAGTGTCGACGTCTGGGAAGGAAGGTCACTGTGATACACGTGCCAACTCGGACGATGAGCTGACGAGTGTGAGTGACGTCCCAGAAAGGACAGCGGAGGAAGACCTGCTCAGAGAGGTTGGGCTGAGTGATCCTAGTTAGGCCATAGTTTGCTGGTTTAGGAGGAGACGTCAGTAGAAGTAGCTTTTGTGCTCTGCGGCTGGCTGCCTGGAAAGAAATGACCCGTTTAGCTCAGTTTTGTTGATGCTGGAGCTTGAAACGTTGAACTGTTTGTGACCTAGAGGTGTATAAGGTCGTTGGCTTGGAGAGGTAAAGCTGGAAGCGACAGAGAAAGCCGTTGGGTCAGTCTTGTGATGTTTGCACATGAGAAGTGTGGGAGTTTTTGGTTTCCAAGAGTATGAGCTTTGGATGAACCTCTACTCATGTTTCCGCAGCTGTTTGTGACTGTTTTGTGTCAAGAGTTCTGAGACCGTGGCTGTGTGTGTGTGTGCGTTTCAAACATGGAGCCTCTCAAACTCTGGATTGCTTTGACGCCTGAGCAGTTGGAAGAGTTGAACAAGGGCAATGAAGTGTATCCAGATGAATACTCCGGCCGTTTTGGTCTACGTTTGGGACCTAAGGAGGCTGTGGATCGTGCCCAGTACTTTATGGATTGGACGCCTGAAGGTTTGAAGGGTGAACACCATCAGAAAGACTATGCGGTGATGGAAATGGAAATCTTTGCGCTCGGGTACCTTCTGAAGGTTGAGAGTGGAATCTTGGAGAAGACTAAGCCCACTGAGTATCGTTGGCATGGGCCTGTGAAATGTGAAGAGTGGGACAGCAACGGGCGCTTGTTGTACCGCATTAGTGAGTTGGCTGCTAAGTTCATTTAACTGGTCAGGGTCCAAGTATAGCAATCGGGCAGACCATGGAGTATTAGGAATAGTTTTTGAATCACAGTTTGAAATGCGGAAGGGAAAGAAGAAAGAGTTCCTTCGGCAGCCTGGAAGGTCTGCGTTGCTCATGTGATGAACGGACAGTTTGCATTGCTGTGGGGAAACTTGGAATTTAGACATGTGAAGTTGTCATGCAGAGTTGGAGCTTGACTGTAGGGTCAAGGGTCGTTGGTTCAGAGGGACTGTATGCGGCAAGGATTACAGTCAAGAGATCAGCCTGCACTGAGATTTGCAGTGATGTGTGTTTTTTGTTTCACTCTTTTGTGACATGTTGGCTGTAGGCTGAGGTTGGGAGTAGGTCCTGGAGACACAACTGGAGTGTTTGGACAGTAGAGACTCCGACAACTGGCCTGGAAATCTTTGGAGGTAAGAGTTGAGAAATCACTGGAGTGTGAGTGGAACTGAAGCATTTAAGCTCAAGGAAAGTATCGCCACATAGTCTATACCAAGAATGGACAATCGCGACAACCGACCATTACGTGAAGCAATGGAGGAACGGTACATTGAGTGGATTGTCGGATTGGAGAAGGTGACGAGTATCTTTCGGATAGTACAGACTATGCTTGTTCTCATGGAATGGCTTCTACCTTTGCTTGAAGATGTTCGTTTGAATGCGAACCAACGAGACATCATGACAATGTTCCGCGATCATCTCTTGGAATTGGAGATCGAGATGCAAAGGCAGATTTTTGAGATGCGTGAGCATATCTTAGGCAGATATCAGAGGTCATTGCAAGGTTGAAATACCTGTGACCCATTGCTGTGTGACAGATTTGGCAGATGTAGGCGATAGGGTTCCTGGCAGTAGTGGTAAGCGTGAGAGAAATAGGTGGAAAGTGCGGCCTGAGTGCGTGCAATCGGTGATTGGCACATTTCAGTGTTTTGATGCGGTCATGTTGCAAGAGTGTGGAATGCAGTCATGTGGAATCTCACTTTTAGACGAAACGAAACAAACGAAACGAAACAAACAAATGAAACACAAACAATTTTTGAACGTTTTGTGCAATGCTCCTTGTTTTTGCAGTTAGGTTTTTATTTGTATGTTTGTCAGTTGGCGAGCGTTTTTTTGTGAAATGACTTGTTGAAGGGTTCTGGCCAAACCACGGAGACAGCTTCATTTCCAGGACATTTGCATGTCTGTCAATCGATTTGTTTTTGAGTTTGGGCTGCATATAACAGGGATTGCACAGTGAACTCATGAGAACTCGTTTTTGGTTTTAGGGATGGTGACTGTTTTTGGTGTTTTGTAGAGAAGGACAGTCAGTTTTTTCCCTGTTTTGCTGCTTTGGAAACGAATCCAGACTTTGGTTGCATGTTGGAACATGTGCTACTGGTTCGCAAAATTCCGGTATGTTGGTAACATCTGGAATTTTGGGAAACAGTTTTGTTAGGTATTGGTATTGTTGAGCATGCATCTCATGTTGGTTGGTTGCTTGATTGCTTTGATGGTTTTATGTTTGAGACCTGAAGAGTGCAGGGAATGCGGCTCTATCACCAGCCGGGCCTGTCGAACAGGGTAGTGTCAGCTCTCCGCAATCGCCTCGAGCGGGTACTGCTAGGAATGTCGGCCGATGGAGATGCCCGTGCCCATGGCCATGGAGCTCATGGGGAAGAAGGTGAGGAGCGCCGTGGGCGGTCACGGTCGCGTGGCCGTGCCGCAACCGAAGTCCAGGAGTAGAGGTACCGGCAGTGGAGCCATTGCCGGAAGAAGCTGAGACATCAGTCTTGGTGGTAAGCAATGCTCTGGCAAGGAACATCCGTGACTGTGCTTTCAAGATCGCCTCCTTGACAGAGGACTTGGGTTTGGCTGTGACCAATGTTAGTGACGCCCGCGCAGAGCTCTTGAAAGGATTCAGCGAGCTGAAAGAGCAGTTCAAGGCCCAGATATATGGTACTACTGCCGTGACTGGAGCGGTGTCACACCAGAGTGCCGAGATTGTGAAATTGTTGAAAGCATTCGACAAATTCGCCCATGCTGGGAAGTGGGCCCTGTCGGGGAATGACACGGTCGAGAACAATGTCAAAGCCGTTCGGGAGGAGATCAAGACTCAGGGTGAAAAGCTTGGGCAGTGTCTTCAGAGCAGTTTTGAGGAAGTCAACCGACACCTCAAGGAGCTTGTCCGTCTGATGGGGACACAGGAAGGGATCCATCGAGACACACCTGAGACGCCGGATATGGGTGCATTCCCTCCACCGAACCCACCTGTCCATCCCCCTGGTATGGTTGGGCCGACAGAGACAGCTGGCGTGCCAGGAGCGGGGTTGCCTGGAGGCACTCCACCATCTGTGACATTGCCTGCGGCACCTGCCAGTGGATACCCAATGCCTGCAGCACCTGCCAGTGGACATGCAATGCCCCCGCCGCCAACGGTACCGGAGTCTTTGTTCTGGGCTTATTGTCCAGAGCGTCCAGGTGAACAGCGTCCCTCTGTACCGATGGGTATTGCAACTCCCAGTCAGAGGACTGGGGTAGTCACGAAGGACCCAGGCAGTGCCTTTTACGAACGCTTTCACCCACTCCTTATCGTGGCGACCAAGTTTCAGCCATCACGGCTCTGTGGGCCCCGAATGGACTCGGCATGCTGAGAGACGGCAAGCAGCAGTACCGCCGTATCTATTAGAAGGACAAGAATGGCTGGAGCATTCTCAGAGGTCCTCTATTGAGTGCTGTGAAAGGGATCCGTTTCCTGTCCTTTGGATGGAGTCCAGGGGCTGTATATCTTGTCAATTCCTGGCAGTTCGTGCAGTAGAGAGAATAGTTGATAATTGGTTTGTCAACCGCTATCCAGCTCGAGGTTCACTCTAGTTTGCACGTGTTTGCTTTGGTCACTCTGGATCTTTTGCGCTGCAAAAAGGAGAGAAGGCAAGCAGATCTTGAAAGGGGGTGAGAAGCCTGCATTGTGGAGTTGAGTTGTATCCCGGGAGGATCAACTCTTGGTAGGAGGGGTATCATGCATGTATTGCACATGAACATGGCTGTGAGTTGTATCCTGGAAGGGTCAACTCTTGGTAGGAAAGGTCTCATGTGTATGCTGCACATGAACACGTTTGTGGATTCGTTGTGCGTTTGTGCATTGTAATTGTTTTATTGTTGATGGTGGTTTGGTTTTTGACTTGTGTTTGTCTGCCGCCATTTTTCCAGATGATGACATGGCCAGATCCGATTCTTGAATTAAAGAAGAATCAGTAAGGATCCAGGCTACATGTCTGATGGAAACACTTGTTAATATATGTGTTTGTAAGTTTTTTATTTGTTTTTGATTTTCTTTGTTCAACTATGTAATAGATCAGCTTTTATGATGGCCAGAATTCATTTTTTTGAAGGTTGATGGACCTTATCTCAAAAGGGGGACGAGGTCCAGCCTTGGAGATTTGCCCTGAGCTTAGTGCATCTAGTACCCTGCGTGCCTGAACCTTGAAGCGCTTGGTATCGAGCGTGTCCGAAGCTCAGCACATCTAGTATATAGCTTGTCTGAAGCTGAGTTTGCGTGGTGCAACAATGTAATCACGTTCAAGATTAGTGACATCACGAATGTGGAGTTTTGTCGGAGTATTTTGAACTGACGACAGTTTCGCTTGTCTGACACGCTTATCCTCCATTGGAGGATGCGGATTAGCTGAAACAGTCGGCCTTTGTTTTTGTGTTGACTCCGACAGTGCTTCGTCTGTCTTCGTCTGGGATCTCGTGTGTGTTGTTGGTGTTTTGTTTTTTGGTTCTCGTTTGTTTTAGGGACCAACAAACAGCACTGTAGTTGATCGTGAATTGACGCCATGGTCTCTTTGATCAGTCGATGGATTCTGAGCTGATGATGTTGACTGGTTGAGGATAGATGGGAGCTGTGCCCATGGAGACGTCTATGGAGTATTGCTGACATCAGCGTTGGCGATGGTTGTGGATATGGATGGACTGTTTATTTAAGATGAGCGAAGTGTTGGAGGAACAACCGTCTATCTCCTTGAGGATCAGTTGATTTTTCGGAGACAGTGATATTTTTTTGGAAACTTCGAATGCTTCAGAAGAGTTTATACTTCATTTTCCGGTTGAGGTACTTGGAGCATCGAAGTCTCCTGGCGAATACGACGTATTCTATGAGTTTGACTTTGAAGGTATGGCGAAGTTCATACTGGATATGCATCTGAGTATGTATAGAGAGAGAAATGAATGTCATGTCGAAAGGGGGTGTGGAAGTTTGGACCCTTGTGGGTGCAACTTGGCATTGGTGCGACCTGACTTTCATTGAGCCTTCAGTGGTGAGACTGGACTAAGGGAAGGTGTCTGCATCAGACATAAGTAGTTTCAATCTTGCTTTGTGGTATGAGAAGCTGCATGAGCTGATTTGAGATACCGACCAGTGAGTCTAAGTGGATCTACTTGGAGCTTGACTCTCCTTTGAATACAGTTTGGAGCTTTATTTAGCTTTATGATACTGAGCGAATGCTTCCAGAAGCATTCGCTATGCAGTTGAGTCGGGATTCTATGATTCCATCGATCTCGGAAGTTCTTTGACCTCTTGGAGGAGTATGAATCTCACTGAGATGGTTGTGGATCATTCGTTTCAATTCTCGACGTTGCTTCGTACATCTGATGATGTTTGTGAAGCCTTTTTGCAAGAGGTAGTCAAGAGGTGTTCTTGCGAGTATGCGAGATACTCCGGCATTGTGAGGACAATGCCTACGTATCTTCTTTAACCTCTGGGTATTTGATCTGGAGATACACTTGGTGATCTTTATATCTGTGACTTATTGCTGACTTTTGGTTATGACAGTGAGCGAACTACTTTAGCGCTATGACTGTTTATGACTGGACATTAGCTGAGAAGTCAAGCAGATCTTTTGAGTATGTGAGATACTTCGGCAGTGTGAGGACAATGCCTACGTATCTTGTTCAACCTCCGGATACTTGATCTGGAGAGCTGCATTATGATCTTGATGCCTGTGACTTATTGCTGACTTTTGGTTATGACAGTGAGCGAACTACTTTAGCGCTATGACTGTTTATGACTGGATATTGGTTGAGAAGTCGAGCAGAACATTCTACTCTCCTCGACGGTTTGGAACTATGAGAAGACATCTCTGTGCGAAGAACTGTTTTGGAGATGGAACATGAGGTTCCCATGTTGTTCTGTATTGCAAGAGGATTTTGTAAAGGAATTTGAGTGAATCATTTCGTTCTTGACTAGCCGTGTGACTAGTATAGACATTTGGTAGACACTAGTAACACCGGCTAGCTGGTTACTTGCGTTTGGACGAGAACCAGTTTGACTTGAGAACTTTTGGAAATGTTTCTGACGTTTTTGTGACTAGGTGATTTGTATATCATAGCAGTTTGGAATTGTTTCAACAACCTTTGAAGGAAGGTTGTGTATTGGAAACCTGGAATCGAGTTTCCCAGTTGAGACATCGGCTCAAGGGAGTGGTGTCGAGTGTTCCGAAGAGAACTGAACTGCAGTGTCACCTAGGGCACTTGAAACAGTAGCCACACTGGAACTTTCTTGCTTCCCTTCTTTGTTTGTGGGCTGTGGCCGTGTGCCTGCCCTGGTTCTTGTTGACCTGTTCCGTTGTGTGTGGCGTCTGGAGAGAAAAGAAGGAGTCTGACGTGCACTTAGGAGTCGGGGTGGAACAAGTTCCTTTACTTGACATTGCAGAGAAGTAAGTAACTGCGGAGCCGCAACCACAGTAGGTGTTTGCGTCTGGCGTAGTGATTTAACGAAAGCGTTGATTTGGGTACACACGAGGTGTACTTGGGTTTGCGTTTTTCACACGAATAGCAGTTGTGGTCCAGACAGAAAGTGGTTTCCTCAGCGGGGGCCGTCGAGGGGCAACGGTAGAAGACAAAGAGGACTGCTTTGGGCGAGCCACTGTCGCGCTCACCAGAGCCATTCAGCATACATACATTGTCTCCCCCATTGATATGGCTGGGCTGATTGGGATGGCGCAGACGCTTGCGGTCTGTCATTACGGGTACTATACCCTTAAAGATCGAACTGTCCAGTTTCATGAGCCCAAGCACGTGCCGTCGGACGCAGAAGCGGTCCTTGATTTTTTCCGTCCGACGCCTTCGTGGCTTCCGCCAGGTCGTTCAACATGTTTAAGAGCATGTTGCAGTTGGAATTAATTGATTAATTAAGTCTCGCAAAGGCCGTTGCTGTAGTGGCCGCAAAAGTAAACTGGTGGAGGACCGATACATAGCCCTATGCACTGTCACGCTCATCCAGGAAACAAAAACAAAAAAACACCAAAAACCAAAGAAACAAAAACCAAACAAACAAAAACACCAAACACAAAAAGAACACAAACACACAAAACCAGAAACAAACAACCAAAAACAACACACACCAATGAGCAGTGACGTGACAAGTACCAGTTTATGGGTGAAAAAGATCGAGTAAAGCAAGAGGTGATAGCTTAGTATCATCTCGGTGCATGCATAATGACATCTTGTGTGCCATGATGACGCTGGCCCTCAACAAGAAACAAAAAACAAGCAGAAGCGGTCCTTGAGTGGAGACTCAATACACCGTTTAATTCCCAAGACAAACCGCCTCTTGCCATTGCTATGGTAGTGACCGTGAATGGCGTGCGATCCCTAAAAAGAAATCGATTGGTCATTGCACAGAAGTCAAAGCTGCGGCTTACGCAGGAAGTCATTGCAGCGCTAGCCTCCCACAGTCGGGACCACCGCCTCACGGCGAGCAGTTTCTTTCCGTGCTCTATAGATAGGGAATACCTGTATGGCTATGCCGGCGATGGATATCGCTCTCCACTGTGGTTGTGTGCTTCCCACAATGGCTCCCCTGTTCTGGTACACAGGCTCAGAGGAAGCAAGATGTATTGGCGAATATTGCTCATCCCAGGTATTCACTATTTTGATGCGCATCGACTGCAACCACTGCTATTGCAAGCTTCTGCACTGCAAGTGCATATGAGAGAAAGCCCTCTGGTAGGCCCTGAAGGGGCTGGTGAGACAGTGGATGATCCCTTATCGGAAGAAGAACAAGCCACCACTGCAAGTGAAACTGAGGCAGAGAGTGAAGATGATGACGAGGATGCACTGGATGATCCTACGGAACTGGAAATCAAAGGTGCTGCGGACAAGTTGGCGACTATGATGAACAGTTCACAGCCTCACGCCAGTGTTTTCTATCAGCCTGACAACCTAGGTGCTCTTCCACACCTGTGGCTGCAAGCTAAGCTCACTATCTCCCTGACGTCTATGCAGGAAAAGTTTGCCCGCCTTTTCATGTCAATCGCGTCAGAACTGTGGCTGCGGAGCGTGATTGAGACTGTTGAGGAGGTCTTTGCACATGCTGCCTGTAGCTTTACCCTCCGGCTGGCTGAAACACTTTCGCAGTACATATGCTCGCTCACTCGACGAGCAGAGTCCCTGGCTACCCCAGAGACGGAATGCCTGCTGTATGCCACGTTTTGGTTTCGTCCAATCCTCTCTGAGCTCATTGTGGCAGCCAAAGAGAGTGCAGAGATGAACGGAAAACGTGCCCCCAGTGCCCTGTGAAAGTTGTCGTCACGAATCAGCCTCACTCTCGGCGTCACACTGGGGTCGACCTGGTTAGTGGGACTACGGCCTTACTGGCGTGGTTTCCGGCGAGTTGGGCCAGCAAGATTGCGCCATGCTTCTTAGGAGAGGCAGGCGGGGCCACCCAAGCCCCACAGGAGGTTTTCTTCTCCTGTCCCCATCGAGTATTTGAGGGGTTACAGAGAGAAGCGGCTGATCAAGTATTGCAGGCAGTTAAATTTACTGACAAAAACGCTCCAGGATTGAGCCTGGCATTGGATGAGGAATTCCAAGCAGCTGACTGCTTTTCAGAACTCACCCGAGGATACATACAAGGGGTAGTGGCCCCCTATATCATGATGGGCCTGCAACCCACTGGACCCACCAGAGTCAACCTGGAAGCAATTGTACCATCCCCCAAAGGACTCACGCCTGAAATGTGGAAGCAGACAGCTACTTTGTGCCCACTTGAGTGGCCGTCCAACTATAGCCTTCTGAGATTGTGGCACACGCCCAAAAGTTTCCACCAATATGCTGCACAACTCAAGCAACAAGTACAGCATCAACATATGTTCACTCACTGGGAAGTCAACCGCGATAAGTTAGCAAGCAGAGTGCTGTTCCAACGACCATCTCATTACCTACCGGAAACGATTTTGCAACAGCACGTGCGAGAGCGCGTCTTCCCTGATCGGAAACTACGCAGAAGAGCACCAGATAATGACGTGGCTACTTTTGAAACTAAATGCAACGAACTACGTCGCTCGGCTGCAATGAATGAAACGGAGAACCCTGTCTCCTTTGCCATTGGGAATAGCTGGAATGATACTCTCCGAGCAGACAAGCAACACCACCTCGAATACACTACACGAAGTCAGACATAGCCTCCTTTCTTCCTCCTCCCCCACTGGCTCCTGGGTCGCACCTCCTGCATCGTCTCATTGTCCTTCCGGCCTGATGCAGTTTTCTCTTTTGGCCCCCCCTTGCTGCGGTTGGGTTGGGCCCTTTTTGCTCCGGTAGGGACCTAGTCTTGGCCCCTCCGTGTCCGGTAAGTCCCTCACCTGTTTTGATCATTTGGGTTCTTCATTTCCACTGGCGTATCTGTCCATAGACGTGACAGGTGCACTGGTGCCTTATCCTCCCAAGTGTTTGGTGTTTGGGCTTAGTTTTCTCTGTACTTGCGTGTTTGTCCGTAGACGTGACAGGTGCACTCGTACTCCTTTAATTCATCTCTTGGTTTCTTTCCTTCTTGTTTTGTGCACGCCCCTTTTCCTTTTTTTCTCTTCGGTTTGCTTCTTGCCTTCCCTTGGTCAAGCGCACTATGCTCTGCACCAATTTTGTCTGTGCTGCCCTCTGTCTCTTTGGTGGTCTTGTGGTTCCTTGCATGAGTTGCCCTCCGGGGCTCGTGGGTTTGTGTTGTTTTTGTGCTCCTGTTGGTGCGCCTCGTTGTCTTCCTGGTTTTGTTGCGCTCCTCGCTGTGCTTGTGTGGGCCCTGTTGCTTCCTTTGGTGTCTGCCCTCCTTTGTGGTGGTTCCTTTATCTGTCCTCTTTGCCTTCCCTCCCCCGCGGGTTGTCTCGTTTGGTGCTCTGGTCCAGCTTGTACCTTGGCGTGCTGGTACCTCCCTCTGGGTATCTGGTTGCAGCTGTGACGGCTTAGTTGCCCTGCCTTCATGCTGGGAGTGTGGGTGAGCTTTGCTATCCTTCCGTCATTCGTTTCATGGCAACAAAGGCTACGGCCCTGTGTGGGGTCTTCACCCTCTACACCATGTCACTGGTGACGTCAGGGAGCTTAGTTTGGCCATACTGAGGTATTCATCATGATGATGATCCAGTTCCCATATTGGACTCCGCTAAGCTGCACTATTACTATTCTAATGTGATTGGTGCAGCCTTCTCCGCCCCTGTCCTCCTCTGCCTCCCCGGCACCTCTCTCCTGTCTGGTTGCCGCTTGGTCTGGTTGTCCGGTTGTGCTTTTGCAGGGTCTCCTTTTTGCCTGTTTGCGTCTATGGTGGACCTTGCGTGCATTCCTCTGCTTATTTACTCTCCCCTTCTCTCACTTAGGAACGAATGAATGGAGCTTCGTTTGAATGTACGAACATCGGTGATCTGGTTGATTCTTGTCTGGTTTATTTGTTTGTACTGACTGGAGAGACACTGACACAGCATTCTTGTGACCCACTAAGGTGACTCAGGACAGCCGTATTGCCTGGTGCCCGTAAAGGCCGTCTCTTTGCTCTGCCTTTCTTGCTGGCTGGATTTTTTATTTCTCGTTAAGGGGCTGCCTTCTTTACTTGACTTTAATTCGTTTGTTTTCTCTGGGTTTCCTTGGTATGTCCTCTGTCTGGGTACTCTACTTGGGTAGCTGAATCCAACCAAGAGGGGCGGTAGTTAGCCGGCCGATGCCGTGGACCAGACTGTGCTGCAGTGAGCTTCACCGGTGCATTCCGGTGCTCCTCCCTGTAGGACAGCCTGGGGCGCCCGCGAGCAGCACAAGACTGCCAGCATGGTTCGTCAATTGATTGAAAGATGTGGTAATTCTGCAGCCTGTCTACTCTATGGGTGAGTGGCACTACAGCCGTAGTTTCGCTACGACCTTCGCCGATGCGTACTGCAATGCACTGCAGGTCCTTCAGGGACGATGACATCCTGAAATGTCCTGAACAGTTCTGTAGTTTGTATTCCTTGCGAACCTGCTCTTGAACGCTACACTGCCTACGACAGCACATGTACGGTGGCACTAGCGAAGACAATTTTACATATACAAAGGTTTTCTGCATGTTGCTCAGCTCTGCGAATACTGCCAAGAAAGTCGCTGGCTGAGACCAATCCAATGGATGGCTGCATTTTCCCCTATGAAACTAGGGGCGTGCCCCCCTTTTTTGGTTGGCGATGGCATGTTTGGAAGCTTGTCCCTGGCCTACGATGCTTCCCCTTTGCCATCTCTGTCCCCCCCCTTTTGAGGGGGGGTTCTGAGTTCTCAACATCACGGCTTCGTGATCGCGGCTGACAGATAAGATGATGACTACTATGTCCATGAAGGCCCATTGACGAGTTGATCTGAGAGGACTCTGAGAGAGGTGTTATCGTAGCCCTGCTTTCGTGTACAGCTTGGCTCATGCTAGGGTTAACTCCCAAGCTGAGGCCTTCATGTCTGCCTGGACAGCCGTGATCCCTAATTCATGTGGCATGTTTTTGATAGTGATGCAGTGGATAAGCCACTGCGTCCAATGGCAAATCGATTCAGTGGGTGTTTTTGTTTGGGCTCCGGCCCCGTTTTGTGGGTTTTGTTTTGTTTCTGCTGTTTGCTTCGCTGTTTCCGCTGGCGAAACGCAAGTCTGGCTGGGGGATTTGCAGGTCGTCGTTTTTGGTTTGGTTGTGGTTTTTGTTTTTGTTGATTCAATCGATTTGCCGACTCCAAGGACCTTTTGTCCTTGCAATTTGTATTTCCTGCTTACTCTCATGTAAGGACCGAGCCTTTAGCGCGACATCGGCCAAACTCGAGGAAAAAAAAAGCAAGGAGTTCTGTTTGCTGCAATAAGGCATAAGTGTCTTCCAGTGTCCGTTGGGATGCAACAGTTTGCAAACATAGTCTTGTAAGAGGAGGAGATCTTGCGCCTCATTGTGACTCTGGGGTTCTTGAGGCAGGCATGCCAGTTCACTCGGTTGAGCTGTATCATATGGCCAGCCTCCAACATCTGAACCCTTTTCGTCAACTCTTCATTTCGATCTACTAACTCTTTCATGTAAGACCGGAGAGTTGCAAGCTCAGTGGATTCTCTGGTCACCCTAGCTTCTTCCTGCTCCAAAAAAGAAGGCCTCGTTGGAAAAAACGTTCTTTGTGCGGATACAACCACGGTGCCCTACTGTGAAGGAGCTCCATCTGTTTCACTTGTTCCTCTGAGAACAATGGTTGAAAAACTTCTGGAGATCCTACTGGTTGACTGTGAGGAGTCTGAACAGCAGTCCAAACACCACTTTCTCTTCCTCCCCCCTGTATCACCAACTGAACGCCTGTTAGTCTCTTCTTTCCGACGTCCTTCTATCGTCGCCGGAGTTCTCACAGTTCCTGCTACTTTTTTTGTGGACGGCGCCAATCGGCTTTCGCCTGGTCACCACACTTTGAGGCTTACCTGAGGACCAGCGGGGAATCGAACCGCCACCGGTAGTCTGTCCGCGACGTCAAGAACGTCGCCCTACCAACTACTCCACAGGGACGCCTTTTGACCCTTGTCCTCCGTTTCCTCACCTTTGGCATCTTCCAGGGGCAACTCCTGACTTTCTTTTGCTTCCCTTTCAAGCCTTTCTTGCGCCTTTTTCATCTCTTCCATACCTTGTTGCAACTCCTGATTAGTTGCTCTCCTTCGTTGCATTTGCATGGCAAGCCCTTGGGCTCATAACCTGCTGTCACGCAGGCACCTTGAACTCCTCACTTCACGCCTTGTTTTCCGTCTCGGACTGGCGATCTGTTTGAGCTAAAAAAGTAGCTATATGGATCGGCTTATGTTCCAGCCTGAAATTGGAAATGAATGCACAGGTGAAAAACTGCATGTTTCATTGATGCACAAATGGAAAATGAAGGAATGGAAATCTGCAGGGAAGTCCATTGAAATCAGGCTTCGCATGTGCGGGCCTCCTCTGTGGCACCGGTTCAGCTTGCTGCGGGCGGGCAGGCAGCAGCATCATTGCTTGCCAACCTCCACGCAGATGCCCCGACTGAGCCAGCACAAGCATCCTGTCGCAGCCAGCTTGATACCATTGGTTTGGTCACGCCTGATTGGCCCACGGATTCGTTCAAGCTTAATGGATATCCCGCTGTGACAGCCATGAGGCTCAAATTGCATTTTCTTCACATCATGTGGTCATTGTCCCAGTTATGATGGGTTCGTTGTACCTATTTCTCAACATCTGCTTGACCCACTTGGTCCTATTGATCCCACACATCATACGGTTGGGCATCTCAATTTCGTTTGGGTATTTCACCTCGGTTCTTTAGTGCGTGGCCACGTGTCGGTGGAACCGGGATGGAGGAATTAGTGGAGATCTCAGCTTGATCCAAACTTTTTCGCCCTAATCAGCATTGGTCCGACGAGTTCCCAAGGAATGTATTGCTCGATGTGTTCAATCAGGGCGCACGTCCAGTGCAGAAGTTCTACACACCCCCATAGCGAAGTCCAAGCTGTCGATGGTTGAAGTGAAAGCCTTCCGTGCTGAGTTTGCCAAAACTACCCAGGTGAACTTCTCACCCCAACCACAATGCCTTTTTTTTGTGCCCGAGCCCGTTGCCTTTCGGCGGGTCTACGGTACTTGAGACTTACTCGTCTACCACGTCACGATCGCGGCCCCGTACCCGGGGGGAATCGATCCGCGGCTATCTGTCCATGCACGGTCCTGAGACGGGCATCATACCACTACGCGACGAGATCGCCTTCACCCCAACCACAATGCCCATCGCTGTCGTTTTTGAGCATCCTGAAGGAGGCGATCGGTGGCAATAGTTTTGCTTGTGTACCGGAAAGGCAGGATTTCTGAAGCTGATGAAGAGGTCTTCTTAGAGCATCGCCGACCTCGCAATGAAAGACAGCTGCTTCGATCATTGTTATCCGAAGGTGATGCTGTGTTACAAGGCCAACCGGAAGCCTTCATCAATCATCAGCTGTCCGCGGAGGTGGTCGTGACTCGGTTTCAGCGCCTCTTGACTGCAGCCCTTGCCATGTTTGGACAAGCCCATCTCATAAGGCGATTCCACACCAAGTTCTTGGAGATTGCTGTCCAAACCCCGTGACCAACACCTTCGCTCACCATCTCTCACGGAGATTTTGGATGCGGATCGTGTGGCATGGAAGCAGTCGTACAGCTCTTGGCAGACTCAACACGGTCACTCAGTGACGTGCTGAATGAGTACTGTCGACTGTAGCGTTCTGCTGGCAGGTGTTCCACAGTTCATTGGCACCACGTCCCAAGGTCCACGCCCTGACCAACCGAAACGAAAGCCAGACCTTCCGAAGCCCATTCCCAAGAAGCCGAAGCAGGATCCCAAGACTCAAGGGGGATGGAAAACCATCACAACCACTGGCAAAAAAACCCAAGTCGAACGAGTCATGGGTGAAGAAGTTCAACAATGGCAAAAGGTGTCTGTATTTGCTTTCATCTCGGGAAGCGCAAGTCAGGTCAGAATTGCCGCTATGCACACCAGTGTCCGGTGCTGAAGTCCAACAGAGATGCTTGCGGCGGACCAAGTGCAAGGAGGCACCAGACTGACCTTCCATCGTAGGCAGCACATATCCACAAGGGTGATCTATAACCATCCGCAGTTTTCGCAAGGGCCACGATGCCCGTGAGCACAGCAGTCAGCGCTTGTTTGGTGACCGCGTAGAGCCTGTATCACCCTCATTCATGGCTTAGACTTGTTGGATGACGACCTCTTTGATACCGTGCTCCGCCTGGCGTCATCGGCCAGAATCGGAGCTGCATTGGCAGCACCATACTGCAGTAAACATAGCAGGGCCACTCTTCGCTCCCCGGGACCAGCACCTGACTGGCTGTTCAAGAGAGCGCCATCATCCATGACAGGGCCCATCCTCTTGTCGGCAGTGGACCACCATGCCGGACTCGTGATTCTGGAGAATCCATCGACTGCGATGACTTCGGATGACAAGATGATGCACGATTGGGTCCACTCCATTGCCCCCTTTGCAGCCCAAGCCTGTGCATGCATGTTTGGCAAGATTGGGCAAAGTCCTGGATGTTTGTCGCCAACCGCCCGGACATCTGCCCTCACCCTCCTGGGACTCACGAGTTGGTTGGCGTCGGCTTCCTGATGGTACCTGCAAGAGCCGACAGCGGAGTATCCTCCTCAACTTGCCCAGGCACTGGCTTCAATCATCAGACCGTTTGTCACATCGGGCAACCCCCATTTTGCCGTCCAAGCTGCAGTGGCCGTCGCCTCCTGGACGTGTTGAAGATGGGGGAGGACTCCCGAGCTCCCGCTGCACGTGGTCCCCAAGCTACAGGACAAGGTGGTCGCTCTTCGAGCCAGCGCCCTCTGGCACCACGCTCTCCTGGCCCATGGGCGCTGTGGCAGTACGTTGGCGACTTGTTAGCGTGGCTGGATAGGGTATCATCGCAAATCTGGGCATCACTCGCTGTGGTGCTCTTGCTCATCTTGAGCGTGCCTATGTCATGGCACAAAGCAGCGCTGTCGGACACAGTGGACTGGATTGGGTGGCGTATCTCAGTCTCAGTTTGGACAGTTTCAGTACCCCCCGACAAGTTGCAGAGAATCTTTGAACAGATCCAAGTGCTTCGTATATCCAAGCAACCCTCAGTTCGGGATCTGCAATCGTTGATAGGAAGGCTGTTGTGGTTGACCTCTGCGTGGCACTATTTGCGGCCCCTGCTCATTCCACTTTACATAGCACTACAAAAAAATCCTGCAACCATGGTGGGTATGACCATGTCACCTTTCAATCGCTGGTCAATGCTCTTGACAATCGCTTGCGGTTACCATCCACATTAGCCCATTTTCATCAATCTCTGCTGCCAGGCATCACACTGGTGCGCGTTGCCGACTCATGACATTGGAAAAAGTGGGCTCTATGCACCTTAAATCTCGCCGGGTGTGGGTCGGGCTATCTGATTCCACCACACCACATCGAAAGCTTGATGATGATGCGTTTGATGCCTGGTCCCAATTGCTGGTCTCGACTTTTCACCGTCAATGTGCCCTCCAACTCCGGTTCCATTGCAAGCTACGGCGGGCGCTATGGCCTCCAAAAATGTTGCAGGCATGGGGGGTGCAGCCTTTTTCAATGATGGCTCAGCAGTGTGGTTTCAATTTCAAATACACTTGGAGGAGGCTCAGACTGTTTGGCCTTGGATTGGGGACGACATGCAAAAGCATATCGCGCCATGGGAATTACTTGCCCAATTTGCATTGTCCTTTTGTATCGAAGCGTCCCTGCCCAAGACAAGGGGGCCTGTGGCTTGCCATCAGGCAACAGACAACAGTGCAGCTGATGCGGCCTCTGCCAAGGGCCTTTCGATGACCAAATTCTTGCACCATACTTCACATTCCAATTCTTTCCGCACATCTCGCATATTCCTGGACGTCTCAATGTGTTGGCTGCTTGAGCCGCTTCAAGCAGCCTTTGGCTACAGCTCTTGATCCTGCAGGCAGATACACCATTCCTTGGCGTCAACTGCTTTGATCTTCAGGCATGCAAGCTGTCAGGAACTGATAGCGCCTTAAGTTAAACAGCGTGCAAAAAAAATATGAAAATTTTTGAGCCAAGAAAAATTACACCGCCTTGAAAAACACACGTGTACCAAATCTCATATACCTGGGTATTACATGCCCAGTGAAAACCCTTCGATGTTTTTGGAACCTTCGTACACCTGTAGTTGGTTTTAAATCTATCTTAAGCGACCCGTTCATGTCTCTTGTTCCATGTGTGCAAGCGCGCTCGGATGATCGAACTCTGGGTTTTATTTTCTTGTTTATTTCATGTGTTTGAAATTAAATGTTGGAGATGTTCCAACCTCATGGGATGTACCACAGTTTGAACGCAACATGTTTTTGTGATGTCTCTTGTATCCAAACAAACGTGAAACGATTCCAGTGATGTCTGTTTATTCTGTTCAGTGGTCGATCTGTCATTCACTCTTTTTTCACAAGTGACGTTTGGTTCCAAGTGGGTTTTTGTGCAATGGGTCGGCATCAACTTGATGCAATCCAGCTTCTCTGGCCTATATGTGTAGGAGCAATTGGCTTCTGTCTTGGATGGTCTTCTTGCTTTGCTTGGCTTCTCTTCGGTTAATCTGGGGTATGACAGACAGTCAAGATGATTTACAGCTGCACTCAAATTGCGATGACGTGCTCCACCCTCATGCATCTGATGGTGCTGTTTTACACCGGGATACAAGCCTTGATGAGACGTTGCAGCCGCATTTCATTGATGGAGTTGATACTAGTGACCTTTTTGGTGGCCCTGGTTGTGATTTCAGTCATGATTGTGCAGATGATAGATCTTTGCTGTCAGGTGATCACGCCCCATGCCGCTTGGACGAGCTTGCAGAGGCCCCACAACAGGTGCAGAGCTCTGGGACCTCAGATCTTGGAAGGACAGACATGTCACCGACCCTTGCGCGTGAACAACATGATGCAATTTTTGCAAGATGTTTGCTTTCAAATTGTGATTTCAGTCGTTTGAAAATGCCCTGGGAAGTTGGAATTTTCAGAGACATATTTTCTGATGAGCCGGTGCCTCAGCAGCTGGTACCAGTGATGGAGATCAGTGCAGATTGCTCTTTTGGACTTGGCGTGGAGCCGCAAGCAGTTGCTGAGAAAGTTGCAGAAGCCGCCAGCTCCACTTCTGCTTACCCAGTTTTTGCATCTTGTGTTTCGTGTGCCAATGGCAAACTCTATGCAGAGCGACGTGCAAGCCTCAGAGATGCAGCCATCAGCAAACTGATTATTGTATTGAGACACCGTTTGTCAGCCAGTGTCACCGGTTGACACATTTTGGCACTTGGTGATGAAACATTGCAAGCTGATGGTGCCAGGAGTATCGTAGATGCCGTTGTTGGGGTTAGGTCTCCAGCCACGTTGGTGAAAAGAGCGAACTCACTGCTTTCCTTTCTTCGATGGGTTGCGCATGCCTGTGGTGATAGCATTGACCCTTTTTGTGAGGAGGTGTTGTGGCGGTTTTTCACCTTCTTGAAGGATACCAGTGCACCTGCTACCAGAGCAGACTCCACTTTGTCCGCAATGCGTTTTGCTCATTTTGTGCTAGGTTTTGATGGGCTTGCAACGGCGGTGTCAAGCAGGCGTTTGGTCGGGATCTCTGAGATCATGCTCTCAGGCAAGCGTTTGTTGAAGCAGGCTGCAGTGCTAACAGTGGCACAAGTGCTTGGCTTGCATTCGACTTTGAAAAACAGAAACCTACATGTCATGGACAGGGCTGTCGTTGGATACATCCTTTTTAGCCTTTATGGACGATGCCGGAACAGTGATTTTCAGTCAATCCATTCCATTGAGACTGACTTTGGACCCAATGGTGGGTTCGTAATCATTGAGACTTGGCTGGTCGTCTTGCTGCTTTGAAGACTCGTTTGCTACCCATTTTGATTCCAGCACGTGGCGTCAATGGAGAGGTTTGGGTTGCTGATGCATTGCAAGTCTTTTGTGAGGCAGGTGTCAATCTGCAGAACCCGATCGATGGCCCGTTGTTGCCGGCACCAGCTGGCGAGTCAGGAGCCTTTTTGGGTCGCAGCATGATGTCTTCTGAAGTATCAGCCATGTTAAGGAGCTTTCTTGGAGTGTCGAGCATTGGTCCTGACGAGAATGCCCCCCTCTTCTCGAGCCATAGCTTGAAGGCAACAACATTAGCATGGGCAGCCAGGTATGGCTTGAGTCCAGCCACGAGGTCATTGCTGGGCCGTCACACATCATGCTTGAATGAGACTTTCTCTGTATACTCACGTGACTTGATGGTGTCACCTGTGGTTGAATTGCAACGGGTTATTGATGGCATTGCCAGTGGAAATTTTTCTCCTGATGAACAGCGATCTCGCTTTTTTGGTGCAGTGAACGTTGATGATGTCCAAGCAAACCCAGACGCCACCGATGGTGACAAATGCATTGATGTGGATTCAGTCAAGTCGCAACAGTGCTGTGAAATGGAGGCTGAAGTTTCCCCTGAAGAACCATGCAATGATGGAGGTGCCCAACTTGCAACAGGGGACAACCCTGAGTGTGAATCAGATGACTCCTCATCAGATGACGAGGGGCAGCTATCGTCAGAGGACTCAGATGTGCCTGACCTTCCCCCTCCAAGAGTCAAACGGTTTCGGGCAAAGATCCCTGTGGAAGAAAAATGGTATGTCCATGCAAAATCTCGTCTTGTGCATCGATATGAGAACGACAGCCATGATGGAATACAAATTTTGGTATGCGGAAAGAGGCTGACGCAAGCTTATGAGCCATGCACGGAAGCCACGGCATGGAATGTTCTTGCAAGTCATGCAACAGAAGGTGATGAAACCTTTATGCTACTACGGAACGTGGCACTCTGACTTGTGCCCGCTGGTTGAAAAGAAATCCAGTGCTTGAGCTGCGTATTCATGGAATCTCTTTCCAGCGTGTTTAATTTTCATTTCACTGTGAAGCTTTCTGTGCGGTGCTAAACCAGTCACTGCGTATGATGTTGCTTTCTTGATAAGACAAACATATGTCAGAAAAATGATGCCACATGTATGGCATGGAGATGATTCCATCAACTGGATGTGGTTCAAGGAATTTGTTGCATGCACGCCACGTCAACATGCTTGTTAAGCAAGAGTTAAAACTTGTTTTGCTCGAACACCATTGTAAACCCACCCAATTTGGTGACATCTGTGTTTAATCAATTGCTTTCCTTTTGAACCTATAGTAGTCACTCGCGTGTCAGGTAGGAGCCATGACCTCTCTGGTTGATTCCGAAGCACAATTCAATTTGCGTTTGGAACAGGTGCGAGTCCCTCAAGCTCTCAGGATTGCATTGAGAAACTCAGGTATCACAACCATATCATCGTTGGCATATGCACATGGCCAGCCTGGCCAACCAATAGTTGCTGATGATTTTACAACATGGGTCAGGCAATTGGAGCCTGGTGCAACCATTGGAGCAGTATCATCATTGAAACGCCTTTTGTTCGAAAGCCAAACGCAACTCCTTGCCATGTTGAAGGAAAAAGTCACGAACCCAGAGCCTACTGCAGCCAGAAAGGTGCCTCAAGCCGAAAGGGAGGCCAGATTGGCAAATCTCAGAAACCGATTGAATGGAGTCTTGATTGAAGGCCATGCAGAACCGAGTCATGCACTATTGGATTTAGCTACCCAGTTATATGACCAGAATGTGCTGCGCTGCATCCCCTTGGAGAAGTGCTACAGCCGACTCACAGAGCTTGCAGCAACCAGCAAGACTCAGACGAAACTACTTGAAGTAGAATCATCAAAGATCATAGTGAAAGACAAGGATGCAGAAATCGAAACCAATGTGCAGTCCTCGTATCAACTTTTGGAAGCTTTGAAGCGACGTGGACTTGCTCTTGACTTTGCAGGTGTGATGTCGTATACACGACACGACAAATATGTGCAACTTCTATTTTCACACTTGAATCGAGAGCCGCCCACAGGCTACAATCGGTGCAGTGTTTCCCAGCTCATCTCTGCAGACAAAGCAGCTTGGACCTCATTGATTGAACGGAATGTGAAGCCACGACCAGACCTTGCAGGAGCTTTGGCAATGGACACTGAGCTGGAGGCATCATTGAAAACATACGAAGTGAGTTTTGCCCTTCTTCCTTTGGTGTCAAAGGCTCAACCGAAATCATCAAGTGCTGCAAGTGATTCACATGCTGCACCCAAGAGCCACCCATCCTATGGAGCTGCCAAAGGAGGCAAGAAGGGGGGCTTCCGACCTAAACCATATACCATCAAAGGGTAAGGGCAAAGGCAAGAAATCGGATCAGAGAATTCCGAAAGAAATCAGAGAGGCAGGAGGTACCGCAACCACTCCTGATGGTGCACCAATCTGTTTTGACTTTGCTTTCAAGCGTTGTCGCGAATCTGTGGCTGAGGGCTCCCGTTGCAAAAAGGGGTACCATTTATGCTGCATTTGCTATGGGCCGCATTCGATGGCCGACCATAAGAAGCATTGACTCCCTTGCCATGAAACATCTCGCAAACACAAATTTTCCTCATGTACAGACCCTGTGTTTGACCGAGCTGATGCAAGTCCGTTTCACTACAGCCCCCTTTTGCAACATAATTCTGCACAAGTTGACAATAATTGTTCCAATAAGCCTGATTTCTCTGATCACCATGAGCCTGAGACCACGAACATAAACTCAGGCACCGATCAAAGCCTTAATGCCAAAGACCCATTCATCATTGAGCTTTGTGCTGGCTCCGCACGAGTCACAGCATGCCTCCAACAGTTAGGTCTATCTGCTTCATTTGGCGTCGACCACATCAAGCAGAAGAATGCTGGGCGTGTGCTCATCGCCGATCTCACAACCAAAGCTGGTCGAGACCTTTGCTGGACTTGGCTTAAGTCCCCAAATTGCGTTGGTATGTTCGCAGCTCCTCCTTGCGGGACTTGTAGCAGAGCTAGAGGTATCCCCATTAAGCTTCCCAATGGTTTTCTCATTGCTGGCCCCCAGCCTTTGCGAACGGATGTGCAGCCCAATGGTGTTTCCAAGATGTCATACATCAATCGTCTCCGTGTGTCACAAGCCAATGCCATATATCATTTCATTACTGCAGCTGCGGAATTTTGCCTTGATAACGGTAAGCTTGTTTGCATTGAAAATCCAAGATTGTCATTGTATTGGAAGACCACTTTCTTCCAACTGTTGGCCAGCCGTTTGCAATTCACGGCACACCAAGCTTGCGCCTATGGGTCCAGCCGACCAAAATGGACAGCACTTGCACACAACACCTCTACTTTGCTTCACCTCAACCAAGTTTGCCCTGGGATCAGTGCCTCACATAAACACAAGCCATGGGGTGTTGTTCATGGACCAGCCGGCCGGAAATTTTCCACTGCCAAAGAAACTGCATATCCCTTGCCACTTGCGTATCGCATTGCATATTCCTTGGCCCAAGAACTCATTTTAAGGGGCTGGCAGCCACCACCAGTTGCCTTTTGCCCCCCTGATGACGTGTCTTATCAGTATCTACGCTCGGTAGTAGGTGTGCAGCCAAAAGCCAGTAAAATTGCACCATTGGTGTCCGAATTTCACACAAGCGTCAGCGTGCAAGTGCCAGCTGACTGTGCAGTACCCATCCAACCTGGGGACAAGTTACAATCGTCCTGGTTCAATATCCCAGCCGGCTCATGTCTCCTCAAGAAACCTCCACTCCGGTTAAATGGGGGAAATTCATGTAATGGTAATGGGGGTAATTCAGGTGACGGTAATAACCAACCCCATACCCTTAATACTGGTAACCAATCCCATAGTCTCGCCCAGGTAAACCCTGTGAATTCACCCAATGCCTGCGTTGAGAAAGTCTCGAACAAGCTACACTTTGGGATTTATAGGTCGTGTGACCAGTTCATTTCCGCAGCTTCTTGGGCTGGGCACCCTGCAGGAAGCGAGACTAGGTTACCTTGTGCCTTGAAGAATGTCTTGAACTTTTTGTCCTTGAAGTCCCCTAAAGAAGTAGCCAGACACAGGTCAGACACCTTGAATTTATGGCTAAACCGTGGTCGAGAATTGCGTGACGAAGAAAGGACATTGCATGAGTCTCTGCACCCTTCATTGAAGGGCATTCTTGCACCAAAACGTTTGCTGTTGTGGAAAGAGATGCTTGAGTACTACCAATATCCTGATGTGGCAGTGTTTGATGAGGTAATCTCAGGCATAACTTTGTCCGGAGCGGCACCTGACGTGCCATTCTTGAACCAGGTTTCAAACCAGCCAAGATCACCGAAGATGAGTTGGCGTCCTCGGCTAGGGCGTCGCGTGTAGCCTTGCTTGCATCAGTGCGATCATCGGGTGATGATGAGATCGACCTGAGGTCTTCAACAAAACGCAGGATGAAGTTGCATGTGGCTGGCTGGAGGGCCCTATCGACGTGAGCACTCTTGAACAGAGCGCTGTTGTTAGCAGGCGTTTGGGGATACGCCAATCTTCAGGCGAGGTGGTCAAGATCCGCTTGATCGATGACTTTACGGCGTCCAATGTGAACCAAACGGTCCAAGTTGAGAACGCCCCGAAGCTTCACACTCTTGACATCGTAGCCGCTTTGTGCATGGAGTTGCTTCGTCAGCATGGGGACACTGAATGGATGGGCAAGACCATCGACCTGTCTTCAGCCTACCGTCAGCTTGGTGTTTCCCCACGCTCCCGATGGGTTTCATACATTGCTGTCTACGACCCCTCCACAAAATCTGCAAAAATATACTCCATGAGGGCGTTGCCTTTTGGTGCCAGTAGGTCTGTGTATTCATTCCTTAGAGTAGCTCACTCCCTGTGGTGGCTTGGTTGTGTTTCTCTTAAGTTCCCTTGGAGTAGCTTCTTCGACGACTTCATAACCCTCTGCAGAAAGAGCGAAGTGCCCACCATGGAGATTGCGACAAAGCAGTTTTTCCGCTTGTTAGGTTGGCTGGTCTCGGAGGGTGACAAAAACCTCCCCTTTGCTAGCACCTTCAAAGCGCTAGGGGTCGAAATTGATTGCTCACAATGGAGGTCCGGCCTGGTCCTCTTCCGCAACACTAGGAAAAGAATTGATGAGCTAAAGACCACGATAGAGCAAGCAATGAAAACCGGGAAGTTGGGCCCTAAGAGCGCGCTAGGGCTGAGAGGTAGGGTGCAGTTTGCTAAGAGTCAAATATGGGGCAGATCCGCAAAACTCTGCCTATCCGCTATCACTGCCCATGCTTACAGTGACAGAGGCGAGTCGTTGACGGATCATGCCATTGCCTGTTTGCAAGCGTTTGTAGATAGCCTTGTTGCCGCAAGACCCAGGGAAATAACAGCCACCTGGGACAAGCCAATGCTTTTGTTCACGGATGCAAGTTTCAACCCTGATGGGTCCCACTGGCCTTGCGGCCTCGGTGGTGTACTTTGCGATGAGACGGGTAGACAGTTGGCAGCAATCTCCATCTCTCTGACTGGGTCTGACCTAAAAACTCTTGGGTACCCCTTGAAATCCACAGTCATCTTTGAAGCGGAACTACTTGCGTTGGTGCTTTGTGTGAAACTCTGGAGGAAGATGCTCCGAAATCGCCCTTGTGTCATGTATGTTGACAACAATGGTGCCAGGGACGTGGCGATCAGTGGCAGCGCGAGGACTTGGCCAGGGTCAGCGCTAGTCTCTGCCCTGCTCAAACAGGAGGATGCTGCCTGCCTAACAGCTTGGCATGCAAGGGTTCCTTCCTCTAGTAATATAGCTGATGCCCCTTCTAGGAATTCCTCCCAAGGTATCCTTGTTAAGTTCCTCTCAGCTGATTTGGTGAGGCCTCACCTAAATAAGCTGATAGGAAATCTTGAGCACAACGGTTAAAGTGGGGAGTGCGGGTGACATGCCTGTGGAAGCTGCTGGATATGTTTTCTTTGCAATTAGCCACTTTGGCCATGTGACCGATGCAGGTCGTTTGATGTTTGCAAATGAAAATGAAATGTGGAAGATGTGGCGAAAGGTCGTCACGGTGGATGAGAAATCCAGCATGGAACAGTTTGAGATTCTCCCCACGCTGTGTCAAAAAAGGATGAGCGAGTGTTTGCATTCTGAATCCAACAGCGCTGTCATTTTCCGCATGTGCACATGTTGTTTTTTTTGTTTAGGGTTTTTATGTTTTCTTTTTCGAACTTGTTTCGATTTGTAACTTGGAAGGATGACTTCTACACTTGGCGTCTTAGGGTGTAACTTAAGCAAACTGTCAGGAACTGATAGCGCCTTAAGTTAAACAGCGTGCAAAAATTTTATGAAAATTTTTGAGCCAAGAAAAATTACACCGCCTTGAAAAACACACGTGTACCAAATCTCATATACCTGGGTATTACATGCCCAGTGAAAACCCTTCGATGTTTTTTGAACCTTCGTGCACCTGTAGTTGGTTTTAAATCTATCTTAAGCGACCCGTTCATGTCTCTTGTTCCATGTGTGCAAGCGCGTTCGGATGATCGAACTCTGCGTTTTATTTTCTTGTTTATTTCATGTGTTTGAAATTAAATGTTGGAGATGTTCCAACCTCATGGGATCATGGGATGTACCACAATTTGAACGCAACATGTTTTTGTGATGTCTCTTGTATCCAAACAAACGTGAAACGATTCCAGTGATGTCTGTTTATTCTGTTCAGTGGTCGATCTGTCATTCACTCTTTTTTCACAAGTGACGTTTGGTTCCAAGTGGGTTTTTGTCCCACCCAATCTTCGATTCCCGCCCTTTGCATACGTTGGGTTTTGATGCAGACGCCAAAAATCGTCAACTTCACAGTTATGGCTACGGTTGGAGTCGCCTTTCTTCAACAACAACTCGGTGATGACACTGCAAGCCGCGTGCGACAATTCGAGCAAATTGTTGCAGCATGCGCAGCCGTGCTGCAATTTCTTGGAAGGCCTCGCTTCCTCGATTCCCTGTTCCAATTATGGAGCGGACTGACCCATTCGTTGATTTTGATGGAGGCCCTCCTTTTTCCTGAGCAGCCAGTTCAGACCAGTTCTCAGCTCGCTTTGCCAAGGGAGAACCTTCCACTGTCCTCTATTATGGACGACCGGTTCCAGCAGTGGGCACCGCTCATACCCTTGGCTATCCAAAGCCTTGCTGAACACACAGACTGGTTCCATGAGAAGTACGATAAGAACCTTCACAAAGAAATGGCTGCACTTTGGACGACGCTATGTTACTTTTCCAAAGCATTTACCAAATTTTGCAGCTACGGCCAGACGCTACAGCTGCTGCTCATGCTGCACCTGACACAGGGGGCCCCGATACCGCCCCTACTGTCGTCATCGCGCCCTTTGCATTACCCGACACTGTCACACTTGCTGATCCCTGGACATCGACCTGACGGAATACAAGTGACAGAGTGCGGGTGACATGCCTGTGGAAGCTGCTGGATATGTTTTTTTTGCAATTAGCCACTTTGGCCATGTGACCGATGCAGGTCGTTTGATGTTTGCAAATGAAAACGAAATGTGGAAGATGTGGCGAAAGGTCGTCACGGTGGATGAGAAATCCAGCATGGAACAGTTTGAGATTCTCCCCACGCTGTGTCAAAAAAGGATGAGCGAGTGTTTGCATTCTGAATCCAACAGTGCTGTCATTTTCCGCATGTGCACATGTTGTTTTTTTGTTTAGGGTTTTTATGTTTCTTTTTCGAACTTGTTTCGATTTGTAACTTGGAAGGATGACTTCTACACTTGGCGTCTTAGCGTGTAACTTAATCAAGTGACCCAGAGAGGTTGAAAGTGGCCACCTCAATTTAACATTCAACCGCGTGACCAAAAAGGTTGTTGCAGTCCGCTGACTGGGTGCGTCAATCGATTAGTTTTGGGGAGTTCATACTCCGGCTGGTTGATTTTCGATAAAGTTTGGCGCTTTGGGAACTCCCCACCTCTTTATATCGATCTTAATATACCCCGCCTTCTGGGTTGTTTGATCGGTTTGGTTTGGGGTACATCTCTCTAGGTCTTTCTGTGCAAAAGGGACCCGCTGGTTCATTGTAGTATGACAGGGTTTGACCTGGTCTTTGCACCACGCTTTAAAAAAAACATGCACTCTTGCGGCAGCCTTCGGTGTTGAATGTTTAATTGTAGGATCGTAACATTTGGGAAACTGAAGCAACGGAAACCATTGCGTGAACTAAAACGTAGTGTGCATTTTCAGCGTTGTTTTTGCAAGTTGTGATTTTCAATTTTTTCAACCGTACCATTTTTTTGGGTCATGACATACGGAGGAGGTTTCCCTGCTACAGTTGTATGTCTTCAGATGGTAGCTGCGAGACCTCGAAGTGATGTCCGGTTGGGATTTACTGATCTGCTGATGCAGGTGGGGCAACGGAATTTTTCATCGTGACACTGATGTGATTCTGCAGTTACAAGGTGGCACCAAGGGTGTAGTGTAGCCCCCCCCCAAAAAAGTTGGAAACTTTACTACAGCTGTTTACAGTCTGTTTCATCCAAGCGACCAAATGTAACATGAAAAATGCATCAACACCACGCCTTTTGGCCTGCTGAAAACGATTTGCACTTTATGATGACTTTATCCAGTTTTTGTTTCTGATGCTAGTTGAGGGATGTTGAGAGTATCCAAGCATTGTGGGGGACCAGCAGGTGAAAGTGAGATGCTGCACAGAGTGCGCAAACATGGTTAATCACTAATACTTATTTAACACGAAGGGCGGTTGATGGGAATTTTTCGGGATGGCGCTGGAGTGATGTTCTCTTGTTTAGTGATTCGTCTGTGATAGTTCTTGTGCCAACAACACTTCATTCGTGCGGATCTGTGTTTCTTTGGTTGATGAATGGCTATATAACTTATTTAACTAATGGTTATGTAATTGTTAATAGTTCATCATGGCAAACTTTAGAGTGGATCAGCCTTACCCGCCCGACTGCCTCTCAGAGAGTTGGTTGGCACATGTGCCCAACTCAAAAACGAGAACAAATGCGTTTGATTTGATTATCCCACTCTTGCAGCCTCATCCCAGTCTTGCAGCCATGGATGATGACGTTGTAGCAATTGTGGTGGACAATGGCAGTGGAATGTGCAAGGCCGGCTTTGCGGGTGACGATTGTCCACGAGCGGTTTTCCCATCCATCGTTGGGTGGCCAAAACCTGGAATCGTGGACATGGACAAGGACAGCTACTAGGTCGTGATTTCAGCCTTATGACGAAAACTAGCTCTTTTGAGCTGAGGGGTTCAACCCGAGACATGTTGGGGTAGTTTGGCCCGCAATGGTGAATGCTTTCTGAAAACTGGCAACTTCATAGTGAGTCAGCATCAACCTAGTGATAGCTTCTATTCATCTCCGCCCTAACCCTGCCAGGCAGCTTTCGTACCTTTCCACCAGTCCTCAAGTTGATGATGTTGATCACCCAGACAACTGTTGGATGGTTGCTGTTTGAAACCAGCAACAGCTCAATCATATCACGGTACATCCCAGTTTTCTCTACCATTAGCAATCATGGACCATTCCAGTTACAGTTGGATAGGGAGATGCACCAGCCAACCAGGCTATATTGGAAATGAAGCACAGAAAAAAAGCCGCGCGCTGAAATTGCACTACCCCATCCACGATGGCATCGTCACCAATTGGGATGAAATGGAGACTAGGGCTGGTTTCAGTCATATTTATGTTGATCAACCAGATAAAACATGTTCCGTCCAACCCGGACGTTGCTCCACACTTTCAATCATCATCATCACCACCATCATCATCATCATTATCATTATCATTATTATTATTATTATCATCATCACCACCAGTGTCAACTCATGTGGAATGGGGTAATACCATCAACTTATATGTCTTATGATCTAAATCTGCCACCCCCTATGACAAATATGTTGAATGGTGTAATCACATCAACTTATCTTCATAAGGGATCATAAATCCACCACCCCCTCTGGCAAATATGTTGAATAAGGAATAATGTCAACTTATCTTCATAAGGGATCAAAAAATCCACCACACCCTTTGACAAATATGCTGAATCTGAAAATAGCATCAACATATCTTCATAAGGGATCAAACAATCCTCAACCCCCGTGGCAAATATGCTGAAACTGATAATAGCATCAACTTATCTTCATAAGGGATGATGATGAAGATGATGATAATGATGATGATGATAAGGATGATGATGATGATGATGATGATGAGGATGAGGATGAGGATGAGGATGATGATGATGATGATGATGATGATGATGATGATGAGGATGAGGATGAGGATGATGATGATGATGATGATGATCATTATGGATCACATATACATCTACATTTTGAAAGTCCACCGACATGGCATTTCAAAAATACACAACCCTTCCGCAATTCTAGCGCGGAGCAACGTCAGGGTTGCACCGAACATGTTTGTTGCAACAGTGCCCTGCATATTTTTCGGGCAACCGTCACCAAAAAGGAGAAAATTTGGCATCACATCTTCTACAATGAGCTTCGAGTGGCTCCAGAAGAACATCCAGTCTTACTGACCGAAGCAGCTTTGAACCCAAGGGCTAACCGCGAGAAGATGACCCAAATCATGTTTGAGACCTTCAATGTGCCAGCCATCTATGTCATAAGCCAGGCTTGTTTGGTTTTGTATGCATCTGGCCGGCTTACCGGATTGGTGATGAACAGTGGCGAAACGGTGAGTGAAGCTGTGCCCGTTTACGAGGGCTATCCTGTGCCACATGCCATTCTGGCTTTGGCCTTGGGAGGTCGCCAGCTCACGGAGTACATGATGAAGCTCCTGACTGAGCGCGGTTACTCCTATGGCACCAGCCCTGATCGCGAGATGGTGGGGGACCTCAAGGAGCTGAGTAGCGAACAAGTTACGACTCATTTGGGGAATGTTTTTTTTTTGAAGGGTGGTAGTTGTGCAACTTGATCACCGTTGATTGATTGTTGATCAATGGTTTTCCTTTCACAACCTGGCCACGGTAGTCAGGAGAAACTTTGTTACATCGCCTTGAATTTTGGCAAGGAGATGGACACTGCATCTGAAGTCAGGGAGCTTGAGAACCACTATGAATTGGAGGACGGAGACACCATCACCGTGGGTACCCAGCGTTTTCGCTGTCCAGAAGCCTTGTTCCAACCAAAGCTGATGGGCAAGGAGGGCAGCGGCATTCATGACACTACCTTCCAATCCATTATGAAGTGTGATGTGGAAATCCAGAGGGATTTGTTTGCAAATGTGGTACTTTCTGGTGGCAGCAGCATGTTCCCGGGCATTGACAAGCGCATGAGCAAGGAGCTGGCTGCTTTGGCACCTGACATGGACATCAAGGTGATTGCTCCCCCGGAGCGTAAGTACACTGCCTGGCTCGGTGGTTCCGTCATGTGCTCCCTGACTTCTTTTGAGGAGATGTGGATCTCGCAGAGCGAGTATGATGAGTCTGGTCCTGCCATTGTCCACGGAAAATGCTACGGAGCAAACCCGTCCTAGTCGGGTTTCCGGCTTTGCGGTGCTGTGAGTTTCCCAATGTGCAAACTTAAATGCACGTGCTTTTAATCGATTCATGCATTGGCAGCCTTGGCTGTGTCGCAAAGGGTGCCCAGGTTCACAGCTTGCGGGCGGCTCGGCGAGTGAAAAGATTCATCCGTGATCGCCATGGTGGTTGTACCCAACGTGCTGCCTACAGGGCCTACAGTTATCATGCTGATCTTTTAAAAGAGAGGCCGTCAAAAATAATCACTGGGATATTCTTGGCTATTTCGCCTATTCTACCCTCACTAAACATCAATCACTGACTAACCCAACTATTGTAATCCTGTGTAATCCTCTATTGTTGCCTGTTATTTATTATTTGCAACCATGAATATTGTTGGTTAGTATTCGTATCCACCATTATTACACCATGATTAATCATGGCGATCTGACCTCCAAAACCGTGTATTTCAACTCCGCTGGCTCCCTATGGCCCCTGCCAAGCACTTGAGTAGTTGGTTGATTAAAGTTCTTCTGTTTATCTAGGTATTTTTACTAATAATAAGATATCTATATAATTACATATATATGGGCCTGTTTCCAACTGCGTGGTTTAAATTTCAGTGAATGGAATCTGAAGAGCCTTGGACATGTCTTGTCATGACCGCCTTTATGTTTTTGTTCAAGATCTCCTTCCATGGACCGTGCTGTTCTACCCTGTGGGGCTATAGCTGGAGTTTCACTACTTGGCTGGAGTTGGTTGCAGGCGGAGGGCCCCAGGTTAGCTGCAAACACCCTGATTCATTTGAGCAGACCTTTGTGGCCATTGGTGTTGGAAGAGCTCCTACCCGGGCAGCACTGGTATCAGTCAGTGTGGACATTGGGAGGCGCATTCATACTTTGGCATTCGTGGCGTGAGGTAATCTGGGTGGTACAAGCTATTCTGGGGATTCTCTATTGGTTGCTGTGTTTAGTGGGCTCCAGCTTGGAGGCATTCACTCGTTGCTGGCAGCAGGTTCTCACATCTCGGCTTGGTGGAAGACAGCCACCAGGGCCTTGCACTGCAACAGAACAGGAAGGCGTCTTTACCTGGCAGGTGATGGCAGTGGTGGCAGGGGCAGCTCCTTTGCCACTTGGCACATTTGTGTTGGTGAGTAGACCCCCTGAATGGGACGAGGTGCTGGTCATAGGCTTCTCAGAAGACCAAACCATAGCATTATGCCGTACAACTGTCACAGATGGGACGGATTGGGCTTGGGTGTTGGTTCATATGAATGGTCTCCACTTGCGGTTGGTCCATGTGGCGGCGGATGGATCCCACCGTGCTCCCCCTGGGGTAGACGAGAACCATGTGAATTGGATTTGCATTCCACCAGCGGGGGCACAGCCTTGGCGTCCTGGTGCTCCCGAAATGGCCAACCGCACTGTGGAGGGCAACATGATCCTAACTCAATACCGTATGAACCCGGGCCAGTGGATTGTCAATCAGCCTGGGGTTTCAGGCGATCTCCAACCTATGGCTATGCAGCTTCCTGGCCCAATCGGTCCCGGCGGAGCAGGAGGCGGTGCTTTGGGTGGGGGGCCAGGAGGGGCTCCCGCGCTGGGTGTTGGCGCGCCACTAGGGGGCCAGACCCAGCTCCCAGACTTGAAAGCATTAGAAGATGCGGTAACGCAACTCCAAGCCATGGCCCTCAGCCCAAGCTCTGCTCGCCATGGCCGGGGCCGATCCCAGAAGAAAGACAAGGAAAAGAAAAAGAAGAAGAAACGTTCCAAGAAGAAGAAGTCCCGGTCCTCAAGCTCTTCGAGCTCATCCAGCCGTTCCCGAAGTGCAAGCGCGAGCAGTGGATCCTCAGGGGGCAAGAAGAGGCCTCTCCGATTGAGGGAGGATGGCAAGGACCGCAAGGTCCCTTTGTCCAGCCTGACTCACGTGGATCAGTTGAAACTGAAGAAGCGAGGGGATTTAGTAGCCTTTGCAGCTCGTCACCCTGGAGCCCTGACTGCCCATTTTCTGGCGAGTGTGTTCACAAGGCTTTCCAAAGGATCCCTGACAAGGTCTTCCCAGTTGCGACAAGTGTCAGTCACATCCTGGGCTCATCAATTCTCGGGCCTCACAGAGATTCGAGACATGAAGGAGGTGGCGACTTTGGCAGAGATACTGGACATGGTCAATCGCAAGGAGATTGCGCAGGCGTTGGACGTCCTCTGCCAGCGCATTCTGGCCATACAAGCAGCAAAGCAGAAAGGAGGCACATGGGAAAGAGCAGAAGCCATCGAATTGGTGGACAACAGAAAGGCATTGGCCAGCACGAGCATGCTGGCTTTGACAAACCAATGAGAAGGAGGTTTAGGCGCTCCTGGTTTGCTTTGGGTGGTGCATCAGTTGGGTCATTTGGTTATGATGCTTTTTATGCCAAGGTTGGGCAGGCACTTGTTGCGGCTCTGAACTGGCCTGGAAGCGATGGTGGATTGCCAGCTCAGGTGCGCAGAACCTTTAGAATTCTTGGGAAGCCTTGGTGCATGGCGGAATTTAAGACAGAGGGAATTTCGAAGAAGGTTCTCGCTGCAGAGTCGCCGGCGCATGTTTTCCCGTTGCCACCCATGAGCATGAAGGGGCAGCTTCTGTCTCTGGCTGATTGTGGGAATGACGTGGCACGGCAGTGCCTTTACTATGGTGGGAATCTCATTGTGTCCGTGCTGAATTGGTTGCATGGAGGGCGTGAGGGGCATCATGATGAAGTCCTTAGCGCAGCTCACAAGAGAGTGCATGGCAGAATAGCCAGCATTCTCCAGGCTCAGGTGCTGACCGACGAGCCTGTTCTCAGCTCTCAGGGAGTTGACGCTTATTTGCGGCATTCACAGCTCTACAATGGCAGTGGAGTTGTTTTAGCTTTGGGTGTGCGAGGCGGGGTACCGGACCGGGCCGCCGATGTTCTTTTGGCGGATCATTTGGAACCTCATTTTCCGGAGATGAGCCAACAGATTCGTAATCCGACTAGATTGTTGTTTGCATCCCGAAAACGCCCCAAGTTGGTCAAACGTGGCTATACATGGTTGGCACCTTCCTACCCCGAGCTAGTTCGCAAGAATGTCAAGGCAGGTCTTCATAAACTCAAACATCCCCATCAAGTTGCACAGCATCGGGGCAAACTGGTCTTGGCTGGTGCGTTTGCGGTTATGAAGGATGACAAGGAAGACAGGGTTATAACAGATCCACAGGTTAATCAGTTGTTGGACCCCGAGCTTTTGCCTCGTCCAAGGTTTGCTTTCATTCCTTCTTTGAGGGGGGTGACTGTTCCCAAGACTGGCACTGTAGTAGTATCAAAGAGGGATGCGAGGCATTATTTTCGCCGGCTACGAATAGGTCGCAGATGGGCCCGTTGGCTGTGTGGGCCAGCTGTACACCTTCCATCGCGGCGTGGAGGAGTTCGCAGTATGTTTCCCGCATGTCAATCTACCCCCATGGGATTTGGGCCATCGGCTGGGTGGGCTCAGGGTCTGACTGATGTAGTAGCTATAGATGCGCAGCTTCCCCAAGATCAGCGCCTTCACCCTGACGTTGTGGTTCCAGGTGAGTTACCAATTTGGGGTTCAATTATTGATGATATTTGGGCTTTGGATCACAAGGAAACCGCTGGTTGTCAACCGATTGGGCCCTCGTGGCTGCAACGTGCGGAGGACAGCTGGTGTTTGCGCGGCGTTGAGCCGAACTCCAAGAAGTCAGTGAATGCTGCAGAAGGCGAAGAGATTCAGGGTTACTTTGTGCATCCACATGATCATTGGGTTGGAGTATCTATGGATAAGAGGAGGCATTTGTTTCAGGCAACCATCAACATTTTGCTACGGCGTACAGTGGTGGTAGCAGTGATTGACCGGCTGATAGGGAAACATAGTTTTGTTCATTCTGGTCGTCCTTGCTTGAGATCAATTTTCGAACGCACTTATTTGTGGATCACGTCAGTTAGGGGTAAGAAACGTGCAATGGTTGAACTACCTGATGATGTATGGTTAGAGCTTCTGTCATCGGCATTGTTGCTTCCATTTGCACAATTTGATCTCTCCAGCACGTGGTCTACTCGTATTGAGTGCTCAGATGCCTCCATGACAGGTATTGGCCGGGCCTTTGGCATTGTCCCAGAGGTGGTGGTGCGGACCCTGGCCAGATATACAGACCATCATAAGATCTACACCAATTTGTCACTTCCATGGGGTATTGGTTTGAAACAGCCTCACCAATGTCCAATGCGAAAAGTGCGAATCCCTAATGAGCGCATCAAGTGGACCAAGATTGGTATCCCATGGCAATGCTCTCACATCACCTTAGGTGAAGGTGATGCGGCTTGCTGGACAGCAGAAGATCGTCTCAGGCGCCCACTGGATGACGGAGGGCGTTTTGTACATGGTTTAGATTCAGCTGCTTGCACGGGGGCATTCACAAAGGGGAGGTCCAGTTCTCATCTGCTCAATTTGCGGTGTCGCCGTATTGCCAGTATTAACATTGCAGGTGGCCACGAGGTTTTTTACCCATGGTTGCCCAGTGGTGACAACCCTGCTGATGAGCCCTCGCGCAGGTTTGAGTCTTCACCGCGGAAGGCTGAGAGCTCTGAGCTGGCTTCCGCTGAGCCGATCATTGAGATCGCGGAGTTGGGGTTGTGGCCATCCCACCAATGGTTTTTCATTCATTTTTGCAGTGGTCCCCGTCGTTCAGATGATTTGTTAGATGCTGTGGAAAGGGTTGGACGAGAGCATGGTTTTGATATTCAGGGCTTGGCCGTAGACCCATTGGCATCGTTTTGCAGTTCAGCGATTGAAGGGGGCTCATGTGAGGTTGCAAGTGATTTGTTGAATCAACAATTTGGTGGTTGGATCCTCAATTTTATTCACCACAAACGTGTGGTTGGCGGATTTGGATCTCCCCCTTGCGGTACTATCTCAGCGGCTAGACATCAGCCGTTGAACAGGCCGGGGCGAAAGGCTCCACGGCCGCTGCGGGCTAGAAGCAGTCCTTGGGTTCCACTAAGCTATTGTGGTAAACAAGAACAAGCTGCTGTCAATGTGGGCAGCGCGCTGTTTCTCATCACGGTGGGACTCTTGGGTGAGATAGCTATTGGCGGTGGCTGGGTTGGCCTTGCGCACCCCGCTGACCGGGGTCGGGACCCTTACCCGTCCTTCTTCTGCACTGAGGAGGTAAAATATTTCATGCGAAAGTTCAAGCTCAAGTACCAAGTGGTGGATCAGCTTAGTAGAAAACCGACCGGCTTACTGATTCCATGTGCATGTTCTTCTATCAGCAGCGTGTGCGACCAGAAAGAACCACACCGGTTGCACCTAGGTTTTGATTTGCATGGAAAATTTCGGGCCACACTCACAGCCAAATACCCTCTCGGTTTCTCTCATCGTCTGGCAGAAAGCTTTGTGTTGCGTTTAGTTTTGGCTCACTCCAGGCACTATGTGATGCCATTTGCACCTAGGAAGTCTGCTGCGGCTGGCACAGACCCGTGGGGGGCTGGCGTAGATGTGGGCTGGCAGTGGCCCGAACCGAATCCAAGTTTTCTTGCTTCAGTCCTTGAAACCATCAACCATTCAGAAATACACAGCTGCCCTCGAAGACCTCAACAGTGAGTTGAGAGCTCATGGCTATCAGTGGCAGGATATGAGCGAGGAACAACAAGACAGTTTTATAGCAGAATGGTTGATTGATGGGTGCGAGGCAGGGGCTAGCAAAGCTGCGTACGGTTGGGCATTGTCAGCGGTGCAGAAGGTGCATCCTAGGCTGAGGCTGAAAACAGCCTGGCGAGTATTTGATATTTGGGGGCGTCAGCAACCAACTAGACAGGCACCAGCAGCTACGCCGGAGTTTCTGCATGGGATGATGGCTATGGCTCTTTTTTTGGGCAAACCCCATGTTTCCTGTGTCATGGTCTTCTGCTATGCTGGTCTGCTTAGGGTTCGCGAAGCTATGTCCTTGCGATACCGCGATATCATCCTGCAGGCTGATTCGGTCACATTATGCTTGGGCGAAACGAAACGTGGCATGGAACAAAAGGTTGTCATGCGGAACATATCTGTGGTGCATTTCGTCATGCAGTTTCTTAAGCGTTTTCCTGGAAAGGCGGATGATTTGGTTTTCACTGTATCCTATGCCTCTTTTCTGCGATGGGTCAAGAAGTTGTCATGGTTGCTAGGAGGTGATGATATGGTGGTTAGCACCCATACCTTCCGTCGATCTGGAGCTTCGGAACTGTGTCGTTTGGGGATGCCACTGCAAGATATACTTCTATACGGTCGTTGGTCCTCTGAACGGGCTGCTAGAGAGTATATACGTCAGGGGGAAGTTGCGGTTCACCGCAGTCGCCAAGCCCAGCGTGGTGACACCCGCGAACGGATCCACAAATGGGCTTTATCCTTGAGTTTTTCCTGGTCTTTTTTAGACTTGCTTACAAAACATAGTGGCTTGGTTATCCCAACCCGTCACTTGACAAAGGAGCGCTTTCACACGTGTGAGCAGTCGATCTTTTCTTTGTTGGGCACTTTCCAGTCATAAGGAAGCATGGGAAAGCTCTGCGCGCTTGATCTTTCAATTCCACCACATTTAAGATGTTTTGGTGAAACATGCCTTTGACTCACTGAAGGTAGGTGAGTACATACATCCATCTCCAATCTGATTTGAAAAGAGCTGCCAGTGCCCGGAAGGGTCCGATGAGGATGACAGCAACGCCGAAATCTTAAATGGGCCTGTTTCCAACTGCGTGGTTTAAATTTCAGTGAATGGAATCTGAAGAGCCTTGGACATGTCTTGTCATGACCGCCTTTATGTTTTTGTTCCCAGCTGCGCACCCCTCCCAGCCCTTCTTAAATATATATATATATATATATTCTTTTCTCAGTATGGTTTCATCCCAATCGCCAGAAACACTCCAGGAAAGCCATGCAGCATGGTCACAAACAATGCTCATGACTGTCAGGCCGTCAGGCCGTCGTGGGAACTCACTCATCGGAGGTCCGATGATGTGAATCAGGGCTAAAAATGCAACCAATCAGGGCTGTTTAATGGTTAAACTATTGATAAATGAATGATTAATCATGGTTAATAGTTGTTCATTCAAAAACATATTCTAACTGTTAGTCATGAGATACCCTCCGGTAATCTAACATAGTTGGCTGGGACATCACCTAGAAATTGTGGATTTTCCAGCCAGCTATGTTTGATTACAAGAGCGTGTGTTTTATTGGGGTATCCCGGTATCCCCCAAACCAACACTTCTCCCCCAAATCAGAGCCTGTGGTTTGGTGGCATGTTTCGTCCAGGGTGCTATCGTGCTATCCACCTTAGTGCAAGGAATTTTAGAACAATCGAACTTTCCAGCACCTGGGAGCACCTGGGTATTTTCTACAGAATTCATGGCATGGGACTTGTGGATGCAGCGGCGCCTGAGGCAATCGAAAGCATTCGCTCCTGCCCCCCCTTGAGTTGATGCGCTGAGCTGCTTTGGAGCTGGAGATTCAGCATGTTGCGGGTGGGCCATCACCATGCGCAGCGCGGGTAGCATGTTCAATCAAGTTGGAGAAAGAGATTTGTGGGGGTAAATTGGATCGTAACATGTGTTGAAGGGATGTTGTACATGTTTCGATCATTTCTGATCTTAAAATTGAATGGAATGTGAATAGGGCGCCAAAACACATGGAAACACATGGGTTCACAGCGTTCCGTTCTGATTCTACTTGCAATCCAAAGTGCCATTCAATTTTCCGGGGCAAATCTGGAAACAAGGACCTCATGACTGTGCCAAGTGGGTGTTATGTTCGTATGATTGAACGTTGTGAGCTGAAACCCTTTGACAACCCACACGTTAAATGTCTCTGGCTGTTGCGGTTTCGGTCCTGCCAGTGTCAGTTGCGAGTCGCACACCGCCTTAGAAAAATTGCGTCTTGATGATTGGATATTATTGGCATCAAATTGTGTCCTGTCAAACTATGTGAGTCAACCACTCAAATGGCCAATCAGCCAGTCATTGCCTGGGATTGAGTTTGTTGTCCAGTGGAAACAGGGATGAGGCAAGCGTGACCGTTCAACATCGTGACTGCGTTTGGCATCAGATTTACTTGCCAAATGTGGTCTTGAGTATGTAGAACTGAATGCATCATGCTCACCAAGCATTTGCATGCATTTGCCGCATGCGTTGGTTCAAAATCTTGAACTCTAGCAACCCAATTTGAACAGATCTTCAAATTCATTTGACTTGCACATGGCCAGTTTTTTTTCCCTCGTTGTCAATGGGCAAACAAGTTTTTTTTAATGCTAACATAAATTAACTCAGCGAGTGCCGACAGAAACTTTTGTTCTCCAAATTTGTCGCCATGTCGGAAGGTGGTAACACACCTCTTGCGGAGGAACGTGCGGTTTATTTTGTTCAAGCACCGATGATCAGAGACCTCGCTGCAGGAAAAAGACGAAGCAAAGAAACGTCGGATTGATGATGCCATAGCACGTTGTGAGGTGCCAAAGTCCCTTATGGACTTCAAGCGGAATGGGGGAATCCCTTCGCCGTTGGAACCAAAGCCATTTTCAGAAATATGAGTCACTTGGTAGGTCATGGTGGTTGCACAATCTGCATCTTCACTTGGTAGTACTTGGTCACATTCCTCCGCTGGCCAGGCCCCAATCCATCCAGATTTCTTGGTGCCAAAACCAGTGGCAGATGTGGAGCCTGGTTCTGAGCCACCCTCCAAGAAACAAAAACCCAACAGAGGTATGAACAAGAACAAGGACGGAGATGACATGCTTTGAGTCCATTCTTGCGGCAAAAGAAAGGGTACAGGGAACCATCATGGATATTTTTGGTTGGCAGTTGTATGGCAGATCGGAAACGCACCGTTGTAAGGTACCTGGTGTGACAACTCTTTATTTGGCATCTGGCTATCATATTTGTCACGTCAAGCGAAATTCTGTGGTCTTAACATGCAGTTCCTTCAGATTCTTTGTTCAGATTGCGCAGCTTCAGAGTGAGTTTCCCCAACACTTGGGGATATAGAACTCATAGTATGTCATGGAACCAAATAGAACCGACAACTTCTGGTAAGCGAGATTAGAACCAATCATGACTCATGGTAGCAATTTGTCCGATTCTCCAGGAGCGGCGAGAGAATGTTGCGGCCATGAAAAAGGCCACAATTGTCACTGGGGATTCCTCAACAATATGAGGGCCAAGTTATCGGCGAAAAGATTGACCCAGAAGTGTTTTTTGTTTTGTGGGTTGATGACTTTGACCCATGTCCATGTCGATAAAATTCCGGAATCCGCAGAGTAAACTCAGCCAGGTTGGCAAATCCCAAGATCCCTAAGTTTTGAGCTTGTTGGTTGCAAACCGGTATGAGTTCCCAAGGCAGCTTCCCTGAATTGGGGTATTCAACATTATAAATACATATGAAGTTATATGCAGTTACATAATTATATAGAATATAATATACATATATACATAATACAATATACATATATATAATATAATATAATATAATATAATCTAATATACATATATATACTATACATATATATATAATATAATACAATATAATATAATATAATGTAATGTAATGTAATCTAATCTAATATAATATAATTTAATATACTATAATATAATATAATATAATACAATATAATATAATATAATATAATACAATATAATATAATATAATATAATATAATAATATATATATGTGCTCATCACTTGTCAGGTGGAATCATAGCTGTGGCCTACAGCTCAGTTCCTTTGGCTCATGAGTGCGGTCCCTTGGGCCTCGGCACTCGAAGCTATTAGAGAGCTCCGCTGGTGGTTTCCCCCTAGTCAGTCTAGTTGTTCTCTGTCTGGCATTTTGCTTGGAGCCATATTTATCGGTGCCTTTTTGCTGCGGGGCACTTGTGTCAGCTTGCCTGCTGTCCTCCAAGTGCCGCATCTGGATTTGGCATTGTGTAACTTCAGCCTTCGCTATTTGGTACGAACTGCCAGCTGCCAGGGGGCGAGTGGAACTCCGCTCTAGGTTCAGGGAATATCACAGTGCCCACTACAGTTTTGGTAGGAAGTTTGGAAGGCGCCGGAGTGCGTCTCCTGGCTCACCTAGTTCGATGTCGTGTTTCAGGTTTCATGGTTTTGCTACCTGCTTTGGAAGAAGTCTTCGCTCTTCTGGAGCAGTTAGTGGATGGCGATGGAGACAGTTTGGTGGTTCAAAAGGAAGTAGATGTTCCTCTGGAAGATGCTCGAGGAAGAAGGCTTGGTTCAGGACGGATGGTGTTGGTGGACATGCCCGCCGAGTGTGCGGCTCATTTCGTGCGCACTCCGGCCTTGCGCGGCAACGCCGCTGCCGGTTTGTTGCGGATGATGGCCCAGAACTCAATTGCTCGCCCCTCCATGCGAGGAGCTCACCAAGCGGCAGAATTCTGGATCAGCGAGCTGGCCGCGGACGAAGTTTTGCTGGAGCATTTCACTGCCGAAGAAGGAGAGGCAGCTTCGCCCGTTCAGTCCAATGTCAGCCCAGAAGTTGTTCAGCAGTTGCAGGCGCGCATTGCCCAACTGGAGACGCAGCAAGCGGCGCCCTCTGGTGGCCTAGCTCCAGTGGTAGACCTGGAGCCATGACCTCTTGTGGCCGGAAGGTCAGTGCTGTTTGCCCCTGGCACTGTCGCTGGGGCAGTTCCACCAGGAACTTTGGAGCGCCTTCGCTCCTTAGCCGGACCTCCTCGGGGTCGGTTTGCCCGCACAGAGGGGTTGGCAGAGGAGAATCCTGCCCCTCAGCAAGCCTTCGCTCATGCGGAGGCGGAGGTCGAAGCCGAGGACGAGGTATCTCAGGTCCTCAATGCCTCGTCGGATCCTCTGCACCAACTGTTGGCACTCCATGCAGATGAAGCAAACCGCGGCGTTGATGCAGAAGTTGGCGCCGCCAACCAGAGATCTGGTCACCGCCGCCTTGGGCAGCGAAGGAGGCAGCTCGCGAAGCGGACTCAAGGGCTGCGTTGCCAGGGATGCCTACCTGCGGACTATGGAAGATGTGAAGGGCACCGGAAGATCCATAGCTTCCAATGCTGCCGTAGATCTGGGCCTCCCGGCCGATCAGGTGAACAGCTGCTTGATGCGAAGCTACGTGGAGAAGCGGATGCCTTTGGGAGATCAACGACAGCTGACCAACTTGGCTCAGTACATGGCCGTGGCTTGGCAGATGAGTTGCGAAGCAAAGAACGAGTTCTCAATGGGCTTGTTTGCACTTGGTTTGATGATGGTGGAGCAGATCGCCTTGGACCAGGGCCGATGCCAATTCGGCTGGCTCCTAGCTGCCATGCCGGACCCCAATTTGCAAACAATCACTATGAACCGCCGTCGCGTAGGGCTGACCCCCTATGCCAAGCTCGCCTCGGCTCCGTGGGTCACAGGCAACATAGCTTACCTGAAGGATTTGGACTATCTGGAGGGCAGACTGAAGAACACCAAGTCCGCCGACAAGCCGTCCAAGGACGACCCTGCAGACGAAGAATTTCCAAAAGGTCCTCGCAAGCCGTGGAAGCCAAAGAAAGGCCGAGGCAAAGCGAAGGACGAGACGAGCGACTCTGCAGCCCCGTCAGGATGCCGGAACTGAAGTCAGGAGAGACTGAATTTTCCTCGTCGCCTCTTTGTGAAGCTGCTGAATTGGTTGATAGCCCCCGGGGGAATGTTTATAGGCCTAGGAGCTCCAGCCCTGCAGCAGCCCAATCTCACTTTTGTCAGGCCTCGAATGTACAGTCTAAGCTGAATGAAGAAATGCCGCAGTTCAGCCCTTCTGACTCACCCGTAAGTTTTTTAAGTTTTTTGGAACGTTTTGTTTTCAGTGCAGAAGCGGTGCATGTAGGCCTGGGTAGATTCTTCACGCTTTCACTGCAGCCGCACTCCCGCACCGTGCACGGAGCTCCAGCATGCTCCGATTTGTGGCCATGTCCCTTACCAACCTGGGAGTGGACGGGCTCAACACGACTGTCGCCCCGAAGGCGCAAGCTTAGGAAACGTTTGAAGCTTCGTCACTCATTGCTCCAGCTGGTTGTTGCCACCCTCAACTGGGAGACCCTTGGGCACCCCATTAGTCCCCCACCGCAGGAATGCACTGGGTTTGACTTAACTGAAGAGCAGTGTGCGATGATTAATAGGCTCGAACGGCTTGTTGACCACTTTGTACAGGCGGGTCCGATCTCGTCACAAAGCTTGGGACGCAGTTGTGAAAAATTCAGCAACTTGCTGCGTGCTTGTCAGGAATTGCCTGGTAACCAGGAAGTGGACCTCGATGAATTAGTTTTTGACCTTGCAAGTAAGTTGGATCCATATTCTTCCAAGCCCACTTCCGTGGATCAGCATAATATGGCCTCCAGTTGTGATCTTAATCCGCCTAGTCCTTCCCCTTGTAGTCCCCCGGATGCAGGGCGTTCACTTGGTGAGACGCGTATGCCAAAGTCTGTTGCGAAGCCTGTCATTTCCAGCAGAATTAAATGGGAACATAGCCCCAATTTTGATCCCACTCCGTACTTGGTTGATCCCATAGTCAAAGATGCGTTTGTTGACCCCGCTAGAGTCAGATTGCCCTCTCACCTGTGGCCTGAACAACCTTGGGGTAGAGTGCATTGTTCCAAACAGGAGCTTTTGGGTCTCGCATGCAAATGGGACACTAAGGGGGCTTGTCGTATTTTTCGGTTGGATGAAATTAATTGGGATGAAGCCGTTGGTTTGTTTGCAGTGCCAAAAGATGATCAGTACGATCGGCTGATCCTCAATCCCCAAACTGTGAATAGCCGGATGCAGTCCTTTTCGCATTACACAAAACAACTTGCGCCAGGGTCCATGTTTTCTCTCATACACCTCAAACCAGGGTGTAGGCTTCGGATATCCGCAGATGATCTTGCAGAGATGTATTACACTGTCAGGGTTCCAACAGCCAGAGCAAAAAGGAACTGCATTGGTAAGTTGTTTGATGCAGCTGAGTTGAGACATTTGTCTTGTTTTGACTCTTCAAAGCACTATGGACCATGCGTCCTTGCGTTGAGCGCCCTGGCAATGGGCGACAGCTGGGCAGTTGAGATAGCGCAACAAGCGCACTGCAACGTGCTGAGATTCTTAGCCGGCAGCATGCTGGACAGCGAGCGGGTGTGTTACCGCCACCCTTTTCCCAGATCTGATTTCATGGAATGGCTTTCAATTGACGATCATATTGGCATTCAGGTCGTAACCGAGAATCAATTTCGTAACCGGGTCCCCCTGCGTGATACTGCTGTATTTCTAGGAGCTGAAAGGGCTTACCAAACTGTTAAGCTTGTGCAACACCCCAAAAAGAAGCAGCGGGAAGTATCTCAGGGTGTTTTTCTCGGGGCTGAAGTTGATGGGAAAATAGGGTTTGTTTCGGCACCACGCCACCGTATTTCAGTTTTGATGATGTGCACAGTCCTTGTCGCCAGACGAGGAACAGCCAGCCGCCGGCTTCTTGCGAGTTCGCTCGGCTGCTGGATTCATGTGCTGATGTTTCGTAGAGCTGTTTTGGCGGTGGTCTCTCACGCCTTCACCGACGGCATTGAGCGGCCGCAGAACCAAATTTTCTCCCTGAGTAGAGAGACTCGGAATGAACTGTTGGCTCTCAGTTGTTTGGGACCGGTTTGCATGAGTGATTTGTGTGTTGGTTATGCACCCTTCATTTTTTGCACGGATGCCAGCCCTGACGGAGCAGGCATATGCCAGTCACCCGAAAGTGAGTCAGTAGTTCAAGAGTTGTGGCGTCACAGTGAACAGCGGGGTTACTATACCCAGTTGCTTGCTCCAGCTGCCAGTGTGTTATCATCCTTAGGTGAATCGTTTGAGGAACCCATCCCTTCCATTCAGCCTTCCGACCGGGATGTTGTCCTTAAGATACCTTGTTCACTTTCGGAAGGCATCCTGTTCGACTGCATTGAGTTGTTCCGAAGCGAGGGCAACTGGTCATTGGCTCACGAAGCCGCTGGTTTTCGCGTTCACGATGGCTTTGATGTGGATGGTCGCAGAATGCAGTTTGGTGACTTGTTGGATGATAGCACTTTTCATCAAGCAGCCAGCTTGGCTGCGTGGGGTGTCATTTCAGACTAGCATGCAGGAACACCTTGTAAAACATATGGGACTCTTAGAAAACCGACATTAAGATCAAAGCAGCAACCTGCTGGTTTCAACATGTGGGATCGGTTGACACGTGAGCACACCCTGCTGGCCCTCAGGACCGCCTTCCTGATGAACCTAGTGCTGCTGGCTGGTGGTTTCTTCAGCGTAGAACAGCCTGGCTGGTCTGTCATGTTTTACCTGGATGTGTTTCAACGGATGGTGTTTCGTGGATGCATCATAACCCACTTGTGTTTTTGTGCTTATGGTTCCCCTTTCAAAAAGCCATCTAAATGGCTACATAATAAACCTTGGATGCTTGGACTTGAACAATCCTGTAGGTGCGGTTCTTCGGCGGATCATTTTGTAATTGAGGGCACTTTCACTCATGCTTCAGTTGCTGATTTTGCGGCGCGATGCCGCCCCTCTCCGGATGAGGTTTACGGCCGCTGGCCAAAAGTTGGCGAACATGTCTCTGCATTCTCAGCCTCGTACCCGAAGCTGCTGTGCGCTCGAATTGCATCGGGAGCTATTGCTGCTCGTCATGATTCCGCCCCGATTGTTCCAATTGCAGCCAAAGTTTTGTCCTTTCGCAGAATTGGCATTCGTCCCGATCTGCCTAGAAACCTTTCCAACCTTCCGGCAGCAGATCCCAGACCTTTTCATGAGGATCCTGAATGGATCGAAGAACTTGCGGATTCCTTGCCGTTTAAAGAGTTGCTGAGGTACCGTTTCAAGAAACGAAACCATATAAATGTTCTTGAATGCCGGGTTCATAAAACCCTCCTAAAGCATTGTGCTAAATACCACCCCAATAGCAGAATCCTAAGTTTACTTGATTCCCGTGTCACACTAGGAGCTACTTCAAAAGGCAGGTCCAGTAGCCGGGCTATCTGCAGAGTTTTGCAAGGTTCCTTAGGTTATGTTTTGGGCGGGTGCCTTTATTCTGGGGGATTTCACATTGCATCCGGTAAGAACAGAAGCGACGCACCGTCGCGTAACCGTCCTGTGCCTGCACCAACCAAGAAAATTCCAACCTGGCTTTCTGACCTACGCTCCGGCGGTTTTGATCGATTTGACAGAATCCTGGAGTCTGCAAAGTGCACGAAGCTGGCAGCCAGATGGTTGCGTTTCCTTTTGCTTTTGGCTGGGGATATTGAGCGCAATCCCGGACCTGGTTTTCAACCAAGGCCTCGGACCCCTCGAGGCCAGCTGTCCATGGATGTGGGTTTTGCTACGGCGACGTCCAAGCGCATGCAGCTATGTTTGGATGAGTTTGCCAACTGGTTATTTGCCGAGTTTGCACTGACCTTGCAAAGCATTGGATGGGATTACACAGCTGGTCCGCTCGCCTTGCGAGCTTATGGATTGCACCTTTTTGCTGGAGGTTTTCCTCGGTACAAATTTGTATATACCATTACAGCCATGCAGGACACATTTCCACATTTGCGGCCGTTCTGCCTGGCAGGTTGACAGAAAGTGGCAGCAGTACGAACCGGGCCATTGCAGGCCGGTTCTTTCTGCTCCAATCATGCGAGCAGTTAGCTGCCTATGCCTGATTTGGAAGTGGTACAGATGGTTGGGGATCACCTTAATTGGCTTCCCTGGGATGTTACATCCAGCCGAGTTCATGTCCCTTCTCAGGTCTGACCTTTTACTGCCAGGTGACACTTTGAATGAGACCGCTGCATTCTATGTGCATATCAGGAACCCTAAGACGGCTCGTTTTGCCAGGAAGCAACACTGCAAGATCGACGATCCCTGCGTCCTTGCTTACGTGGCTAAGGTGTTTGGTGCTCTTGCTCCTAATGCGTCCTTATTTGCTGGTGGCACGTCGGCTTATCGACGGCGTTGGGATCACATCCTCGGCAGACTTGGAATTTCAGTTTCTATGCCTTCTCGCGGGGCCACCCCTGCCGTGTTGCGCGGAAGTGGTGCAACAGCGTTGTACCTTGAAAGTGAGGACCTTAGCTTGATTCAATGGAGGGGCAGATGGGCCCAATTGAAGACAGTTGAGCATTACATCCAAGAGGTAGCTGCTCAATCACTCCTAGCTCAAATGCCGCCCGAAGACCGTGCGGTAGTCAAGCTATTTGCAGATGCTGCTGGGCCGCTGTTGCACTCTTTTTTGGTTGACAAGTCAAAGCAATGAAGAGATGGAGGTTGTCATTTTTTCCAGGCATTACATATTCTGGTGTGAGTTGCAGCTGCATTGGACGACTGGTACCTGGAGTGTCGCAATCTCTTTTTCTATTGTCACCGCTGATGTATCAGCGCTTGGGACAATTTGCCACAAGCGGGAAAAGATTGCAGCAGCTATGTGATGTGCTCATCACTTGTCAGGTGGAATCATAGCTGTGGCCTACAGCTCAGTTCCTTTGGCCCCATAACCCTCCTCGCCCTTGGAGGTTGCCATTTTTTCCAGGCATTACATATTCTGGTGTGAGTTGCAGCTGCGTTGGACGACTGGTACCTGGAGTGTCGCAACCTCTTTTTCGATTGTCACCGCTGATGTATCAGCGCTTGGGACAACTTGCCACAAGCGGGAAAAGATTGCAGCAGCTGTGTGATATATATATATACATACATACATATACATATGAATATCATATATATAATAATATATACAATAATATATATAATAATATATATAATAATATATATATATATATATAATAATATATATATAATACTATATGTATACATATATATATGTATATATACATATATATATATATGTATATACACTATATATATATATATAAATCTTGCATATGCAAATATGTACACATACAGAAATAGAGATACATACATAGACAGAGACAACGATACTGAAATGTTGATCTAAACATATGTGGTAAGAATGAAAAACAATAGTAATGATTAATTATGATGATGGTGATGATGAATTTCCAACGTCCGAAAAAGAACCGTTGTGCTTAGAGGTGGCATCTCAACAGCTCTGCCCGCGCCTGGCATATCTCAACGAATGTGATGGATCTGATGGGGAGCCCAGGTCAGCTGTGTGGCGAGCTGGCTTGGCCGCAGAGAATATGACAAGGTAGAGCAAGGTAGACAGAGGTCAGGGAATATAAATCACTGAACATTTATTCAATAAATGAATCAATCAGTAAATAAGTAGATAAAGGATGATAAAGGAACACATGAATTAAATACGTAAACAAAGAAACATACGTAAGTATATACATATATATTGCGGCCCTTGCGGCCCACTCTAGGCACATGTGTGTATACATCTCTCCCTGTCTCTCCCTCTCTCTCTCTCTATATATATATACACATACCTGTTACATACCTATAATATTTTTACACATACATCTGTAGTGCATGACGTACATGCATGTACGAACATTTCTTGAATCTGTCATTTTTTTTGGCATGAAAACGTGCAAACACCTTCTGGCAGGTGTTCCAAACATCATGACCGTGAAACTTTCATGGAGACTAAGCTCCCTGATATCGCAGAAGAGTGTCCTGTGCTGAAGGCATGACTTGGTGCGGCTGGGTTTGTGTCCAACCATTTTCCTCTTGGGTGCTTTGTCTTTTAATGAAAATGCACATAAGTCAAGAGTGAATGGATGGAAACCAATGGCTGTTTTGGAAAGAAATTCGCAGAAACCAATGGGTTTTGCTTTCAGTGTGGAGATGGATGATGATGGATGTCACAGATTGGCAGCTTCCTTCGACACACATGAAGCACTCCGTCCCCATATGAAGTTCTCAACGCCCCGGTTTAGTATTGGACCATTGGGCCATTGGGTCCGCGCCGCACAGGCCCTTGGTGTTTGCCCTGCGGGATTGAACTGCAGATTCTCAGCAGGTCATAGCACTGAGGGAAAAAATGTGGACAAAGATGGGGTGCCTCTCTCCAAGAACTGCTCCTGGCATGAGAAAATTCCGCATATTGGCGTGATTCCCGGTGAAAAGAACATCTTTGGCGAGGTGGGGTCTGAGTCCGGGTGGAAATCTTTAGCAGGGTACATGCTTCCAGGTACAGTCTTCATGTTTGAAGGTTGGCCTTGGTTGGCATCATTCCCACTTCTAATGACGGGTATATCTGAACTAGTTTTGGTTCTTTGACCCATCTTTGTTGCTTGTTTGACTCATTTTCTGTCAGTGGTCGCCTGTTGATTGCAGACATTCTGAAACAAAACAACTACGTTTTAGATATCTCTAAAACCTGCACAGATTTATTGGCTAAATACCCGATTTTGATCAAGATTCACACTTAAATAGGTTCCATTTGCTTCCCATCAAAAAGCACCGGTTTCGCTTGGGGCTTGGAGATGATGATTTGATCAGGCCGCCAATGGATCAATCCATTTGACGATTTTAAAAATCATCCATATAGTGAAAGCCATGTTTATCAACCCCTTGATATCATCAGCCAGCGAATTTTCATCCCTTCACATAGCCAGGTCTTGGGTTGCAAACGAATCTTCCAACCCTCGACAAAAATTTGGCAGGGTCAAGCTGTTCGTTTATCGGAATTATATCAATCCAAGTCGTCCAAGTATCATCCAATTGTATCCTGGCCCAAAGTTGCAAAATATCAAAATCGATTATATCCAATTACATCAGCCAGTTTTGGATATTTATAAATCCATCCAATTAAAAAAACCATGAACAAACCAATCGGGTTGATAAATATCCATTGGGTTGAGACAGAATCACCCAATCAACATATTTAATTCAATTGAAATTGGGATCCAACCCAGAGATTAAGATATGATTAGGATATAATTGGCATATATAATCTTGATCTAGCAGTCTATCTACCTATCTAATCTAATCCAGATTATGGATATGCGTAACTCCAAATCATGGATATCGATAATCCAAGTATATATATATTTATCACGAACTGTGAAAATCAATTATTCAAAGCTCTAATGTGGTAAATCCAATAATAAGCCATCCCAAAAATCACCATAAACGGTTTGTGTACACTGTCTGCAAATGGTAGGTTTACAGTATTGGGTTTCCCACGCTATATTAGCCTCTGGCTATTTAACATAGCTATGGAAAATGACCCATTTATGGATGATGAACATGATGAATTCCCGATGAAACATGGTGATTTTCCAGTTCGCACAGCGTTTTGATGGAATACCAGAGGCTATTCCATCATCAAATGCATCCATTTGGGTATGGATCAATACCTATTAATACCATTTTTAGGGGGTTATTCACATCCATTTTAACCCAGCTATTTTGATGTGAACTACAGGGGGATAGGGTTTTGACCGCCATTTATAGATGATCCGATGATCCCATATTTTTCCCAAAACCCCCTCCATTTTTCATGTCAATTCTGGAGATCCCGAGCTCAGAGATTTTCCCAGGAGCTACGTATCTCCCTGCGGAAGAAGAGCTACGATTTCTCGCGTGCTGAGGAGCTGGCCAAGGTGACAAGCGAGGAAACATAGGTAGAACAAAACATTCAATAGGGATTAACCCAGCAAAATTCGCGAGTGGGATTCAATGAGATTTACGCAAATTTTATTGGAAGATATCAGAATTTATATGCAGGAAATTGAAGAAATCTGGTCTGATCCCACAAAGGTATGGTTGAAAATTGGGGTACAAATGAAGAGCCAAAGAATTCTCAAGTTTGGAATCAAACTATCCATTTTTTGGGGCCGAAGAATTTTACCAATACCAAACAATACCTATGTTTTTGTAGGTGACATAGCCATTATGGCTTTTGATTGGTTCAATCCTCTGTATTGTTGGTATCAGGGGTGACCTAAGGTCTGGGGTGGAGATCCCTCAGCGGCCATAACAGGCTTGGAATTGTTGGTATTCTCAGCGGCCCAAAGATGCGGAGCCGGATGACGAGCGCTACTCTGCGCTGGTGCCTCAGGTCCAACTCACTCATTCGGCTCATTTAGCATGCTTAGAGATCAGCTGGAGATATCATTGGTTTCCTACTGATTTCAGGGATCTATGTTACACACTTGAAAAACTCTGCAAGATTCTCCTGAGCTGCTCAGTTGCCAAGAAAATAAGGAAGCAAGAAAGCAGGAATGCCTTGTTTTTTGGGCCCGAATTTGAGACAAGCCTAGAGCCTACCTTTAAGCTCTTAGGCCTACGGATGCCGCCAGATTCCTTGGCCCACTGGTCGAGAAAGAGCGACGTCGCATTGATCTCACCAACAAGAGGTAGGGTCCTGCCATTGGAGAAGATTCAGAGCCAGAAAATCAACCAGTCTGTGGGATGTTTTTGTTACCATCATTTGGCAAAGCTCATACTGGTGTCTCTTGTGGGGATGCAAACCATGTAATGTTGCAGATATGTTATATTTATGTTGGTTGCAGTTTTATTTCAAGTTCATAATTATCCTAGTTGGTGTTGGTGGGCTAGATATCAGAAAATTTTGCTGGCGATGTCCCATTTTTGTTGCTCCAAAAGATGGGACACCTCAAAAATCCCAAACTGTGTAAAACCTGATCATTTCCCCATTGAAATGATATTTTCTCTTGGAGGCATCCCCAATGTTTCCCCAACGTCCGCCAGGATCTTGGCTCCGTTGACCACGGTGGGCAACCTGCCTTTCCGACGGCTCTGTGTGGATTTGGGCTGCGAAGTGTCTTGGCGCAATGGACGGACCTGGGACTTGGTTGTCGTGCACCAAGGGTGATGGGGGTCTGATCAGCACTGATTCGAATATATTGATCTTTGGTGTAGTTATCTGACTTCATACTACCAGACCTGCTTGGAACTACACACACAACAAAAAAAACAGTGTATAATATATATATATGTATATATATATGGTCCCGTGTCCAATGTTCCAACCCCCCAATGGGATGGGTCCCCAGGTAGCATCCCCTTCCCTTCTATTTGCAAGCTATTTCTGAAGTCAAGCCTCGTATTTGCTAGGTCTTTGCAGCATTTCTGACTACCGGCCATACATACATACATACCTACCTACCTACCTGCATACATACATACATACATACAGACAGACAGACAGACACATACCTACCTACCTACACACATACATACATACATACCTACATACCTACCTACCTACCTACCTACCTACCTACATACATACATACATACATACATACATACATATATACATATATCATATATATACATACATTAGATTACATTAGATTACATTAGATTACATTAGATTACATTACATTAGATTACATTACATTACATTACATTACATACATACATACATACGTACGTACGTACGTACATACATACATACATACATACACACATACACACATACACACATACACAGACACACAGACACACAGACACACAGACACACAGACACACAGACACACAGACACACAGACACACTGACACACTGACACACTGACACACAGACACACAGACACACTGACACACTGACACACTGACACACTGACACACTGACACACTGACACACTGACACACTGACAGACGGACAGACGGACAGACGGACAGACGGACAGACGGACAGACGGACGGACGGACGGACGGACAGACGGACAGACGGACAGACAGACAGACATACATACAGACAGACAGACATACATACATACATACATACATAGAGACAGACAGACTGACTGACGGACTGACTGACTGACTGACAAATAGACAGACAGACAGACATACAGACATATAGACATACAGACATACAGACATACAGACACACAGACATACACACATGCATACATACATACATACGTACCTACATACATACATACGTACGTGCGTACGTACATAACTACCTACATACATACAGACAGACAGACAGACATACACACATAGATACATAGATACATAGATACATAGATACATAGATACATAGATACATAGATACATAGATACATAGATACACAGATACATAGATACATAGATACATAGATACATAGATACATAGATACATAGATACCTAGATACCTAGATACCTAGATACCTAGATACCTAGATACCTAGATACCTAGATACCTAGATACCTAGATACCTAGATACCTAGATACCTAGATACCTAGATACCTAGATACCTAGATACCTAGATACCTAGATACCTAGATACCTAGATACCTACCTACCTACCTACCTTTAAGTATGGGGCCCCCCGATTTATAAGCAATTTTGGCCGTTTTTTGGCATTTTTTTTGGGGCCCCTTATTTTCGGATTTTGGGTTCGGGCCCCCTGTTGGGCCCCCCTTTTTTACCTCTTTGTTTTGAGAATGTGCTTTGGTTTGGGGCCCCCTTTCGTTGTACCCCTTTGTTTTGGTTCAGTGGGTTTTGGTTCAGTTTTGGTTCAGTTTTGGTTCAGTGGGTAGGGCGTGCGCGCCCTAAGCCTTAAACTTCGGGGGCCCCTTTCCTAAAAGGTGTGTTTGAAGAATTTGGCCTTTCTATCTTGGGGCCCCTTTCTTAAAAGGTATGTTTGAAGAATTTCGCCTTTCTATTTCTATATCGGGGCCTCCTTTTGTTCCTTTGTTTTGGAGTGTGTTGGTTCTGTATTCTGTAGGGCGTGCGCGCCCTAAACCTTAAACTATGGGGCCCCCCTTTCCTAAAAGCAGTTTTTGTGATTTATGTCTTTTTATGTTGGGGCACCCCTTTTTGGTCCTTTGTTTTGAGGATGTTTGTTTTGGTTCAGTAGGGCGCCCGTGCCCTAAACCTCGATTCATGGGGCCTCCCTTTTTTTACATACATTCTTGAAGAGTCTTGCCTTTCCAGACTTGGGGCCCCTTTCTAAATAGCGACGTGGAAAGGTGTCAAAATGCTAACATCCAGCTCCAAAAGAGGTCCTGGCCAGGATTTGGTCCAAAATGGCCGTTTCCCATTGATCCCAAAAGGAAATTTTAATGGGGGCCCGGAGGGCTGTCAAAATGCCAAAATCGAGCTCCAAAAGGGCTCTTGGCCCCTTTCCAGAATGGGGCCCCTCTTTAAATAGTGATGTGGATGGCTGTCAAAATTGCAACATCAAGCTCCAAAAGGGTTCCTGGCCAGGATTTGGCCCAAAATGGCCGTTTCCCATTGATCCCAAAAGGAAATTTTAATGGGGGCCCGGACGGCTGCCAAAGTGCCAAAATCGAGCTCCAAAAGGGCTCCTGGCCAGGAATTGGCCCAAAATGGCCGTTTCCCATTGATCCCAAAAGGAAATTTTAATGGGGGCCCGGAGGGATGTCAAAATGCCAAAATCGAGCGTCGAAAGGGCTCCCGGCCAGAATTTGGTCCCCTCTAAGAAATACTCAGTCCAGACCCCCAACATAGACTAAACTTGCCTTTAAACAGTAATTTGGGAGGAGGGTCCAAGAAAGCCTTTCAAAATGATGTGTCAACAACTTGGTTTGGGACAGCCGGACGGGAGGTCATCTTCGTGTCCAAACCTCATATGGCCACAGCCGGGGCCCAACATGAAGGATCAAAGGAGATGCAATGAACCTCTAAGAAATACTCAGTCCAGACCCCCAACATAGACTAAAATTGCCATGTGGAAAGCTGTCAAAATGCCAAAATCGAGCTCCAAAAAAGGTCCTGCCCAGGATTTGACCCAAAATGGCCGTTTCCAGTGACTTCCAAAGGAACTTTTAATAGGGACCTGGAGGGCTGTCAAAATGCTAAAACCGAGCTTCAAAAGGGTTCCTGGACAGGATTTGGCCCAAAATTGCCGTTTCCATGCATTTCTGGAAGAATTTTTTTACTTTTAATAGTGGCCCGGAGAGCTCCAAAAAGGTTTCTGGTCAGAATTTGACCCAAGAATTTAGGGTTTAGGGTTTAGGGTTCGACAACACAGGTTGTCGTCCTGGTCAAACTTTACGAATGACAGAACTTGAAGACTGTTTCTCTCTATAGGGCGTGTGCGCCCTAATCCTTTAAGTATGGGGCCCCCCGATTTATAAGCAATTTTGGCCGTTTTTTGGCCTTTTTTTTGGGGCCTCTTATTTTCGGATTTTGGGTTCGGGCCGCAACGGCGTGCATTTTTTTCGACATCGCAACTTCAAAAAGCGCTCCGAAGCTCAGGTGTTTTGTACATTTTGACTTTTGCGTTTTTTCCATTCCACTTGTCTAAAGTACTGCGCCTGTCACGCAAAGGTGACGTCAGCTCTTGTATGTCAAAATAATATGACAGAAGTGGATTCATAGATATCGTAGTTAGTGCCTCGGATTTTCGCACTCCGTTCAGCAAGCCGGGCATGCAATGGTTTCTATTTTATAGAAACCAATGCCGGGCTTGCCCACCTTAGGGTCCATCCAAGTGACTGGACCCCAGTGCTTGCTTCCTTTCGGAAGCGCACAGCTCTCTTTCTTTAAAAAAAACTTCGCAAGCATCCAAGACCCCTTCGGGTGGAGCCTCACCATGAAGTTTTGATGCCCCCACCACGGGCTCTTCTTCTGGTGAGGCTCCACCCGACCCGCAACAAGCTGCTTCAGCTCCTGCATCAGGAGCCGCCGAAGGAACTCAAATTTATCCCGGATTAATTTCTTGGGGCCAAGCTTTTTTCGGAATAAACGTTCGTTCCCAAAAAAGAGCACAACCTCCAGGCGTACACGGTACACATGAAACATATCCAGAATCAATTTTGGGACCATGGGGGCAAACATCTCCTTGGATAAAGTTCCAGTGGCCAAGGTCCTGTTTATCTCTTTGCAAGTCTCCAACAAATTCCGCTCGGAGAAACTGAATAGTTTTTAGAGGTGCACTGCATCTCCTTTGATCCTTCATATGAGGTTTGGACACGAAGATGACCTCCCGTCCGGCTGTCCCAAACCAAGTTGTTGACACATCATGTTGAAGAGCAGACAGATAGACATAGATAGATAGACAGGTAGACAAGGGTGAGAGAGATCAATCGCCTTTCAGTCCAGCAGTGGCTTCGCTCTGCCATCTCTGACTCACAACAACCAATCTCTCCTATAGGTTTCCTATTTTTGAAACTTCCGCCGCCGCCTTGTGCGGTACTACTGGTATCATGTTTCGTTGACGGGACCCACCTGTTGCCCCACCAAAGGAGCTGATCGAACGCTTGCGGATCTTGGAAGATTCAGAGACAGCGAGCCATCAGGAGGCCGAGCAATTAGACAGCAGACTCAGGAGCTAATTGCCATAATCCGGTATAGTTTGATTTGGTGCGCAAGCACTATATATTTTGTGTTAAGTTTAAATAGGATATTTCCGGATGGTTTTTAACATTTGCTTCCTTGGTACATCTCCCGGCCGTCTGCTGATGTTGATTTGGCAGGGATGCAGCTTGCTTCATGGATGCTACGACGCTGCTAAAAAGTTGCAAAGTCCGAATTTCTTGGCTGTTTTCCATCAGAAGAAGACAATCTGTTTGATGTTTTTTTCGGATCAGAAAGATGCCGGGATGTCAGTTGATGTGCATTACTTGGCAGCCCTTGCTACACGCTTTCATTGGCGCTGTTTTCTGCATTAACACTGCGTTGTTGTGTTCGCGTAGGTAGCGGGTTCGTACCACTTGACGTCTGCTTCGCTCCTCACGTTTCTGTCTGGATCTTGTATTTCCTTCGCAGCGGTACCAAAGTCTGGCATGACCTAGTGCGGCACTTGTTTCCGAACAGACAATGAAGGGCATGGGGACTGACGATAATAATCGAACAGATCTCAGAAGAGGAAGAGGCGTCAGATGAATAAGGCGTCGAACAGTTGTGTTTTTCCATTCGTGCCTGGGGGTTGCGTGGCATCCTTTGGGTAGATTCTGTCTCAAACATAGAGGTTGAAACACATCGGACACTTCTGCCCCAGGCTTGCGCCCTGGCGTCCCTCTGGCGTCCCTCTGGTGTCGCTTGGTCTCCGCCGCTTTTGCGTGGCAGGCGTGGGGCAATGTCCATTGCCAAGGGGTCGGATGTACGCCCTGGCGTCCCTCTGGCGTCCCTCTGGTGTCCCTTGGTCTCCGCCGCTTTTGCGTGGCAGGCGTGGGACAATGTCCATTGCTAAGGGGTCGGATGTACGCCCTGGCGTCCCTCTGGCGTCCCTCTGCTGTCCCTTGGTCTCCGCCGCTTTTGCGTGGCAGGCGTGGGGCAATGTCCATTGCCAAGGGGTCACGCCCTGGCGTCCCTCTGGCGTCCCTCTGGTGTCCCTTGGTCTCCGCCGCTTTTGCGTGGCAGGCGTGGGGCAATGTCCATTGCCAAGGGGTCGGATGTACGCCCTGGCGTCCCTCTGGCGTCCCTCTGGTGTCCCTTGGTCTCTGCCGCTTTTGCGTGGCAGGCGTGGGACAATGTCCATTGCTAAGGGGTCGGATGTACGCCCTGGCGTCCCTCTGGCGTCCCTCTGGTGTCCCTTGGTCTCCGCCGCTTTTGCGTGGCAGGCGGCCCGTTGCAATTGAAACAAGGAATCCACTGAAGTGACCTGGTGCAAGACTTGGTGGAGGGATAGCCGTGCGGGTAGCAGAGTAGGAGAAGGGATGGCGCGAGCCGGTAACAGAGCAGGCAAGACGCAGGTGCACACAGATGGAAAAAGATTGTGTCGGCAATGTAGATGGTGCAGGTGAGATTGATGATGATGATGATGATGACGACCGTGGTGGCGATGATGATGATAATGATGATGTAGTGAAGATGGTGCAGAATATGTAGGTGATGTGGGTGATGTAGAGGATGTAGTGATGTTGATGATGATGATGATGTTGATGATGTAGGTAATGTATGTGCTGTAGTCGACAGAAGTTTTGAAGTCAAACTTCCGACAATATGGACAGATGACAAGCAGAGATGGGAAGAGTCAGAGAGAAGAGGAAAGCCCAAGAGAGAAGATAACGCTCAAATCTTAGATTCTGACGGTGGTTGGCAGGTCAGTTCGCGAGTTTGCGGCCGGGCGCTAAGGCTTAGGGGGTCCGGAAGCTGCGGGTATCCAAAGGCTTGCTTCAAAAGTCCCACGCCTGCCATCACAAAACCATCACGTTTTGCTCACTTTTGAGAAGGTGCGCAATCCCTTGCGCCTGCCACGCAAAACGACATCTGAACGTCAAAAAGTGGTCCGAACCCCTGGTGTTTTTAACATTTTGACTGCGAAATGTGCTTCGCGTATCTTCGCGCCACAACGGCGTGCACTTTTTCGACATCTCAACTTCTAAAAGAGGTCCGACCATGGTGTGCTTTGTACATTTTGACTTGGAAATGTGCTTCGCGCCACAACGGCGTGCACTTTTTCGACATCGCAACTTCCAACAGTGGCCACAGACACTATATAACGCGTTGTCCTGGTTGGAGGTCGGGCAATGTCAGAGTAGCCGAGAAAAAGGCCAAGGCAGGCAGAAGGAACCCACAAAATGTGGCCTTATATGACACAGTACCTCCATTTTAGGATCCTGAAATTCCCATGGATCTGAATGGATTTGGAGGCGAAGGCCAAGCAACAAGCGGATTGAGAGCTCCGCAAAGCAGCTCTTAACCACCCATGCGTGAAGGACGCGTGTAATCAAAATTGTGTGGAAAATGGTAGAAACCTTTTTAGAACCGATCACCCGCCCACTTTGCCATTGCATATAGCGCAGGACAAGAGCTTCTTTAGCCAGTGTCTCTTCGCGGAACGCGTGGTTAGCGGGAAGGCAGGCGCACTTCAACTCCTACTCCTAGTATACTCCTAGCCTTTGTCGGGTCATGTCACTTCCTCGCTCTTAAATCTGTTGGAGGAGAAACTGCCACCACCTCCTTCGTCGGCATCCTCGTCATCTGCGCCTGTGGCTCCTCCTCCGCCACAGGAGCCCTGATCTCTGCAGTGACAGTTCAATGCTGACATATGCTGACATTACCAACCAATCCGGCAGGAGGAGGACACGGTGCAGATGACTGTGCCGCCGCAAACCCGCGCGGACGGATGGATGGGTGGGTGGACGGATATAGTTAAATTGTAAAACGAGGTAGGAAGACCCCGAGACTGAGGTAGGCATCGTACGTAAAAGGAACCGGGTTCGTGCTGGCAAGATTTTTTTCCTGACCATGTGCCCGAAGATATTTTCCCTCTAGGAAATTCATTCGGGCCCAACTTTGGTATTTTCAAAGTTCAGGGGGTGTGTCCCATGGAAAAATATTCAGCCACACTGGGGTTGCAACCAAAGAAATGTGTACCTACCTACCTACCTACCTACCTATATACATGCATACATACATACAGACAGACAGACAGACAGACAGACATACAGACGTACATACATACATACATACATAGATACATACATACATACATACATACATACATACATACATACATACATACTGACAGACAGACAGACAGACAGACAGACAGACATACCAAACACCCCACCACCACAGGCCACAGGGGGGGAGGGGGGAACCATAAGAAGCAAGACTGGACATCCATCACTAACATCCCAAACACCACACCACCACAGGCCACAGTGGGGGGGAACCATAAGCCATCCCCATTGGTGGGGGGGCTGGCCGACGCTGAGCCATATACATATATATATATACATATATATATATACATATATATATATATACATATATATATATATACATATATATATATATGTCGAAAAACACACATAATGTACAAATCAAATCTATGATGATGAGAACCCCCTTGGCCATGATCCAATGGATTTTGATTTGATGGTAGATTCAAAAACAGATAGCTTCGTGTCGGTGTAAAATCACCTGTTTTGGACAAACGATAAAACACCGAGGTTTCATTTCTAGGAGCATATTTTTTAAGTCCGGCTGAGTCACAGCTGGGTGGGAAGATTTCGTTCGAATCGTGCCTGCAGGTGACTGTTGGTGAAATGGCCTTATCCATGTCAATTGTTGATGGCCAGGGACTCAGCAACTTTCGATGTGTCTCACTTTGGCCACTTGGCCCATCCGAGGTTATCAGAGTGAACTGGCGCTCCTGCGACGGCACGAGTCCGAAAAGATCTTTGGGGTCCAAATCGCAGGTGGCGATGTGGCCATGATGTCCAAAGCGCTTTGGCTGACATGGGCACCCTGTGCATCTCAAAATTCACTTATGGATGACTTGATCTTGGCTTGGGCTTTAGCTGGGACAGTTCCTGGACTTGCAAGGGACCCGCCTTTTTCTCCGATCTCTTATCCAATGAAGCGGCATGGCATTTAGAAACCTTGCAAACCTTGCTGTGTCCAACAGTTTGAGAACCGCCCAATCATGAGCAGCTGCCTATTTTTGTACATGGACCAGTTTTTTTGGAACAGGGAGGTGCCTCAAATCCAATCTCAGGCGGCACAATTTATTGATGAGAATGTTGACTGTGATTTCGTGGACATCAATTGCGGATGTCCGCTCGATGAGGCGGCGCATTCACCACTTAGCATTCCTCCATGTGTTCTCCAGAGCTGCAACGAATTAGAGTGTGTGAGCTTGTGTTGAAATATGAATACTCATCAGACATATCGCATTTGGGGCAGATACCTCTCATAGATTCATGGATGAACAACTTACATTCTTGTGGCATTGTAGAAGATCGTTCACTCATCGTTACGCAGCAGGTGCATCGGCGAGGTGCTGGCTCGAGGCTCATGGCGAAGGCTGGCCATTTGGAAGGCATAGTGAGATGCATGCTGCTCAGCTGCATGGATGTGACTGCACATACACATTCAGATCGAGACAGAGAGATGGAGAGATAGAGAGATAGAGAGATAGAGAGATAGAGAGATAGATAGATTAGATGTATTATATTAGATTTATTATATTAGATTAGATTAGATTAGACTAGATTAGATTAGATTAGATTGCAGTAGATTAGATTAGATTAGATAGATAGATAGATAGATAGCAATCCCAATTCAAGCAGGGTGCAGATTGTGGTGCTGTCAGGTGTGTCAGTGTTTTCGGGATTTCCTTGACATTGCCACCTATCAGTGTTGTCTGGAAGAAAAGCTGGAAAGTGGGTTCAGCTGGAAAAATGGTTCAGCCTGGAAAGATATGCGGTACTAGTTTGACTACCTCTACCTCTTGCACAGAGAGTAGGTGGACCGTGAGGATTGTATCTGAGGTCAGGTGTTTTGAAGACAAAAGCCCTGACATTGAAAATGCGCACAGCTCACATGGAGGCAAGAGGGAAACATCGTAGCCCAGTGACAGTACATTTGGAGCTTTGCAGTTTTAGCGGCAATGTAGATGTTGCAGGCCAAGCTTGCTCCATTGTGGGTGCAGGATAACAGGCTGAAGGATTTCAATGGCCGCTATGCTCACAACTTGGTGCCCAAGCTGGAGGAGTGCGGGGGGTGCCATTTTTGCAGCTCACTTTTGGGAAAAAGTCCAAATTTACCCATGATTTTGAGCTGGTCCCAGGCGCCGCAATCTGAGTAGAGCCTCAATGATTTCTATTTCTTTCGGTGCTAGCACTGAGCCAGCCAACCATGAGACTATCCACTAGATTAGATGTGTGTCTTTGAAAAAAAAACGCAGGAAGAAGGGCATGGCATCATGGAATTCAAGCCAGAGACACAGTTCGGCATGCTGTCTAGACATGGGTTTGTCTGACAATGGGGTCTCCCAAATCCAAAATTTATTCAATTTATGATATTTCCAATTCAATGGTAAATATCCCCATAAATTTTAAATGGTGGTTACCATCAAAGATCATCCACCAAATAACGGGGCTCGTGCCAGGGCTGGGGTGTCAGCGCCTTGGTCTTGCACGGTCGAACTGCACGACAGCGCTATACCAAACTGGCGGATTGGGATTACATCAAGGAGCACCTTGGCCAGGGATTTTCTGGATTTATATATCTGGATTTATCTGGATGGCTTCAATTTTTGTATCAGGATGCTGATCCATCATTCGTGACTTTCATACTTTTTGGATCTTTTTGGGCTCGATTGGTGTAAGAGAACGGGACATGTGACCATGTCGCAGGCAGCTTTCGATGGAACATTTCTGGTGATTTCTGGCTCTAAAGTGTGGGTATGGACCGTACTGGACGGTATGGGTCAAAATGATCGACTTCACCCCACATGACGGCTTTTCATTGGACATGATTCTCCAACTTATTGGGGATTTCTTGCTATGAATGATGAACATCGCACCCCAAAAAACACCGCTAATATTTAAGATGTTTCTTTCCTATGACTTCCACAAAAACTATGGCCGAAGCTAAACTTCTCTGAAGCTGAGGTGCAGTGGCCGAAGAAAGTGCCCAACTCCTTTCATAGGCTTCAGTATTTGCTCATTTCCAACCCGTGGAGGGCAAGTCTACTTGTTTGGGTAGGTAGATCTTCCAAAAACGTCTCGGAACTAGGTTTTTGCGTAGCTGGAAATTGACCTCGTTGTTGGGTGTTCAATCTGCATACCTTTGCTGTAGCATTCTGTGATTAGGGCTGAGACTCTTCAATGTTAATGTTGTGTGGTTAGTGTTGATCAGGCTGGTGATGGCCAATATCAGTTTCAAGCAGAAACTTTATTTTTTTGTGCTGACCTTTGGGGATCATTAGAGCGTTCATTTTGGATCTGAGGGTCTCAATTTTGGAAAATGCTGCCTAGATAGTCATGGTCTGAAATCTAACATACATTTTGGAATGAGAAATCCAAGAAATCCAAGAAATCCAAGAAATCAGAGGTGGCTCGGCTCACCACATTCTGGTGGTCTTTAAGTTGATCAGATTTTCCTCCGATTTTCCATGGGGACCCCTTGTTTTTGCAGACCACCATTTGTCGAAGTGGCAGGATGTGGCGATGCCATGAACTGGGAAGAAGTCGAACAGCATTGTTGCCTGGTGAAACCTGGTGGTTGGGTGGAAAGATCTGAAACTGGCATAGAGGATAGAAAGATCATTCCCCCTGATAGCCGTACTCATGGAAGATCTGTTGCAACATCTCCAGGAATTTTTGGACATTTGTCGCAACATCCCAAACTTAACTAAGACGTAAGTTAAGTGGTGAGACCGTGGTACCCACCTCACCAAGGTGCGACTCATGGTGTGGACTCTGTCATGGTGGGACGGGGTGCCCTCATCAAACCTTGGCTCTTTACAGAAGCTTTGATCCAACGAGTGCAGGGAGGTTCAAAAGTTCAAAGGGCTGATCTTGAGAGATTTTGGTTGAACGAGTTCGGGAGTTGGCATGCAGCGTCTAGTGTACCGAAATGTATTGCCTCATGTGTTGCCTCACCAGTTGCAGTCTCAGGGAGACTTCACATTTTACAGCAATCAGATCTTTCTTGCTGTGGCTATTTGGCGTGGCTTTGCCTTTGGACAGTTCGATTCCAGCTGGCTTTAATAGCAAGCCACTATAGGACTGTACTATAACAAGTTCGCATCACTGACCCTCGGGCCATCGAAGTGGAATCCACCTGTTTCGAGTCCAGAATAGAGATTTAAAATGGTGGATTCTCCAGCTGCTTCAGGGTGCTCTCGCGATCTCCGGCCCTAGGAGATCAAAGAAAAGAGGCACTGGGACATTTCCGCCAGTGAGCGATTGGATCTCATTCGAGACTTCACCCGCTATGGCCTTGAGCCCGGCTGCTCAGGTGGATGACTACAGTAGGGGGATGACTGGGGTCGGATGGGATTAAGCCGATTAAGCCGATAAAGCCCCAATTTTATGACCATGAATCCATGAAACAATGGGGAACCAGAGGTAAACTTATGAAACTTGGGCCCTATTTTCAGTCGAACCCCAATGCCAATGAGGCTTCAGGAATCAATTAGAAGTTCGTTTTCAGAAAGTGGTTCTGCAATCATTCAGAGTCTTGAGTTGAGCAAGATTTGGGATAGCCAAGGCATTGGGGAGCGGATCCTCGAGGAGTTGAGACGACTCGGCGCTTTCTGTTGGAATGGCTCTCCTTCCACTGTCGTCCGGGCGACCCAGCGATGCCTTTACATCAAAGTGGCTGTTTAACCGTGGGGAATCGTAGGGAAAATGAGGATTGACCTATGGTGGATTTATATGTAATTTTTGGGACAAAGCTAAATGGGGGATCTTGATTATCCACTGGTCAAACAGATTATGGACTGATACATCTGCTACAGACCATTACCGACCTGTTTTGCGTGGTCAGACTTCCCAAACAATTAGGCCTTGAACTTCCTTAAAATGATGAGATATGAGTGTGTCAACCGAATCAGGTGATGGTGGTTTTTGTTCCCTGCCGAGGTTATGTTCCAGTGGGACTCCTCGAGGATGGATCAACTGGGATGCTGTTGCAGTTTTCCTCCCGTTGAAACAGATTGTGAAGCTGTGAAAGCTGTGAAAGCTGTGAAAGCTGTGAAACTCTAGGGTATGTTTACATTCAAACAGCCATTCAAACTGTGATTGCTAAAACTCTTTGGAGTTAGGGGGACCTGGGAATCGCATTTCTGCACCACCTGGAACTGAAAGCGGCAGGTACAGGAGGCCAAAATCAACTGGCGTCCGCGACCTTATGTTGGTCGAAGTGACTTGGAAACCAAACTTGCCTCGACCAATTCCAAGGATGACTAGGGGGAAGGTGTCGATGATAGCTATCACTCAAGACCCAAAGAATGCTTTTGTGGTTGGTACCCTCTGGTTTTCGTCAACCTTAGGACGGCAGTCAGTCTTTTCATAGCGTGATGGCAACAGTTATCTATCTGTTGAGCCACTGAAGGAAGTCCCAGATGCAATGTTGAGAACTGGCCACAGCATGTCATCAGCACTTTTCCACTTGGAAGGGCCGGAATTTTCCAGAAATTGGGCTTGGTGTGTTGCACTCACTGCGGCAGGACTGGGTCGAGATCACAGAGATGATGTTGGGCAAGGTGCGGAAACAGAGACTTTTTCGAATTTCTTGGTCCCGCTTTTCTTGGGGAATTTTCTAGAACTTTGTAGACACTCTGAAGAGAACTTCCTCTGCAATTTCAGAAAGTGAGATGTGGGCAGTTGCAGCATTGACTTGGGACCCCACTCCAGGTTCCAGATGGCTTTTCCTTCGTGAACGCCTCAGGAATGAAAAAAATGGGGCTGGACAGTCTGGATTTTGGGCCATGGACCGAGGTTCCAAAGCACAAGTCCAATGCATACCAAGCAGAGGGTGCAGCGAGTGCAGCCACACAGGTGGGGATTCACCACAGGTGGAAAGGAGCAGAACTTAGAGTTCCTAGCAAGATCCCAGAAATGCTCAGGACAGACTCGGATAGCCAGGACTATACCATTGGAAAGGTACCCAACTTATCCCAATTTGGAGGACTTTGATTTTGAGCCGGAAGTTGAGCCAGGCAAAACCTGACGAAGATGGTGCAGCTGGCTGACCCTGAGCTGGACAACTGGAAGTGGAAATGCCATTTGAAGCACTAAGAAAACTGTAGTAGCCTTGTCACAAACGCCATTAAAAGGTTTGATTTGATGGCACGATTTCCTGAAATTTTTGACCCTAGGAATAGATTAATGATGACTTTAGCACTCTGCAACCAGTGTTGAGCCAACAGCTTGCTCAAGAAACCGCTGGTTAGACCCTGCCTTGCGAGCATTTTGTTGCTAGCATCAAAAACTTCGTACAGGCTGCATACGGCAAAGATTCGGAGCATGGTGCAAGCTTAGAGTAAGTTTCCTTGTCAATATTGAATATTGGTGAAGACAATACGCACCAATGGCACTGTTTTGGATGGAGGCTTGAATCATGTGCAGTCATGACCCGTGAAAATATCAGAGCCTTCATGGCTAGATGGTGCTTGATGTTTTCTGCCAGCATTTTTGCGAGAACCGTGCTGTAGTTGAACTGCTGTCCCGAAGTCATGGCACGCGCCTCGAAGGTTGCTGTTGGCTCCGTGCTGGGAGCAGCCACCCTGGGTGGTTTGTCCTTTGTGGCCCCAGGAAGTCGACTAGTTGAAGTCGAGAACAAGGCAACTGCTGCAAGCCAGAAATTCCTCTCTTCATCAGCCCCTTCCAGCAGCTCCTCCGCAGTGCAGGGCCTGAGCGGTGCCTTGGCAGTTGGAGGACTCAGCGTGGCTGCCATCCGAGGAGCAGCAGCAGCCTCTCGCCGCAAGGGTGTTCAGCCAAAGGCTGCCCAGAACGTGGTTGCTTGCAAAGCTTTGGCCAAGAAGAGCATTGAAGACATTGATCTGAAGGATCAGCGAATCTTCATCCGTGTGGATTTCAACGTGCCTCAGGACAAGAAGGACCCCAACATCATCACCAACACGGCACGAATTGATGCTGCACTGCCTACCATCAAGTATGCCCTTGAGAAGGGTGCCAAGTCTGTGGTTTTGTGCTCTCACCTCGGCCGTCCAGATGGTCAGAAGAACGAGAAGTTCTCCATGAAGCCAGTTGCAAAGGTGGTTGAGGAGAAGCTGGGCAAGCCAGTGAAGCTGATGCATGATGTGGTTGGCCCCGAGGTTGAGGAAGCATGCGCTGACCCCGAGCCAGGCACCGTGATCCTCCTGGAGAACTCTCGCTTCTATGTCGAGGAGGAGGGCAAGGGCAAGGATGCTGATGGTAACAAGGTGAAGGCAGATCCAGAGAAGGTGAAGGAGTTCCGTGCTTCCCTTGCCAAGCTGGCTGACATCTACTGCAGCGATGCCTTTGGCACTGCACACCGAGCACACAGCTCCATGGTCGGAGAAGGCTTCCCAGTCAAGTGCTCTGGTTTCCTCCTTGCCAAGGAGCTTGACTACTTTGCCAAGGTTGTGGACTCTCCCACCAGGCCTGTGTGCGGCATCCTTGGCGGAGCCAAGGTGGCTGACAAGATTCAGCTGATCATGAACTTGCTGGACAAGGTGGACATTATGATCATTGGTGGTGGCATGGCCTTCACTTTCATCAAGGAGGCTGGTGTCAACATTGGCGCCTCCCTCTATGATGAGGAGGGAGCCAAGTTGGTGCCAGACATCAAGAAGAAGGCAGAGGAGAAGGGTGTTGAGTTGATCCTGCCAGTGGACTTTGTGTGCTCTTCCAAGTTTGGAGAGGATGGCGAAATCAAGGACGGCGACATGGAGACAGGTGTCCCAGACGGCTTTTTGGGCTTGGACATTGGTCCCAAGTCCATTGCAATGAACGACGAGGCCATCAAGAAGGCCAAGACAATTGTGTGGAACGGCCCAATGGGTGTCTTCGAGATGGCCTCTTTCGAGAAGGGCACCAAGCAGATGATGGAGACCATTGTGAAGGTCACTGAGGAGGGAGCAGTGTCTGTGATTGGCGGAGGCGACACCGCCACAGCCTGCAAGGTCTACAAGACCGTTGACAAGGTCTCTCACTGCAGCACTGGTGGAGGTGCTTCCCTGGAGCTCTTGGAAGGCAAGGTGCTGCCTGGTGTGGCCGCATTGGATGACAAGTGAGGGAAGTAGATAGATTGACTTTAGAATTTTTGTATCATTGTATATACATTTGCAGTTTCTTTAGAGCAATTCCTAGCAATCATGCCATGTATTTCTTGGCAAAGTCTCCACCATGAATTTTTCCGAGATTCCTAAGCCGAACAAAGAAAAAAAAATGCCAGGAGCAGCCTTTATTTGAAAGAAAGGGTGCTTGTGCTAGTAGACATATACAATGCAGGCCCTCAATGAAACCAACAGAAATGAGAAAAATAGAGATCCCACAACAATGAGAAAGGCAGTGCTTGCAAAACATACCAGTATTGATTCAGGGTCTCTGACAGCATTTGGTGCACTTGTCCCGCAGCATTTTTGCGAGAACCGTGCTGTTGTTGAACTGCTGTCCCGAAGTCATGGCACGCGCCTCGAAGGTTGCTGTTGGCTCCGTGCTGGGAGCAGCCACCCTGGGTGGTTTGTCCTTTGTGGCCCCAGGAAGTCGACTAGTTGAAGTCGAGAACAAGGCAACTGCTGCAAGCCAGAAATTCCTCTCTTCATCAGCCCCTTCCAGCAGCTCCTCCGCAGTGCAGGGCCTGAGCGGTGCCTTGGCAGTTGGAGGACTCAGCGTGGCTGCCATCCGAGGAGCAGCAGCAGCCTCTCGCCGCAAGGGTGTTCAGCCAAAGGCTGCCCAGAACGTGGTTGCTTGCAAAGCTTTGGCCAAGAAGAGCATTGAAGACATTGATCTGAAGGATCAGCGAATCTTCATCCGTGTGGATTTCAACGTGCCTCAGGACAAGAAGGACCCCAACATCATCACCAACACGGCACGAATTGATGCTGCACTGCCTACCATCAAGTATGCCCTTGAGAAGGGTGCCAAGTCTGTGGTTTTGTGCTCTCACCTCGGCCGTCCAGATGGTCAGAAGAACGAGAAGTTCTCCATGAAGCCAGTTGCAAAGGTGGTTGAGGAGAAGCTGGGCAAGCCAGTGAAGCTGATGCATGATGTGGTTGGCCCCGAGGTTGAGGAAGCATGCGCTGACCCCGAGCCAGGCACCGTGATCCTCCTGGAGAACTCTCGCTTCTATGTCGAGGAGGAGGGCAAGGGCAAGGATGCTGATGGTAACAAGGTGAAGGCAGATCCAGAGAAGGTGAAGGAGTTCCGTGCTTCCCTTGCCAAGCTGGCTGACATCTACTGCAGCGATGCCTTTGGCACTGCACACCGAGCACACAGCTCCATGGTCGGAGAAGGCTTCCCAGTCAAGTGCTCTGGTTTCCTCCTTGCCAAGGAGCTTGACTACTTTGCCAAGGTTGTGGACTCTCCCACCAGGCCTGTGTGCGGCATCCTTGGCGGAGCCAAGGTGGCTGACAAGATTCAGCTGATCATGAACTTGCTGGACAAGGTGGACATCATGATCATTGGTGGTGGCATGGCCTTCACTTTCATCAAGGAGGCTGGTGTTAACATTGGCGCCTCCCTCTATGATGAGGAGGGAGCCAAGTTGGTGCCAGACATCAAGAAGAAGGCAGAGGAGAAGGGTGTTGAGTTGATCCTGCCAGTGGACTTTGTGTGCTCTTCCAAGTTTGGAGAGGATGGCGAAATCAAGGACGGCGACATGGAGACAGGTGTCCCAGACGGCTTTTTGGGCTTGGACATTGGTCCCAAGTCCATTGCAATGAACGACGAGGCCATCAAGAAGGCCAAGACAATTGTGTGGAACGGCCCAATGGGTGTCTTCGAGATGGCCTCTTTCGAGAAGGGCACCAAGCAGATGATGGAGACCATTGTGAAGGTCACTGAGGAGGGAGCAGTGTCTGTGATTGGCGGAGGCGACACCGCCACAGCCTGCAAGGTCTACAAGACCGTTGACAAGGTCTCTCACTGCAGCACTGGTGGAGGTGCTTCCCTGGAGCTCTTGGAAGGCAAGGTGCTGCCTGGTGTGGCCGCATTGGATGACAAGTGAGGGAAGTAGATAGATTGACTAGAATGTTACAGTGTTCAGTTTCTTGATCGCGTTGAATACATTGGCAACTGGCCTAGCATTCATGCGGTATTTTCTTGAATGACTCTTGCCACAATCAATTTTTCCCATACAGCACTTGCAGAAAAAGCATTGAATGTGCGAGAGACAGCACATGTTTCTGGATGTGCCTTGATTTTGACAGAAACGCACACACACACACACACACACCCACACACAATTGCACACACACGCTGGAGATACAATAATATACTACACATGTCTGGGATATTTTGATCAGGAAGATACATGTGCAAAAGCAACTTTGTCATTTTTCCAAGATGCAGGGGATGGAATCAATATTGAGAGGTGTGGTTGGCATGAGAAACACTAGGTGAACGGAGCATCAATATCAGCATTTGGTGCACTTGTCCCGCAGCATTTTTGCGAGAACCGTGCTGTAGTTGAACTGCTGTCCCGAAGTCATGGCACGCGCCTCGAAGGTTGCTGTTGGCTCCGTGCTGGGAGCAGCCACCCTGGGTGGTTTGTCCTTTGTGGCCCCAGGAAGTCGACTAGTTGAAGTCGAGAACAAGGCAACTGCTGCAAGCCAGAAATTCCTCTCTTCATCAGCCCCTTCCAGCAGCTCCTCCGCAGTGCAGGGCCTGAGCGGTGCCTTGGCAGTTGGAGGACTCAGCGTGGCTGCCATCCGAGGAGCAGCAGCAGCCTCTCGCCGCAAGGGTGTTCAGCCAAAGGCTGCCCAGAACGTGGTTGCTTGCAAAGCTTTGGCCAAGAAGAGCATTGAAGACATTGATCTGAAGGATCAGCGAATCTTCATCCGTGTGGATTTCAACGTGCCTCAGGACAAGAAGGACCCCAACATCATCACCAACACGGCACGAATTGATGCTGCACTGCCTACCATCAAGTATGCCCTTGAGAAGGGTGCCAAGTCTGTGGTTTTGTGCTCTCACCTCGGCCGTCCAGATGGTCAGAAGAACGAGAAGTTCTCCATGAAGCCAGTTGCAAAGGTGGTTGAGGAGAAGCTGGGCAAGCCAGTGAAGCTGATGCATGATGTGGTTGGCCCCGAGGTTGAGGAAGCATGCGCTGACCCCGAGCCAGGCACCGTGATCCTCCTGGAGAACTCTCGCTTCTATGTCGAGGAGGAGGGCAAGGGCAAGGATGCTGATGGTAACAAGGTGAAGGCAGATCCAGAGAAGGTGAAGGAGTTCCGTGCTTCCCTTGCCAAGCTGGCTGACATCATCTGCAGCGATGCCTTTGGCACTGCACACCGAGCACACAGCTCCATGGTCGGAGAAGGCTTCCCAGTCAAGTGCTCTGGTTTCCTCCTTGCCAAGGAGCTTGACTACTTTGCCAAGGTTGTGGACTCTCCCACCAGGCCTGTGTGCGGCATCCTTGGCGGAGCCAAGGTGGCTGACAAGATTCAGCTGATCATGAACTTGCTGGACAAGGTGGACATCATGATCATTGGTGGTGGCATGGCCTTCACTTTCATCAAGGAGGCTGGTGTTAACATTGGCGCCTCCCTCTATGATGAGGAGGGAGCCAAGTTGGTGCCAGACATCAAGAAGAAGGCAGAGGAGAAGGGTGTTGAGTTGATCCTGCCAGTGGACTTTGTGTGCTCTTCCAAGTTTGGAGAGGATGGCGAAATCAAGGACGGCGACATGGAGACAGGTGTCCCAGACGGCTTTTTGGGCTTGGACATTGGTCCCAAGTCCATTGCAATGAACGACGAGGCCATCAAGAAGGCCAAGACAATTGTGTGGAACGGCCCAATGGGTGTCTTCGAGATGGCCTCTTTCGAGAAGGGCACCAAGCAGATGATGGAGACCATTGTGAAGGTCACTGAGGAGGGAGCAGTGTCTGTGATTGGCGGAGGCGACACCGCCACAGCCTGCAAGGTCTACAAGACCGTTGACAAGGTCTCCCACTGCAGCACTGGTGGAGGTGCTTCCCTGGAGCTCTTGGAAGGCAAGGTGCTGCCTGGTGTGGCCGCATTGGATGACAAGTGAGGGAAGTAGATAGATTGACTAGAATGTTACAGTGTTCAGTTTCTTGATCGCGTTGAATACATTGGCAACTGGCCTAGCATTCATGCGGTATTTTCTTGAATGACTCTTGCCACAATCAATTTTTCCCATACAGCATTTGCAGAAAAAGCATTGAATGTGCGAGAGACAGCACATGTTTCTGGATGTGCCTTGATTTTGACAGAAACGCACACACACACACCCACACCCAGACACAATTGCGCACACACGCTGGAGATACAATAATATACTACACATGTCTGGGATATTTTGATCAGCAAGATACATGTGCAAAAGCAACTTTGTCATTTTTCCAAGATGCAGGGGATGGAATCAATATTGAGAGGTGTGGTTGGCATGAGAAACACTAGGTGCACGCAGCATCAACATCAGCATTTGGTGCACTTGTCCCGCAGCATTTTTGCGAGAACCGTGCTGTAGTTGAACTGCTGTCCCGAAGTCATGGCACGCGCCTCGAAGGTTGCTGTTGGCTCCGTGCTGGGAGCAGCCACCCTGGGTGGTTTGTCCTTTGTGGCCCCAGGAAGTCGACTAGTTGAAGTCGAGAACAAGGCAACTGCTGCAAGCCAGAAATTCCTCTCTTCATCAGCCCCTTCCAGCAGCTCCTCCGCAGTGCAGGGCCTGAGCGGTGCCTTGGCAGTTGGAGGACTCAGCGTGGCTGCCATCCGAGGAGCAGCAGCAGCCTCTCGCCGCAAGGGTGTTCAGCCAAAGGCTGCCCAGAACGTGGTTGCTTGCAAAGCTTTGGCCAAGAAGAGCATTGAAGACATTGATCTGAAGGATCAGCGAATCTTCATCCGTGTGGATTTCAACGTGCCTCAGGACAAGAAGGACCCCAACATCATCACCAACACGGCACGAATTGATGCTTCACTGCCTACCATCAAGTATGCCCTTGAGAAGGGTGCCAAGTCTGTGGTTTTGTGCTCTCACCTCGGCCGTCCAGATGGTCAGAAGAACGAGAAGTTCTCCATGAAGCCAGTTGCAAAGGTGGTTGAGGAGAAGCTGGGCAAGCCAGTGAAGCTGATGCATGATGTGGTTGGCCCCGAGGTTGAGGAAGCATGCGCTGACCCCGAGCCAGGCACCGTGATCCTCCTGGAGAACTCTCGCTTCTATGTCGAGGAGGAGGGCAAGGGCAAGGATGCTGATGGTAACAAGGTGAAGGCAGATCCAGAGAAGGTGAAGGAGTTCCGTGCTTCCCTTGCCAAGCGGCTGACATCTACTGCAGCGATGCCTTTGGCACTGCACACCGAGCACACAGCTCCATGGTCGGAGAAGGCTTCCCAGTCAAGTGCTCTGGTTTCCTCCTTGCCAAGGAGCTTGACTACTTTGCCAAGGTTGTGGACTCTCCCACCAGGCCTGTGTGCGGCATCCTTGGCGGAGCCAAGGTAGCTGACAAGATTCAGCTGATCATGAACTTGCTGGACAAGGTGGACATTATGATCATTGGTGGTGGCATGGCCTTCACTTTCATCAAGGAGGCTGGTGTTAACATTGGCGCCTCCCTCTATGATGAGGAGGGAGCCAAGTTGGTGCCAGACATCAAGAAGAAGGCAGAGGAGAAGGGTGTTGAGTTGATCCTGCCAGTGGACTTTGTGTGCTCTTCCAAGTTTGGAGAGGATGGCGAAATCAAGGACGGCGACATGGAGACAGGTGTCCCAGACGGCTTTTTGGGCTTGGACATTGGTCCCAAGTCCATTGCAATGAACGACGAGGCCATCAAGAAGGCCAAGACAATTGTGTGGAACGGCCCAATGGGTGTCTTCGAGATGGCCTCTTTCGAGAAGGGCACCAAGCAGATGATGGAGACCATTGTGAAGGTCACTGAGGAGGGAGCAGTGTCTGTGATTGGCGGAGGCGACACCGCCACAGCCTGCAAGGTCTACAAGACCGTTGACAAGGTCTCCCACTGCAGCACTGGTGGAGGTGCTTCCCTGGAGCTCTTGGAAGGCAAGGTGCTGCCTGGTGTGGCCGCATTGGATGACAAGTGAGGGAAGTAGATAGATTGACTAGAATGTTACAGTGTTCAGTTTCTTGATCGCGTTGAATACATTGGCAACTGGCCTAGCATTCATGCGGTATTTTCTTGAATGACTCTTGCCACAATCAATTTTTCCCATACAGCATTTGCAGAAAAAGCATTGAATGTGCGAGAGACAGCACATGTTTCTGGATGTGCCTTGATTTTGACAGAAACGTACACACACACACACCCACACACAATTGCACACACACGCTGGAGATACAATAATATACTACACATGTCTGGGATATTTTGATCAGGAAGATACATGTGCAAAAGCAACTTTGTCATTTTTCCAAGATGCAGGGGATGGAATCAATATTGAGAGGTGTGGTTGGCATGAGAAACACTAGGTGAACGCAGCATCAATATCAGCATTTGGTGCACTTGTCCCGCAGCATTTTTGCGAGAACCGTGCTGTAGTTGAACTGCTGTCCCGAAGTCATGGCACGCGCCTCGAAGGTTGCTGTTGGCTCCGTGCTGGGAGCAGCCACCCTGGGTGGTTTGTCCTTTGTGGCCCCAGGAAGTCGACTAGTTGAAGTCGAGAACAAGGCAACTGCTGCAAGCCAGAAATTCCTCTCTTCATCAGCCCCTTCCAGCAGCTCCTCCGCAGTGCAGGGCCTGAGCGGTGCCTTGGCAGTTGGAGGACTCAGCGTGGCTGCCATCCGAGGAGCAGCAGCAGCCTCTCGCCGCAAGGGTGTTCAGCCAAAGGCTGCCCAGAACGTGGTTGCTTGCAAAGCTTTGGCCAAGAAGAGCATTGAAGACATTGATCTGAAGGATCAGCGAATCTTCATCCGTGTGGATTTCAACGTGCCTCAGGACAAGAAGGACCCCAACATCATCACCAACACGGCACGAATTGATGCTGCACTGCCTACCATCAAGTATGCCCTTGAGAAGGGTGCCAAGTCTGTGGTTTTGTGCTCTCACCTCGGCCGTCCAGATGGTCAGAAGAACGAGAAGTTCTCCATGAAGCCAGTTGCAAAGGTGGTTGAGGAGAAGCTGGGCAAGCCAGTGAAGCTGATGCATGATGTGGTTGGCCCCGAGGTTGAGGAAGCATGCGCTGACCCCGAGCCAGGCACCGTGATCCTCCTGGAGAACTCTCGCTTCTATGTCGAGGAGGAGGGCAAGGGCAAGGATGCTGATGGTAACAAGGTGAAGGCAGATCCAGAGAAGGTGAAGGAGTTCCGTGCTTCCCTTGCCAAGCTGGCTGACATCATCTGCAGCGATGCCTTTGGCACTGCACACCGAGCACACAGCTCCATGGTCGGAGAAGGCTTCCCAGTCAAGTGCTCTGGTTTCCTCCTTGCCAAGGAGCTTGACTACTTTGCCAAGGTTGTGGACTCTCCCACCAGGCCTGTGTGCGGCATCCTTGGCGGAGCCAAGGTGGCTGACAAGATTCAGCTGATCATGAACTTGCTGGACAAGGTGGACATCATGATCATTGGTGGTGGCATGGCCTTCACTTTCATCAAGGAGGCTGGTGTTAACATTGGCGCCTCCCTCTATGATGAGGAGGGAGCCAAGTTGGTGCCAGACATCAAGAAGAAGGCAGAGGAGAAGGGTGTTGAGTTGATCCTGCCAGTGGACTTTGTGTGCTCTTCCAAGTTTGGAGAGGATGGCGAAATCAAGGACGGCGACATGGAGACAGGTGTCCCAGACGGCTTTTTGGGCTTGGACATTGGTCCCAAGTCCATTGCAATGAACGACGAGGCCATCAAGAAGGCCAAGACAATTGTGTGGAACGGCCCAATGGGTGTCTTCGAGATGGCCTCTTTCGAGAAGGGCACCAAGCAGATGATGGAGACCATTGTGAAGGTCACTGAGGAGGGAGCAGTGTCTGTGATTGGCGGAGGCGACACCGCCACAGCCTGCAAGGTCTACAAGACCGTTGACAAGGTCTCCCACTGCAGCACTGGTGGAGGTGCTTCCCTGGAGCTCTTGGAAGGCAAGGTGCTGCCTGGTGTGGCCGCATTGGATGACAAGTGAGTTCTCGCTGCCTTGTTTTTTGTTCCAACTACATTTTGGCCGCATGTGCTCATGCGGGGTATTCTGGTGACAGTAGCTGCTGTCCCTTATTTTTCCAAGCAGGAATCACAGACAGTGCATTGAAAAAGGCGGCAATTCCAAGTGTCACAGTGGCCTTTTGATGTCTGCAGGTGTTTGCAATGGAAGAACGATCAACCATGATTTTAGCAGTGGCAGAGTGAATGTTTTGTTCTGGAAAGTATCGCTTTTTACCAGCGCTGTGCGGAGCTTGAATGACCTGACAGCCATTTTGCTTCAGAAAAGACCCACAGATCGCTGGAGGACGGCACTGAGAGATGACGGGGCAAGCAGTTTCCAAGGCTGGCTGTGAAATCCTCACGCCGAAGACCATGGGATTCAACATGGATCAGTCATGATCAGTCTATCAATGTATCAATCAATCGATCTATTGATCTTATTTGATCTTCTCTGACTTTTTTGATTTTGTCTGATTTTACCTGATGTATCTGATCTTATCTCTTCTCTTCTCATCCTATCTTCTCATCCTATCTACCTATCTACCTACCTACCTATCCAGCTATGCAGCTATCCATCTATCCATCTATCCATCGGTCTATCCATCTATCCATCTATCTATCCATCTATCCATCTATCCATCTATCTATCCATCTATCCATCTATCTATTCATCTATTCATCTGTCCATCAGTCGATCTGCCTATCTATCCATCTATCTATCTATCCATCTATCCATCCATCCATCCATCCATCCATCTATCCATTTCTCCATATGAGTATACAGAATACATATGTATGTATGTATATATATATATAGATGTATATGTATATGTATATTATATGCGCAATATGATATATTTCCACAAAAAGAAGTGTATACGCATCGTATCCTGCATGATCCATTGAATTGTGATCCCGTGCCCAGTGATACATTGACTGCTTGGGTGCAGGCACAGACCTCCAGTCTGGGAGCATTGTGGGTGGCGGTGGTGAAAATCCTTGCTCGCCTAAGGAGCGCTGACTTGTTTTGAGTGGATATTTCGCAGAAGCCCGGGTTAGAAATCAGAGTTTCCTCAAACCAATCCACAGTTGAAAACAGTTTACCCATCCCAGCAGTTTCAAAGAGCTCCACTTTGGTCATGAGTTGAATTTGAAACGTCTTCCCCGGAAATTGGATGCTGAAGTGAGGTATTTGGGTCTCCTGGGCTATGCGTTGGAATGGTTGCTGGAGGTGCGCTGCTCCAGTCACTGACTGCATCCAGCTGATTTTTCCGCCTGCGCCGCACTGGAAAGGCCAGCCATGCCAGCAGCAGAATGCACAAGATCTTGCACAGCATCAACACACCCAAGGCCCAGCGCTCACTGATACATCATATCCAGAGGAATTTGGGTTCGTTTGCCAGGTTTTATTTCCATCTGCCATCTGGAGGTCCATTTACTGGCGATCAGCATGGTGCTTGCAGGCGACGCTAGATCACTATGATTTTCAGAGAGAAAATAGTGTGAATGAAGCATAGTGAGATAAGCCCGTACAACCAAGTGACACGGGGTTTGGGCGCTCAGATTGAATCGTTCATTCCCAAAACATGGGAAACACTGAGATGCTCGCTCAGGCCATATAGCGGAGCATCTTCATCAAGAGGAGGAGACACACTCGTGGAAATCCGGCGTTGACTTTGAACGTTGGGAAATGTAGGCACATCTCATGCTGTTTGGAATGCTATTTTCTTTCTATGTGCTCATTTCGTTCTCCTTCCAAGTTCAAAAACGTGGAAAATCTTCGATGTTCAAAGATGATCAAAGGATGAGTTTCCTTTGTTTCCTTTGCCTTCAAATTTCTTGATTTTGTAGGAGAATCATCACCAGGAGGCAAGTTGCGACAGTTCTCTGGTGGGGGCCCTGGGGTGTCAAGTGCCAGTCATTCTATTCGTAGTTTAGGCGCATTTGCACGAACTACGAATGGAAGTTCAAAAGCTGGGAACTCAGCGAACGCGAATGAGGACCCTAATGTCATCATCGCTGTGAAATTCTGGACCTAGCCATGGAGGGTTTCACTGGGACAATCATCGAATTGCTGTGGGATTTTCTAAGCTATAGCAGCCATGTGCCTAAGTACCGGAGGGTATATATATATATATTGATATATTGGAGGTTATGAAGGGCTTTGTCTGAAAATGCGGTATGCGCCCAAATAACCATATGGGAAAAATGATGACAAACCACTGGATTTTGGCGTGCCATATTTTAGACAAACTCGTATGAGACTCCTTGCAGTTTGCCCCGTGCCTGTGGACACTGAGGTTACGCAAGGGCGCTTGATAAGTGCAGCCGAAACCATTGGCATCAGCTAATGTCCTTCGCTCTCAAAGTGGAGTGAAGCGCGGGCTTGACATCGCTTGACCGTGGCTTGACCTGCAGTGCGAACCCAAACATAAAGCTTGGTGTGACACTCAAAAAGCTGTGAGAAAAAAGGACACCGCCACACCGTGCTTTTTGGACTCTCCAGGACACCTGGTAAGTTGTGGGGCAGCCCGTGAAAGTGCTGTTCTTGGACACAGGACATGGTGAACAAACACATGCTAACAGTTGGAAACTGAGGCAGCTGAGGTACATATCTCGAAATGGTTCCAGTCTCGGCTCAAAATTTGGTCCGAGATTTGCTGGTGTCTTTATTTCATTGGTAGCTTCTTCTTACGGTGCACCATTCAGAGGGAGAAAACCTGAAGCAATGCCCAGTTCATGCTTGGGGATTACAGTATGTGATGCTGAGTGATCATATATATATATATTTATTTATTTATTTATTTATTTATGTATACACACACACACACTCTGTATATACCTACACAGAGCAGTTAAATATTCATAATACACATATATATATATATATACACATACTCTTATGCATGTATCCATTCGATATGGGAGCTCCCCACCAGTGCCGCAGCACTGAGGCGAGATGGGCCGTATCGGAGTGCTATTTGAGCTGCGACATGCAGATACGAGGCTCGTGAGTCTGAACCAAGGGGTCACAAAACTGAAACTCCAAAACTGGATTAGCAATGAACTTGGCGGGTATAAAACACATAGTACTGGCGACTTAATGGAACATATATATATATATATATGTATGTATATATCTATATGTATGTATAGCTTTATGATCAACAATATCATAACGTCTGTATTTGAGTGTGTCCATAATTGGGAATACCTTATTTATTGTCATTTTCACAGGAAATTTGCGATTAGCCATTGGATTTTGGGATACCCTGTTTTTGGGCAAACTTGTCTTGACTTTCAAATGTGTTCTTACATATGAAATGATCAGTTGCCATATCCACCTCTATTCCATTGTAGTAATTGTAGTGGTTCTTCTTCTTCTTCTCCTTCTTGTTCTTGATCTTGTTCTTGTTCTTCTTCTTTTTCTTCTTCTTCTTGTTGTTGTTGTGCTGGTTGTTGTGATTGTTGTGGTTGTGATATCCCCCCACTCTTACCTGTACTGGTGTTCAATCACATGAATGTCAGCAGTGGTGCTGAAGCTGTGCATTTTGTCGCCACCAGATTTCCCGAATCAGCGACGACAATTTTGCTTAGGAGCCGGAAATGGAACGTGTATATATATATAATTATATATATATAGTTGTAGCGAGTTTTCAATTTGCCTACATTGATTGTGGTTTTCCATGGTTTTCCCTTTCTGAAGTGTTGGTGGGGGCCAACAAAACGGTCCTTGGTTCCCGATTCCTGGTTCCCGATTCGGCCATGGGAATAAGGCAAGATACGCCGAAGGAGACATGGGAACCAAGAACGGGTATTTGACCATCAAGAAACCTACAAAAAACCATAGTGAAGGATTGTGATACTAGTCATAAATATTTAATTAGTGTCATCATCGCTGATAGCCATTCTCATTCTAAGTGTAGAGAATGCATGAAAATGCCATGATGACACTATACGATGGCGTTATCATTGCTATTGGCATCAATTTTTTCATGATGGAGATATGATGGTGGAACCATGTTTTCACCATTACTATTGCTACATATTGCTACGAAATAGGGACATGATCAAACTGTCCATGAGGGGAGATGGTGACAGTCGTTGGAGCCCGTGGAGAGTCTGGGAACCCATGGGACGTCGAGCTGCGCGCAAGCGAAGGGGTCAACGGAGATGCGGCGTGGTCATGGGCGTTCAAGACTGTATCATGGGGTAAATCTCCATATTTCATGGTTTAAATATGTTAAAATCGTATTTTTGGATAGTCACAACATGTTACATCGGAGGCATTGCCACTTACCCCCAGTTTCATGTCCCCGACGATTCCACCCTGGCGTGGCAGTTCGCTTCCGTCCAGCTCTTTTTTCGAAGGCTTGGTGCTTGGGATTGCTACACATCTGGTTTGCCCCATCCTCGGTGCAAAATTCGCGTTAAACGATGTGGAAAAACCATGGGGAGAAACCCGCGTTTGGAAAATGATGTTTCAAAACTCAACTCTATAATTTTAGACCGTAGGTTCTCCATTCTTTGTCTGAAAAAAAGGACAAGCCTTGAACTTTCGCCACCCGAGGCAGCTTCGCACAGGTGCTTCATTGTATCCCTGCTGGGCGATGTTGGGCACTGGGTGATGTTAGCGATGTAGTCGTGGTCTCCAACTGAGCAGATGCCTGAGCTGAGGCTGGCACCAGTGTGGGTCTCGCCTGGCACTCAGCCCTCGTGACGAGCGTGTTGGAATTCTTTGGAACTAGGGTATCCCGAAATATCTAAGAGTTTGTCATCATTTTCCCCGTTGAAACTGCCATAAACGGAGGTATCCCCCTAGTGACCTAGGGTCTGTTTCAAGAGTGAAACCTGGCCCCAGTTTAGTGCGGCACAGTGAAACTTGAGGCCGGGGACCAGCGATTCTTCTGCCTCACTTTGCCGTTCCCAGGCCGATTGGGTTAGTCATTCCCAGGATGACAGTTCCATGATGTTTTCCCCATAAAGGGTTTGGAGGGTGCTGCAGATGATCCTGAGATTTCCTTTTTGTTGCCAGGATTTAGACACTCCTGGCCACTCCATCGCAAGCCCACGAATTGCAGGGGAACTCGGCAAAACGAGCGCTTCAGCTTGCTTCACTTTGAGAGAGATATGTGATATGAGTGGATGATTTGAAAAATACGGGATTTCCGGGATTTCCTCTTTTTTCAGTGCAAAGACCATGGTTTCCTTCAGACTTCCCCCAAACATGTGAGCCAATTTTTGATTTTTCTGTGCAGCACCCCTACCGTGGAACCCTGGTTGCACCATTTATATCATTTGAGACATCATTTATAACCAAGGTCAGGGATGCTTCTGTGATACCAGAAGAGCCGGAAGTGGTGTCTAGTGGTGATAGTCCAGTGCTCAGTTTCTATGGTGGAGCTGTTGGTGCACACCGGTTGAAGCCTCAGGTGGAGAAGCGGATACCAATCCTCAGCAGTTGATCCACATCGAGTACAAGTTCGTGAAGGCGCCAACGTTGACAGTTTCAAAGCTTGATTTTGATGTGAAAAATAAGCATTTAATAAACCCAATCATAACCCACATCTTTACCGGACATACGTTGTATAGATATATATATAATTACAGTACATAAATAAGTAAACAAATAAATGAATAAATAAATAAATAAATAAATAAATATATATATATATACACACATAAGCCACCCAAAATTGGGTGTACTGCTGGGATTTGCTGGGTTTATCGCGGTTTCCGAGGATCGTCGGCAGTTGAAAGACTGCGGACCTTCGATTCAATGGGAGGAGCGGTTCACGTTGAAACGTTGGGCTTGGTGCTGCATGGGGGATGTAGTGCTTGGGATGTATTCCTGCCAAAAAAGTATGATGTGAACGCTTGATTGTTGGTATTTTGTAGTGATTTCAGTTGCAATTCTTGGCCTTTACCTTCTTTTTGCCTTAATACTTGAGTCCTCAAGCATCTAGCATTGGCTTTGTGACTTAGAGCCAACAAAGTCAAATTGTGTTTAAAGGTTCAATCCTGATCCATGAAAATAGTTTGTTGGGTTTGGATTGGTTGCTGGACAGGACAGCATCGCCAATCGCTTGGTGACTCTGCCTTTTGAGCCTGGGAGCATTTGGATCATCTCTGATTCAAAGTTCAACGATGCCCGGTCCTGAGAAAAAAGTGCCACTACCCATGGCTCTACTGATCCCAACATGGTCCATTTCAAGTTCTACTTTCAGCCTGTGCAAGGAACAATTGGGATTCCTGCTTATTTCTGTTGGTGATGTTCCGACTGGTAATGCTTCATGATATATTTTTGTGATTAAGTCTCAATTCTCAATGATTGATGGTTACCTTAAAACCAATTTTTGGTATTAAGTCATTTGACATCCATCAACTTTACTTGAGAAACTGATATTATTTCCTCTGGTGATTTTTTAAGGTGCGCGAGCAGCCCAAGATCATTCGGACAACTCTTGTTGAGATTTTGTTCCGTCGCAAGCTGAGGGAATACCTGGCAGATTTTTTCCCAGCTAGCAGCTTACCATCTATTTTGCTGTGAACTACTGACATTTACCTATATATATATTAATATATATGTACATACATACATAATACATACGTGCACATACATACACATACATACACATACATACAACATACAACATACATTCATACATTCATACATACATTCATACATTCCATACATTCCATACATTCCATACATTCCATACAATCCATACATTCATACATTCATACATTCATACATTCATACATTCCATACATTCCATACATTCCATACATTCCATACATTCCATACATTCCATACATTCCATACATTCCATACATTCCATACATTCCATACCATATCATATCATACCATACCATACCATCCATCCATGCATGCATGCATGCATCCATGCATGCATGCATGCATGCATACATGCATACATACATACATACATACATACATACATACATACATACATACATACATACATACATACATACATACACAGACACACAGACACACAGACACACACACACATGCATGCATGCATGCGTGCGTGCGTGCGTGCATGCATATATATATATACGTATATATATATATATATATCTACTCATCTATCTACCCATCTATCCATCTGTCCATCTGTCTGTCCTTCTGTCCTTCTGTCCATCTGTCCATCTGTGCATCTATTCATCTATCCATCTATCGATCTATCGATTTATCAATCTATCGATCGATTGATCTATCTACCTATCTAACTATCTGTCTATCTCTCTATCTATCTCTCTATCTCTCTATCTCTCTATCTCTCTATCTCTCTATCTCTCTATCTCTCTATCTCTCTATCTCTCTATCTCTATCTCTCTACCTACCTATCTAGATACCGACTTACCTACCTACTACCTATCTATCTATCTATCTATCTATCTATCTATCTAGCTATCTACTATCTATCTATCTATCTATCTATCTATCTATCTAGCTATCTATCTATCTATCTATCTATCTATCTATCTATCTATCTATCTATCTATCTATCTATCTATCTATCTATCTATCTATCTATCTATCTATCTGTCTCTTTTTTTTTCTTTCTTTCTTTCTTTCTTTCTTTCTTATCTATCTTATCTATCTTATCTATTTTATGCAGACGGACCTTTTACCGGCCCACAAAATGGGGTTAGGGTGGGGTAGGGTGTGATATCATTCGTCAACACTGCAAGACATGATGCGATGCTACGCTACGCATGGGGTGGGGTGGGGTGGATTGTGATATCATTCGTCATTACTGCAAGACATGATGCGATGCGACACTACGCATGGGGGGGGTGGGGGTGGGGTGAGGTGTGATATCATTCAGTCAGTACTGCAAGAAATGATGCGATGCTACGATACGCATGGGGGGGGGTGGGGTGGGCTGGATATCATTGTCAGTACTGGCAAGACATGATGTGATGCTACGCTACGCCACGCATGGGGTGGGGTGGGGTGGGGTGTGATATCAATCGTCAGAACTGCAAGACATGATGGGATGCAACTCTGCGCGTGGGGTGGGGTGGGGTGTGATATCATTCGTCAGTACTGCAAGACATGATGCGATGCTACGCTACGCATGGGGTGGGGTGTGATATCATTTGTCAGTACTGCAAGACATGATGCGATGCTACGCTACGCATGGGGTGGGGTGGGATGGGTTGTGATATCATTCGTCAGTACTGCAAGACATGATGAGATGCGACGCTACGCATGGAGTGGGGTGGGGTGGGGTGTGATATCATTCGTCAGTACTGCAAGACATGATGCGATGCTACGCTACGCATGGGGTGGGGTGGGGTGGGGTGTGATATCATTCGTCATTACTGCAAGACATGATGCGATGCTACGCTACGCATGGGGTGGGGTGGGGTGGGGTGGGGCGTGATATCATTCGTCAGTACTGCAAGACATGATGTGATGCTACGCTACGCATGGGGTAAACACAAGGCAAACGCAATGGTTTGTTGTTCAAGTACATTCGAAGTCAACAATGGAGATGGGAACACACTGGCTTCGACTTGCTGACCGCAACTGGCGAAGCTGTAAGATCTCTCATGCGGTGAAGAGAAAAGGCCACTTTGTTCGTTCGTCGGGTTTTGCAGCACAAAACCCTGCAAGGGTTGCAAGCCACAGTAAAGCGGATGTTTTTTTTTGATGGTCGTTTGCCACATGAAATCGCGCTGGCGCCACAGCGAAACAACAATTTTTGGACAATCATGGGCCGGTGCCAGGTCCGCCGGGTATTTTATCTATTTAGTCTATCTTATCTATTTAGTCTATCTTATCTATCTGATCTATCTTATCTAGTTTATCTATTCTATATTCAGTTTTTTTTCATCTTTTAACATCTACTGTATCTGATCTTAGTTTATCTGATCTTATCTTAATCTTAATCTTAATCTTATCTTTTCTTATCTTAATCTAACCTAATCTAATCTAATCCAATCCTATCTATCTATCTATCTATCTATCCATCCATCTATCCATCTGTCCACCCACCACCCACCTATCCATCCATCCATCTATCCATCCATCTATTTATGTATCTATGTATCTATCTTTCTAATCTATCTATCTATCTATCCATCTATCCATCTATCCATCCTATCTACCCGTCTTTTCTTGCCTTGTCTTATTCTACTTTATCTTATCTGATCTTGTCTTTTCTGTTCTATCTCATCTATCTAATCTATGCCATCTATCTTGTCCATTTCCTTTTTTTTCCGGATCTTGATCGTGCATAGCTGTTTTGAAGAAGGCAGCCCTGTAGAGACGAGCTGTTTATGTGGCGGTCAGGGGTGACCAAGCTGCACCCATGGTGCCATGGATATATCACCAGAGGGTAGGTGTCTCCGTCAGGCGGAATTTGCTTGGTGCAGGTTCCAAGAGCCCGAGCGATTGCTGGCTTTTCAACAATCAGGGAACCAAGGGCTGGACGTGTTTGTTCACTTTATTGTTCTAGACTATGTTGATAGTGTGGTAAACCCAACAGTAACCCTCCAATTGCGTGAAATCGGGGATGGTTTATGGCCCCGGCTTTACCACATTAGTGGCATGTGGAACTTGGACACTGGATTCAGGTCGTGACAAGTTGGACATGGAGTTCAGAGCATCCTTGCAGGACTTGAACGCGGGGCTTTCCACGTTCCACCGGTTTCCTTAGAGAATCTCCAAATGGGTCCCACTTCAACAGAGTAGGGTTTCCCCTATCAACTTTTTGAGTAAAATGTGGTATACCCAATGTCATAAACCGTCCTGACAATTTTACCAACAATGGATGAGTATTAACCATCAAAAATTGGGTGTTTATGGCCTTAGTTTTACCACATTGGTTTGATTCGCCGGTGTGGAATTTGCAGCAGCTGGCATCCTGTCCATCTAGTTTGAGCGTTTGACCCCATGGAACAGACTTCTGGCAGCTTGGGAAGCTAGCGACCAGTTTGGTATTGGCCAAAATAGGGGTTCCGATGCACCAGCAAAGCTGGTCATTTTCAGCATGAACGTTCAAGCATCAGTTTCCAGAGTCTCACATGAGCCTCCCCAGAAATAGTTTGTGTATCTCCACTTATTGTTCTTGATCCAAGACCTCCAATGATCTCCATTATTTGTTGGGCCAAATAAAAACTATGGGATAAATGATACATGGACATACAAATATATCCCTATGGGTTGTTATGGCAGAGAACACACATATCTATAAAACTACTATTCACCCCATTGTGCCTATGGGCCATGGGATATTTATCTTCCTCTGAGCCACCACTATCCCCACTGACAGGACGCCCATTCCCCCGAATGGAGCGGCCGGGAGCCAGAAGATGACGGGCCGGGTGCTTGGTGCTTGCGGGAAATGCCGGCTTTGAAGCTCCCAGAAAGGAGCGTTTCCTGATGTTTCCTGTAAAATTTCCCACGTTTTTTGTGGAATTTGGAATCAGCTCCCAGAATCGGATGGTTTCCCAGAATGATTTGACCAATGCCAAACATGGTGGGAGGCACATCCATTGACATTTGCGATTTTCTTTTCACGATGGTACCAGGTTTTTGACCAACCAGGATGCTTTCCCAGTTGTTGGATTTTTCGAGTGCCAACTTGTTTGCAAACTTCTATTGGCAACATTCATTTACACGAGATGAGACTACGGCGACTACGGAATATGCAAGAAAAAAACACAACTTCAATAGTTGCAATTCAATATCCTCTGCCAATGCAGTTCTCTGACCGTATCAAACCTGATTCAGTCCTGAATGCGCCCTGGTAAGGTCCAGTCATCACAGTGGAGGAACCAACTGGAGTCTGGGGTCTTACTGGCAGCCCATGGCCCCCATGCTGGAAATTTCACTGGAAAACCGCTGGATTTTGTTCGGAAAGTTTGGCAGCGAGGTCACCATACAACCTCCACGGTTGGCTTTCTGACCCATTTCTGAACTCGGACAACTCGGTGAGCAGTGATGTGCAACTGAGTTGTGGTCTCCCGAATGCATGGCCTGGAAAGTGTGATGCTTTCCAGATTCAACCCGACAAAACGAGGGGCCCCAAAGATCTGCTGATTGGGGTGTTTCTATGTGTTTCTGGTGTTTCTGAAATGTGGCTGTTGCAACCTGCCAACTTGTGAGTGTTGTTGGGGAAACACTGGGGGCTGACCTCGGCCTGCGCCTTGCTGCGCCTTGCACGGTTGAGTCTTACTCATCCCAAGATCTGGTCCATCACACCTCGGGCCAAAGAAGTTCACATTTGTGTCTAATCGTCTAACTCAAATTTTGGAACGAAACTGTTGGCACCATACTTCTCAGCTTTTTGTATCCTCTGATGACTTTATGCTTCCGGTGGTGCATGATGTCAGCTGGAGCAAAAGTATCTTAGCTGGAAAAACACGTGCGACGACTCTCGAATTTAAGGAGATTTCAACAGGGTATGGCGATATTCCTAAGGAAACCCAGTCACACCAGGGTGTCTTAGGGCGCCATACCCAGGACTCCCTCCTGGTCTCATCAAAGGATGGGGGCCACTTCCGGACCCCCAACCGAGGTGGGCATGTGTTTTGGGACCTAAAACTTCATCATGCTGTATGGCAGTATGGCTTAAAGAATTTTCAGACTTACAGACAGCTGCAGACGTGCCCACTGGCGCTGACCGGCAGAAATTTGGATTTTCGAGAGCGAAGTACAGATCAGATTTGTGTCACCTCCCAGGACCCTCTGAGATCCATGCGTCATCGACCGAGTCAATGGCGAGAGGCTACACTCCTTGGAGTGGGATCAAGGAAATGGCAAAGAAAAATCACTATCAGCAGGCCAAAGCCATGCAACATGGCAACATTGGTTCGTTTTCAGTGCAGAAGTTTCTAGGTCTCCAATGCTGCGATCTGCATCACATCTTGACCCACCGGCAAGGGTGTTGTCTTGTTCGGGGCAGGCGCCCCTGGGTGTTGGCTCCACGAGCAAACAACACCAGAATGTTCCGTGGCATCTGTCCGGCAGCAAAGTGGATTTCGGCGCTGGACATAACGACCACCTTTTGATTTGCGGGCGCCAAATTCGAGCAGAGTCACGACCGGAAAGGCATTGGCATCTCAAGCTGGACAAAGAGGGCAGCAGCCAACTTTGGCGCAAAAGTTGCCGCGGCAGAAGCTGTGCTCTTTGGAGCCAGAGAGTGCGTGACTTCTTTGACGACCAGAGGGATCTGATGAAGCTGTAGGTAGATGGCATTCTGAATATTTCTGATAGAGACGAGTCTGAGACGAGTCATTACATTTGCAGCTTCTGAATTTGGCGTTCTTCTCCGCTGCCCATTTTTGCTTTCTTCTCAAGAGAGCCTGTTGAAAGACTCAGAAAGTTTGTTCAGCAGAAGACTCATGGCACAAGAAGTTTCTCTGAAAATCGGGTACAAAGTCCCATGATTTGATTTACCATAGAATTTCTGCATGTTCTGCATGTAGCCATTTTAGGATACTCAGTGATCCATCATTTTTGGAGAAACCTACATATTTTTGTTGGGATTCGCAACATTGTGCCGCACTATGGAGAGCCCAGATTTGAAATGTTTGTCGCCGTGCTACGAGCGAGAGGTACACCGATGCTAAAAGAAAGGGGATACACGACGAACCCCTGGTTTTCGCTGGCTTGGATGGACACTAAAAGATTGACCTTTCAACATGGACATTCACGCTCGGAAGGGGTCCGAATTGTGGGATCTGCAAGCACAGACATAGACCTCTTCCTGAGCCACCAACCTTGCACGCTCGCAGTGGATTGGAGCTGGCGAGAGCCTTCCAGAGCCACCCGAGGACCCATTTGGGGCGCTTCAGTTGGCCAGGGGTTGGGTAAACGTCCTGGTTCAAGGGGATATTCGCAGCAACAAACAAGATAAATGCAACGCATGAAGTGTGAGGATCTTGACCTTTTCTTTGTTGCTTTTCGATATTGTCATTTCACGGCGACAGTTTTGGTGTAGCGGCTACCATACTGGTAGTTGTTGATCTAATTCAGACTTCATTTCAACCCTGGATGAATCATTATTGTTATATTGATCCAATGAAGTATCACATTATCATATACTATCACCATTTGGAGGGTTCCCCTAACTAATAAACCATGGTTTAAGATGATTATTCTGGACAGCCAACTTCGCCCCCACGATGGCCTTTTGGGGTAGGTCCAGCCCTGGGTCTCCGAACGTTTGGAGCTGCGAGACACTGACAGAGGGCGAGGGTTTCGCAGCTGCACCCGGGGGGTTCTTAAGTCATGGGGAATCCCCAAGTCACCATGGGTTTCAATAGTAAAATTACGATCAACTCCCACCATTTGCCCCGCTTCTGGAAGAGTTCGACGACGGGATCATCATCATCATCATCATCATCATCAGCATTATCAGCATTATCAGCATTATCAGCAGCAGCAGCAACAACAGCAGCAACAACACCACCACCACCACCACCAACAACAACAACAACAACAACAACACCAACAACACCAACAACACCAACAACACCAACACCACCAACACCACCACCACCACCACCACCACCACCAACAACAACAACAACAGCAACAACAACAGCAACAGCAACAGCAACAAGAACAAGAACAAGAACAAGAACAAGAACAGCAACAGCAACAACAACAACAACAACAACAACAATATTGGTATGATCAGTTCAAAATGCGCAGTTCCAGCACTTTTGGTTGCACCAACAGTTCAAACAGAATCCTAACAAACCGTTGCAAAATGCACAGTTCCCGCAATCTTGTGAGAACGAACAGCTCTAACAGAATCCTAGCAAATTGCTGCAAAATGCACCCACCTCACCCCACCCCACCTTAAACCATGACAATTAGATCATCTTGGGCGCAGCATCAAAGTCTTGCGCAAGGTCGAATGAGCGTTATCATCGCCCCGTCCCACCCCACACCACTGATGCAGCATCAAAGTCTTGTGCAAAGCCGGGTGAACGTTAGCATCCCCCCACCCCACCCCACCCTATGTGAGCGTAGCATCAACATCTTGCGAAAAGTCGAGGGAACGTGGTCGAAGGAACGTTATAACATCCCCACCCCACCCAATGTGATCGTAGCATCAACATCTTGCGCAAGGTCGAGGGAACGTGGTCGAAGGAACGTTAACATCCCCACCCCACCCCATGCACCCCATATGAGCGTAGCATCAACATCTTGTGCATGGTCGAGGGAACATGGTCGAGGGAACGTTAACATCCCCACCCCACTCCATTCCAACCCACCCCATGTAAACTGTGGGGCAAATGGTGGGCGTTGCGTCTAAAACTACTAAAATGGTCTGATGACTTGGATGATTGGGTCCCTTCATTGATGGAAACCTGCATATGACTGGTCTAGTTTCTGCATTGTTGGGATGGTCACTAGGGTATGAGGGTTTTGACCCACAACCAAAAATCCCACATGACCACCACAGAAGAATCAAAGCACCTTCCAATGATGAATTTACTACAGAAACATCGTTTGATTCCTGCAATAGTGGGCCTGGGCCTATGATAGTTGCAAGTAGGGTCCACTACCCAAGACCAACAGATAGTAGAGGAAGAACCACTGAGAATATGTTTTGAAGTGAGCAGATGCCCTACACATAAGTCACAAGTCCAACCACCTACCCAAATGGATTTCATCAAATAGCTGCATATACCCTCTGGTAAACTAACATAACTATGGAAAATTACAATTTTTAATGGGAAAATTCACTATATACTATAAATGGTCATTTTCAATAGCTATCTTAAATTACCAGAGGGTAGCTGGTCCATATATAACAACCACTCGTTGAGGTTGTTCCTTTCGGCCTCAGCCAAAGAAGGGGAGATCCTTTTCGTGTGCCCTCAACGGGGGGGATCGCGCCTGGTCGGAGCTTGTTTGAGGAACATCTTGGGAAACCATAGAAAACCATCCAGTTTTTAGCACGTCTTTCATGTTTTGGCCCATAATTTCATGCATCCTATGCATCCATAGTTCCATGATGTTCCATGTGTCCATGGTTTTGTGCATCGTAGACATCTCTAGCTCCATGCTGCATCCAGATGTTCATGCGTCCATGCATGCGCCTATGGTTCCTGACACCCATTGTTCCATGCATCCATACTTTCCTTAGCTTGCACGTTCCGCACGTCTGCAAAATTGTGCAGATCCATGCGTTCCATGCATAGATATATGCATGAACTTATAAATCTTGGAACTTGTTAGGACAAGGTTACCGACAAGGTTGTATGCTTCATAGACGCCACAAGATGGGCCCTCGGCGAGGTGCGAGCCCTTCGTGATTGGGTCAGCATCTGGTTTGCAGGAAGCAACCGTCAAGAAGCTGCGATCCGTTCCAGAGGACGGTTGGATTCACCCGCTTTTTGTCTGTTAGGGGACCATGGTGTTGATGCCCATATCAGCCATATTCTACAGAATTCACCAGTGGTCAATGTGAGGATCAGGGAGCCAATATAGAGTTTGAGATCTCTCCCATCTGAAAATGTCTTGAAAACTGGTACCAAATCCAATTTGGATTGACTTCATGGCGTTTCAGCAGTTTGATCATTTGGCTTCAGCCACAGGAGGATTTCAACCGCTTCATGTCTTTGCAAGGCCGTCGGGTTTCACCAAAATTAAAGCATGCAGGGCGTTGGAACATATTTCACTGACTCGGGGCATGTAGGCCAGCAAAAATACAGATGCTCACCAATGAAAGATGGGGCTAGGGATAAAACCAAAGCTGGGGACGTGAAGCAACAACTTAAACTGTGATAGGCACTGATTGAATTTCAATGTTCCCCATTAATATCTCCATTTTTTGTACATATCCAATGGCTTGGAGATTGCCAACATTTTTCATAGATGCCTGGATGGTGTCTTGATGAGGACACGGATCACCAGCCCTGCAGGGTCTGATGGCACGAGATTCGTCACAGAAACCGCTGGCTTCTCAGCCGAGTTCGAATGTCTAAAGATTCGGTGTAGAAGGTAGAGCCAACACAAAAAACATGGCGGCACCACCACCACACTTAGATATGACCTACTGTACAAAGCACAGGGAAGAGAAAAACGGGTGAAAGTGAAAGGTTCTGATTTGGAAAGGGTTATTTTGACGCTTGCGTTCACAATGGGGGAAGACCAAAAGGCATGACTTAGGCATGACTTCTTGATGTTGCGTTCACCCCCGTGATCCATGCACATCCAGGAAATGAAGTTGCAGAGTTGGACGCGTGGTCCAAGGCTGGAAACCATGAGAATGGGATTGTGGAGAGTTAAAAACTTTAGGATCCAGGGAATTTCATGAAATTCAGCCAAGTTGAATTGCGAGATTTGATCTCAAACTTTTTTTTTTGGTGCTGTCAACTACAGATGGTTTCGGTCATTTTTTGCGTTGAATGTCTATATAATTCTTGCAGGAGTGAAATTCTTGATCCTACCCGTCGGTTGTGGGGTCGAATTTGGAACCTCCTGTTGGGAGGGAACGCCATCGTATTTGATGGACACACCGCATCCGTTTTGCTGATCAAGACATGCATTTTTGGCATCAACAACATGGAACGCCACAAGTTCCTGCAAGCTCTCAGCTGCTTGGCTAATCGACAGGACAGTGCAACATCAGAGGTCCGTGGACGCCAAGAAAGTGGCGAAGGCCTGGTGCCCTAAGGTTGGTCCGGGAAGTTGATCCGATACGAAATGGTCAAACTTTGGAGCATCAAAGTTTCTGACAGCCGAGGTCTTGCAATTCAATAGCCTGGCAAGGGATTCTCTGAATGGGCAAGGTTTTGCAGAAGAAGCAGCTTTGTTGCGCCCTGAGCCAGCTTGGTTAATCTGACTGACACCGGTCTGTTGTGAATTACTTTTCCACGAGACGCTTCCAAACCATTTGACTCCCTGAAAGCCAGGTGTGGGGTGTGGCCTCTATGCAGTTTGATCAACCATTCTTGCCTCCCGAACGTCGGAGCCTTGGTTCTACCTCCCAAAGATGGCTCAACAGATGGTCCTCAAAGTTTGCAAGATCTTTGGCTTGGGCTGCATGTACTTCGTATTTTTTTCCTCCCAGTGCCAACCCCGGTGTACATGTGAACAGATGGATATGGCTCAAGATCATTTGCAAACTTGCATGGTTCATTTCCCATCTCCCATCGGCCATCCTTGGCTCAGGTGCAGGAGCACTTTCTCGGTGATTTCTTGATCCTGAGGGCAGCACGGCCCATCGCAGCCGGAGAGGTGCAGCAGCTGCTGATGCCTTGGCATATACCATGGCTGGGAACCTCACTAGCTGGGAAAATCATCGAACCAGCCATGTTTGAGTACCAGAGGGTCCAGAGGGTCCAGAGGGTCCAGAGGGTCATTTCTGTTTGGACAGGAGTTGTTGATGTCGTCCTGGGCTCAGAAAAAGGGACTTGTGCAAGGAATGTCTGAAGGACTTGGAAAAATGCTGAACGACTGAGGTATGTTTCCCCCTTCCAGTCATGGACCCAGTTCAGCATACCGACTCAAAGTTGTTCCAATGACTAAAATTGATGGCCTTGATGAGGCCGCGACATGTGCGACGCCAGCGCCTGTCTGGCACATTTCAGTTCTCTTGTGCCTGGGCGACAGATTTCGGCGATGTTGGGATTAGTGGAACAAATGGACCCATCCAAGTCTTAGGCATGTTTCCTCCAGGTTTGTTGTTTTCTGTTGTGAACGACCTGACTTTGTCAAACATAGACTTCTGATGACTGGAAAATCTGGAAACTCCCGCATTTTAGTTCGATGATTTTCCGAGTAAAGCCGGGGGACTTACAGCTTGCCTATGATTGCAGTAGGCACGGATTGTTCGCTGAGGCAGTTGCGAACGCTGCGCTTTGGAGGCAGAGCTGGTGCCTGAAAAGAGGGTGCGACACCCAGGCCATCGCAAGGTGGTGACACAGGATGATTTTGCCATGGCAAGGAGGAACGCACTGAGTCGAGTCCTAATTCGGAAGTTGATGGTGAGTTTTTCGGTGAAATTGACATAAATTGACATAACATATAAACACATATATAAATTGAATAGTTTGATAATGTTTGATATGGGGATATGACCAGAAGGGCGGTACCAGGGGGGTTTTGACCGGTGACCGGGCAACCGGGCTGACCGGCCTGGTTGACCGGGCCCGGTTGGCCGACCGGCCAACCGGCTGACCGGCCAACCGCCGACCGACCGGCCAACCGGCTGACCGACCGGCCAACCGGGCGGCCGGCTGACCGGCCGGCCGACCAACCGGCCCGGTTGGCCGACCGGCCGACCGGCCGACCGGCTGACCGGCCAACCGCCGACCGACCGGCCAACCGGCTGGCCGGCCGGCCAACCGGTTGACCGACCGGCCAACCGGCTGGCCGGCTGACCGGCCGGCTGACCGGCCGGCTGACCGGCCGGCCCGGTTGGCCGACCGGCCGACCGGCTGACCGGCCAGTAGTAGTAGTAGTAGTAGTAGTAGTAGTAGTACTAGTCGTAGTACTAGTCGTAGTAGTATAGTTGTTGTAGCAGTAGAAGTAGCAGTAGCAGCAGCAGTAGCAGTAGCAGTAGCAGCAGCAGCAGCAGTAGTAGTAGTACTAGTCGTAGTAGTCGCCGTCGTAGTAGTGGCAGCCCAAACACATATCCAAGAAAAAAGCAAAAGCAGAAAAAGCATGAGGAGGAAGAGAAGAAATTACACGCAAACACCCTTAAACAAAAAAGTAATATGTCAATAACTTTTAGATTTGAGAAAAACATAGTTTCCCAAACGGACCAGTTTTTGACAACTTTCTTTACTAAAAAAGGCAATTTGAAGTTCAAAGAAGGGTCCCCTCCAGAAATTGCCGAATTTAACTTGTGCGGCAGTCATTGTATTGACACGTGTATGATGTTCATCCTTATTTCTATGTCCTGGTTTCTGCAGCTAATATTTGATGGCAGCCCAAACGCACATCCAAGAAAAAAGCAAAAGCATGAAAAGCAGAGAAGGGCGGAGCCGGGCACTCTCCAACCGTGAACCGTGGAACTCAACCGTGGAAACCGTGGAGCTCGAACCGTGGCCCACGTTTCCACGGTTCAACCGTGGAACCGTGGAACCCGAACCGTGACACACGGTTCCACGGTTCAACCGTGGAACCGTGGAGCCCGAACCGCGGCGTACGGTTCCACGGTTGAACCGTGGCGGACGGGCGTACGGTTCCACGGTTCAACTGTGAAACCGTGGAGCCCGAACCGTGGAGCCCAAACCGTGGCCCCCAAACCGTGGCCCACGGTTGCACGGTTCAATTGTGAAACCGTGGAGCCCGAACCGTGGCACACGGTTCCACGGTTCAAGTAGTAGTAGTAGTAGTAGTAGTAGTAGTAGTAGTAGTAGTAGTACTAGTACTAGTACGAGTACGAGTACCAGTACCACTACCAGTACCAGTACCAGTACCAGTACCAGTAGTAGTAGTAGTAGTAGTAGTGGTAGTGGTAGTGGTAGTGGTAGTGGTAGTGGTAGTGGTAGTGGTAGTGGTAGTGGTAGTGGTAGTGGTAGTGGTAGTCGTAGTCGTAGTGGTAGTGGTAGTGGTAGTGGTAGTGGTAGTGGTAGTAGTGGTGGTAGTGGTGGTAGTGGTAGTGGTAGTGGTAGTGGTAGTGGTAGTGGTAGTAGTGGTGGTAGTGGTGGTAGTGGTGGTAGTAGTAGTGGTGGTAGTAGTAGTAGTAGTAGCAGTAGTACTAGTAGTGCTAGTAGTACTAGTAGTACTAGTGGTACTAGTGCTAGTACTAGTACTAGTGCTAGTACTACTTGTTGTAGTAGGAGTCGCAGTAGTAGTACTAGTACTAGTAGTAGTACGGGCTGACCGGCCGGCTGACCGGCCGGCTGACCGGCCGGCCCGGTTGGCCGACCGGCCGACCGGCTGACCGGCCAGTAGTAGTAGTAGTAGTAGTAGTAGTAGTAGTAGTAGTAGTAGTAGTAGTAGTAGTACTAGTCGTAGTACTAGTCGTAGTAGTATAGTTGTTGTAGCAGTAGAAGTAGCAGTAGCAGCAGCAGTAGCAGTAGCAGTAGCAGCAGCAGCAGCAGTAGTAGTAGTAGTAGTACTAGTCGTAGTAGTCGCCGTCGTAGTAGTGGCAGCCCAAACACATATCCAAGAAAAAAGCAAAAGCAGAAAAAGCATGAGGAGGAAGAGAAGAAATTACACGCAAACACCCTTAAACAAAAAAGTAATATGTCAATAACTTTTAGATCAGGATTTGAGAAAAACATAGTTTCCCAAACGGACCAGTTTTTGACAACTTTCTTTACTAAAAAAGGCAATTTGAAGTTCAAAGAAGGGTCCCCTCCACAAATTGCCGAATTTAACTTGTGCGGCAGTCATTGTATTGACACGTGTATGATGTTCATCCTTATTTCTATGTTCTGGTTTTTACAGCTAATATTTGATGGCAGCCCAAACGCACATCCAAGAAAAAAGCAAAAGCATGAAAAGCAGAGAAGGGCGGAGCCGGGCACTCTCCAACCGTGAACCGTGGAACTCAACCGTGGAAACCGTGAAACCGTGGAGCTCGAACCGTGGCCCACGTTTCCACGGTTCAACCGTGGAACCGTGGAACCCGAACCGTGAAGGTCTCTAGATTTCATCAGAGTTGTCCTCTCCTCCTCTTCCCTGCCAGAAAGTTTTGCCAGAAAGAATGTCAAAATCTGTATGACATTCATGGTGGGGATCACTCGAAGAAAGGTCACCAATGATGAATCTTCGATTTAGGATTCTTGCTTTGGTGAACCACACCTGTGTCTGGAAAGTACTCGTAACTTCTTATGCTAGGTTTGGCCACAGATAGGGTGCTTTCTGTTTCTTTCGCTCTCGCCATCAAGGGTTGTGGTTGAGGAGGCATGTCATTGGTTTATGGTTTTGTCTTCATTGTGTTTGCCGTTGCATTCACACGCTTCGTCCTGCTGAGGCGCATTCTTCCTGATTCATCTCGTGGACGGTGCCTGGTTTCCGACGGGTTTGCAATTGACATGTATTCACTTGTTCGTGTCTCTTTTGGTAGACCTGTAGGTCTTGCTGCAAATGGGTGAAGCTGTTCTGTCAGATGTCGCCCTCAAAGAAATGGGTTCCATTAAACATACCGTCGCGGTCTTGTTGCGCTATTTTTTTTTGGACCTGGTGTGATCACGATTCAGACCCCGGACCCGAGAACCCACTCCAGCTTCATCTCTATTAACTGTATTCGGTCTCTCCTTCTCACACGTCTTGTTTGTGGGACTTAACTGTGATCTTTCCCATTTCCAAGCATATCGCTCTGCGAGGCCATTGCCGCAGGATGACTGCAAGAAGGGGACGACATCGCGAAGCCTTGTTTCAAAAGGGTGCTTTGGATTGTGTGTGAGATCAGAAGTAACGGTTTCATGTGTACCTGATTGTTGTCAATATTTTCGTTCTGGAAGATAGTCTTCTGATTTCTTTTTTGGCTTTTCTCAGTTTATGTGGCCTGTTGCCATGACCGGAAACGTTGGACTTATTTCTCCACCTGCCAGGTGAGGGTTACTAGATTTTACCATGGCTGCGCGGGGGGGACGGAGGGGGGTGGGCACTGCCGGACCTCAACGGCGAGCTCCAGATCCCAGTGGGCAACGCCGGACCACAACGGCGAGCTCCAGATCCCAGTGGGCAACGCCGGACCTCAACCGCGAGCTCCAGATCCCAGTGGGCACTGCCGGACCTCAACAGCGAGCTCCCGATCCCAGTCAACAACGCCGGACCTCAACCGCGAGCTCTCGATCTCAGTGGGCACTACCCGGCCTGAACGGCGAGCTCCACATCCCAGTCGGCACTGCCGGATCTCAAGGCCAGATAGAATGTCAGATAGAATGTCAGATAGAATGCAAGATAGAATGCAAGATAGAATGCCAGATAGAATGCCAGAAAGAATGCCAGAAAGAATGCCAGATAGAATTCCAAATAGAATGTCAGATAGAATGCCAGATAGATTTCCAGATAGAATACCAGATAGTATGCCAGAAAGAATGCCAGATAGAATGCCAGATAGAATGTCAGATAGAATGCCAGAAAGAATGCCAGATCCTGATGCGTGTCTTTCTTTCTTGCTTTCTTTCTTTCTTTCAATAAAAACCATAGATTTTTTTTCTAGCGTTCATTGCGTTAATTGAATTGGTTGCGACTCGGCGTTCCCAGCATGGGCTGCGCATAATCTTGCTGTCTGCCTTTCTGTCTGTCACTTATCTTTTCCTTGCTTTCCTTGTTTGATGCAGGTTTAACAATCGCTATGACAAGGCGTGGAATCAGAAGCTCGGTCGAAACTTCACGACCCCCATCCCACAGTTCAGCACGGACGGATGTGTGATTTACTGATGCTGTTCCATCTTAACACAATCTTTACAGATTTTCTCGTTGGCACAACCTTTGAATGTTTGCCCGCTTGAAGTGACATGTCTTGATGGACTTTGCTTTCTCATCTTTTCCTGGTGCTGCATTGCCCTGTGTTTCTCGCTCCTCCACTGTTTCTATCCCTCTCTCTTTCTCTGTTACTTTCCGTTTCCTTCTATGTCTCCCTTTCCCGAGGTTGGATCGCAATCGCGTCAAGAAATCCGTTAAGTGCAGGGATTTCTCCAGAGGAGACTGCCGAAGAGGAAGTCGCTGCCGCTTTGTGCACGCGACGGCAAAGGACATTGGGTTCATGGATGAAATTTGCTTTTCGACAATGAAGCACAGCTACTACACTGATTTGTATGACCCCCGAAGAAGTCGAGAGGACGCTTCAAGGAGAAAGTTGTGGACGACCAGGTTTGGGGAATCCAAGCCACATTTCTCAAGTAAGGATCTACATTCTGCTGCTTTGCCTTTGAAACTTGAAAACGCAAAAGCATTAGATAGATTTCCATTCCTTTGAATCAACCTTCACTTTCCTTTCTTTTTAGTTTCGAGAAAATCTAAGAAGACATACGGATATATATTAATATCGCTTTCGTTCTTACTTCTTTTCCTTAATAATAATTAGGAAGAGATGCTTTCATTTCCCTTTGCTTTCACTTTGGTTTCTTGTCCTGCCTTTCAGCTTGTGGCAGTGAAACCAAGCACATTGCTCCAGGAAGATCCTCGCTCTCTTGAGCAGCCCGCATTGGATCGCCGCACGTCACTCGCAAAATTTGGGACATGTCGGAAGCATGGACAGTATGGATACGAGCGAGCATTAATTTGGGAATCGGCCTTATCGTGTCTGATGCCACTGGCATCGTCCTATCATCAACCTAACCGTTACACGGCGACCTTTCTCTGCCCTTCCTATATCTTTCATTTCCTGCATGCCATTATTTCGTCTCTAAGGATTCTCCGTGATGAAGAGTCGGAAAATGAAACTATTTTGGAAGAGCCAGTGCCAGAAACTGTTCGCCGTGTGCTTTAGCTGCAGTGAAGTCAGTATTGCCGACAGTTTGTCTGGATGTGCCATCAAACGATGCAAACATTTGAGCATCACAACTTACTGCTGGAATGCGTACGCTGTTTGTAACAAATTTCCAGATGAAGAAACTAGAGAGGACACATGTGGAGCAGGGTTGCAGCTTTCCATTGTTTCCCAGGTTCAGAAGCATGTGCCGCCTGATGATTTGCGCTCAGAAGCTGATTGTCCCCTGGCCGCGTGTAATGAGCCGAGCTGCCATTCGATTCAGCAGTCTCAGAGTTTCAGCCGCCGGATTTATCCACAAACTCGTGTGTGTTTTGTTTTGACAATGTCCAGACCGTATACAAATTTCGGTGTAAAAGTTTGCTGTCTGCAAAAGCCGTGCTTTCGCCTGAGATAGTGACTAGCTACTACATCTGAATCTCCTCTGAGTGCATCGCTTCACGCCGTTGCTTCAGCCGCATGGGGTCGCAGATGTTTTTTGCCAGGTCATTTTGTTCGCCAATGTTTCGTATTTGATCATAGTCGTATATATGTATATGTGTATATATATATATACAAATTTCAGTTTATTTACTGCATATCATCGCGACAGTATAGGTTATTTCTAAATGATCTTGAAAGGTCACCTTTTCTTCTCTACATTTTTTGTTCAAACATCAACGTCACATCCGCTGGGATCGGCCATAAGTTGCAGAACCGTTGGTACTTGGTATAGTCCAGCAGTTGGAAGCCACTTCAATCTTGACGGGATGGGGTACACCTTGTAATGTCCCGCTCATTGGAATGGCAACCTTTTCAGGATCCCATGAACAATTTCTTTTTGGAATGATGCAATTCTTCAACATGCCATCATTTCTGTGACGGAGTGGTCGACCTGACACCTTGGAATCAATCGCAGCACGCATCTTAGGAAGTGCATGCTGGCCTCGCTAAGCGAGGTTCGGCAGCTCTTCTCGCTGGGTGTGTCCTGTCAGGAACATGTTGAGAAGATGGGTTCACTTCAGCCATCAGCTTCACCGCCTTCGTAGAATTGCCAGATGGTATTTAATTTGAAGTTTGCAGGTGAACGCCTGATATCCATATTTTGTGGCTCTCTGGGTACAATTTGTTGACTTCCATCCAAGGGTTTAAACCTTAAACTGTTTTGTTCGGAATCCTTCAACCAAATATTTGATTACCGGGAGATCACTATTTTGCAAGTTTTGGCAAAACCCTTGAAGTCTTTACTTCAAACCATCCTATAAAGATAAGTGAACCGTATTTTTGGCTTGCTCACAGCCCATTTCGCCACTAGTCTTGGGTTGCCATTGCCCCCATCCTGCAAGTCATCGAGGAACCCGTCGGGCGCTATTTGGAGTACAAACAGACGCTTCAATGAGGTGAACAGGGTCAGCCAATCAACTGAACGGTGATTGGTAGGTAGGTCAATGGGTGTTTTTGTCCGTGTTTTTGTCCCAACGGTATATAGAATCTACACACTGACCATCACAATATGTATATACCTGACAACTGTTTTGCGGGGTATCCCAGGCTTCTCTACGCAGTATGGAAGGAAACAGGGAGTGTACCATAGACTAACCTATTGCGGGAAGAAAGCTAGAAAGTAAACGAGCAATGGCAGTTTGATGTGGCAATGTTGGATCCTCATGTTCAATGACCAATTGTCCACTCCTATTATTGTTGGCTTAAGAAAAAAGATAGTACCTAGGAAACCACCATTTTGTTGGTGACAAATCGAAGGTTTCCTGCAGTCCCATGATGGTGGGTGATTGGCATACTGGTTGAAAGGTTCTGATAGCTTAAGGTAAATGTCCAGCAGCATTGGAAGAAAACCATGGAAACTATCCAGCTACATGCTGATTGGCTTGCAGCATAGCTAAGGTTGGAACATGTGGGTGTGGTCCTTTGTATGTTGCTGCACCCCGAGTTCTTAAAACTCATGGACACCAAGTCTGTATCAAAGTGATTCAAAATGGTTGTTCTTCGCATGAAAACGTTACGTTTGAGTTCCACGCTTGGTCTACCTGACTGTCAGTTGACCTTCAGAAATTAATGAAACTGCTGAAATTGTGGGGTAAATAGCAATTCAAAAAAAGGCATGGTTTCCCTTTGATTTTCCGTCAAACTACTCCATTGGGCTGGCTGGTTTGCTTTGGGATCACAACTCGCTTTGCGGCGTTCGGAGCGATTTTTCGGATAATTCGTTCGCATCAGAAAGATCCATATTGATTTGGATCGACAGATCAAAATGGTGAATCATGTTAGGATGCTAATCCATATTCATTTGGATGAATCACGGATCCATACTAGGATGTCCGCAAATCAGATGCAGCAACCAACCCCTTCTGTGCCGCGGTGCGCCACGCGCAGGTCGGCTGATTCTGATACCTTGCGCAGAAAGACATTGGTTTCTTCCATAAATGGAAAACCTTTTGTCTGAGGTGTTTGGGTCAAACTCTTTGGACACCGAAAAATTGAAGAACCAATATGGACGTTTTCCTAAGTCATGGGGGTACCCCAAATAATCATATGTAAATGTATACATCAGTCAATAGACCTTACTATTGAAACCCATGGTGACTTGGGATGCCATACCACCCGCACAACATTGACCCTGAAAACCGCTCATCTCAAGCAGACAGTTGTCTTACTCCAAAGTCCTGGCAGAGTCTGTGTTCATTGGAGGGACGGTGTGAATTTTCATCTCTTATTCTGTATATCTTGATGTGGAGGTTTCCTAAAATAAGGGTACCCCTAAATCATCCATGTATAGATGGGCTTTCCCTTATAAGCGATCCATTTTTGGGTACCTCCATTTTTGGAACCCCCCATATATTTCAAGCGTTGGATTGAAGTTCGGAGATCCAAAATTCAGACCTACACCTCGATTTTGTGATGCCAGAAGTTGTACCAATACGTGACAACTTCGGAGCGATTTTTTGGATAATTCGTTCGCATCAGAAAGATCCATATTGCTTTGGATCAATACAGATCAAAATGGTGAATCATGTTAGGATGCTAATCCAATCTAATCCATATTCATTTGGATGAACCACGGATCCATACTAGGATGTCCGCAAATCAGATGCAGCAACCAACCCCTTCTGTGCCGCGGTGCGCCACGCGCAAGTCGGCTGATTCTGATACCTTGCGCAGAAAGACATTGGTTTCTTCCATAAATGGAAAGCCTTTTGTCTGAGGTGTTTGGGTCAAACTCTTTGGACACCGAAAAACTGAAGAACCAATATGGACGTTTTCCTAAGTCATGAGGGTACCCCAAATAATCATATGTAAATGTATACATCAGTCAATAGACCTTACTATTGAAACCCATGGTGACTTGAGAAGCCGAGAAGCCACAAGGCAAGCCGAGAAGCCAACAAGCCGAGAAGCCGAGAAGCCACCGGACAAGCCGAGAAGCCGAGAAGCCGAGAAGCCGAGAAGCCACAAGGCAAGCCGAGAAGCCAACAAGCCGAGAAGCCGAGAAGCCACCGGACAAGCCGAGAAGCCGAGAAGGGATCAAATCCGCCACCCCGTCTGAACAATACGTTGACTGGGATTTTAACTTCAAAAGCTTGTCTTAGTAAGAAATCAAATGCGCCAACCCCTCTGTCCAATAAGTTGCATAGGTTTTTAACTTCACAACTTTTCTTCCTAAGGGATCAAACCCGCCACCCCCTCTGACCAAGACGTGGGATGGGATAGTAACTTCAACTGATCTTCAAAAGGGATCAAATCCGCCACCCAGTCTGACCAATACGTTGAATGGGATATTGGCTTCACAAGTTTTCTTTTTAAGGGATCAAATCCGCAACCCCTTCTGACCAATACGTTGACTGGGATATCAACTTCACAACTTCTCTTAGGGTCTCAAATTCGCCACCCCCTCTGACCAATACGTTGCATGGGATATCAACTTCAACTGATTTCCAGGAGGGATCAAAACCGCCACACCCTCTGACCAATCTGTTCACTGGGATATTCACTTCACAACTTTTCTGCATAAGGGATGAAATCCGCAACCCCCTCTGACTAATAAGTCGGATGGGATATTAACTTCAACTGATCTTCAAAAGGATTCAAATCCGCCACCCCCTCTGACCCATACATTGAATGGGATTTTAGCTTCAACGGATCTTGAAAGGACAGTGTCACAGCGTCGCTCTGGCTCGGCAGCGTCGCAGCGTCGAAGCGTTGAAGCATCGCAGCGTCGCAACGTCGCAGCGTTGCAGCGTCGCAGCGTCCACGGCCCCATTGCAGCATCGCAGCGGGGCCTATGTTTTGCCGGAATGTACTACTGGGTGGCATGTGTGTGTGTGTAACATCTGAATAGATGTAAAACTTCTACTTTTATAAAGGTTTCATCATCATCATATATATATATACATATTTTAGGTTCTTCACCTCATATACTCATGTTCATCCCAGGCTCAGGTCTCATTTCTTTAGGTAGGCTTTTTAGGTTTAGGTTTTTTGTTTTTGTTTTTTAATTAAGTATATAAGCAGGGGGCAGTGGCCCACTCATGAGTCCACTGCCAACGAAGCTACTCATGAGTTGGGAGGATATCGGGACTGATCATCCCGACGTACCTGCATTTTTGTCAAACTTACTTTTCTGCAATGGGACGTGGCTAACCCAAGAACCACCTTGCCGTTGTCAAACAATCAGTTTCTTTTCGCTTTTGCACTGTTGTCGCAATCTTAGAATTCCTCATTTCTGGTCGCAAAGGGTTTTCCTGTCAGGTGAATCTGAATTGTTTTTGCACGTAAGATGCATTCATCATCCTAATTCGATAAGATTGTTCTGAACAAGTGTGTGCTTCATGACGCTTTCGACACGATGTCATGAACTCTTCGGGGAATGCTTTTCTAAGCAGAATGTGACGCCAAGACTCGACCTCCGAATTTACAGTTTTCAACCTAGTAATTCGTTTAAGTAAAGTGAAGAAGCCGTTCACCTTTCAGCTTCTCACCTTTGGTCGGTCGATGTGTTAAACAACTGGCCGCTGAGACTGGCTTCATTTTTTCGGTTGTGCAAGGGTTTGTAGCCTGAAGCTGCGCCAACAATCTCCCTTTCTCAAGAGACTGACCGCAGCCCCTTTACATGAGGACTTAAGGCATCAGGACATCCTTGCAGGTTTGGTGATTTTTCCTTTTGATGGTCTTTGGTACGGAGGAAATTTGTGCATGTAATTCAAGGGTTCACCACGTAAGCCGTCCAAGGGTTGACTTGAACACCGAGGGCCTTGAGCCTAATCACGACTTTGCATGATTTGATGAATGCATCATTTGTTGAAACTGTTGAACTTTTACACCTGAATCCCCTATTTCATGTGTTTCTGCGTGCTCCTCTCTCCAGGTAGGTTTGGCCCTTCGCGTGCCCAGGTAGGTGTAGGTTTCGCTGGTGTAGGTTGGTTCAGGCGCTTCCGTCTTCCCCCCCCTCCGCGGGTCTGGTTCCGTTTCCGTCTGCCTCCGTTTTCTTTTTCCTTCCCCTTTCAGGGTTTGCCCGTGGTGGGCTAGGTTTTCATGTGTTGGTGTTTTCTCCTTCCCTCTGCGTTTGCGTTCCCCCTCTTCGTGTCCTGGTTAAGTAACTTTCATCTCATTGTCATTTTCATCTCATCTTCATTTCCCTTTCTCTTCATTTTCATCTTATTGTCCGGACCTTATCCTCCCACCCTCCTTCGGGAGGGTGGGTGAGTTGTTTCATCATATATTTATATTTTGCTAGGCCTCTCATCTCATCTACTCATGTTCATTCCAGGCTCAGGTCTCATTTCTTTAGTTAGGCTTGTTAGGTCTAGGTTTTGAGGTTTTAAATTGTCCACCCTCCTGCGGGAGGGTGTGTGTGTGTAACATCTGAATAGATGTAAAACTTCTACTTTTGTAAAGGTTTCATCATATATATATATATACATATTTTAGGTTCTTCACCTCATATACTCATGTTCATCCCAGGCTCAGGTCTCATTTCTTTAGGTAGGCTTTTTAGGTTTAGGTTTTTTGTTTTTGTTTTTTAATTAAGTATATAAGCAGGGGGCAGTGGCCCACTCATGAGTCCACTGCCAACGAAGCTACTCATGAGTTGGGAGGATATCGGGACTGATCATCCCGACATACCTGCATTTTTGTCAAACCTACTTTTCTGCAATGGGACGTGGCTAACCCAAGAACCACCTTGCCGTTGTCAAACAATCAGTTTCTTTTCGCTTTTGCACTGTTGTCGCAATCTGAGAATTCCTCATTTCTGGTCGCAAAGGGTTTTCCCGGCAGGTGAATCTGAATTGTTTTTGCACGTAAGATCCATTCATCATCCTAATTCGATAAGATTGTTCTGAACAAGTGTGAAACCCGTTATGGTGTTGCAATTCTGACCCCTGAACTTGTATTGGTGAATTATATAAGTTTACAATTTACGTCCTACGTTTTGACTTCCACCAGCCCGACATTCAAACTTTGTGTCCGTGGAGCGTCCCTTTTGAATAATTGATTCGGCTGAATGACCAGCCACTGTTCAAGTGAGATGCACTTCGAACGGACTCCTGGCCACGTCGAGCTGGTTGCAAAACCGTTTTGTGCGGTTTGTTCATGTTACCAGTGGGAGAATGGAAATGGAGTAATGCCGGACAGCCAACTATTGGCCACAAATACATATAAGTAACCGTCAAAATTAGTGGAGGGCTCAAGTAGTATAGGTGCTAGACTTGGGATGTTCAAATATGTGTGCAAACCTTTCACGAGCGATGCCGGAACATCCACTTACCGGCATCCTATTTTGTCACCTAGCATGGGAGTGCCAAAGTTCACAACCGATAGGGGACCACCTACTTTGGCCACGTCCTTTTCCGAGTACTAAGTCGTTTTGCGCGCCGCTTTTTTTTTGTATATTGAGACTTATTTCTTTATATTGTATATCCTCTCACACAGTGTATGCTATTCCTGAATGGTGTTGTCTGAAAGCAAGGTTAAATGACAGAAGGAACGCAATATACCATCGTCATATTGCTATGAAACCCAGAACTTCAAAGGACACCAAAAACTCACCCAGTCACAACGCCGAGGTTAAACTTAGCCCTTGTGAAACTGGGCAATTTTGATGAAATTACAACTTATTATGATACATGTGAAAAGGCCGTGAAAAGTCAGTGAAAAGGCCGTGAAAAGCCCGTGAAAATATGGTTCTTGATGTTTACCACAATCTCCTGTCATTTGGGTAAATTGTAGCCTTTTAGTCAAACCTGTCCTTTGTGATAACGGACTTAGTAAACCTATCCTTTGGAAGCACTGGGAAATGATGTTTTGACGGTCGGTAAACGTTGGTTAGTCATATCCCAGTATAAATGGTTCAAACCAGATAGAACCGAACCCTTGATTTTATTTTTTCGTAATATATTTTCTTCCTCCCCGAATGCGTAGCGAAGAGTTCTTTGTTTTCTTGGTCGTCGTACGTCTGGGGGCTGAAGCCTTGTTTGCGGCCCGTTGCACGTCGCGACGTTTTGATCGGAATGTACATTCCTGGGCATGACATAAGCTTACGCTGGGCGCAAGATGGCTCAGCATGGGCCCGACGACCACGACGACGACGACAACCACAACAACCACAACAACCACCACCACCACCACAACCACAGCGTGTACGAACCGAAATAACCTGCGGTGTGGGCGGCCACCCCACGCGGAGCGGGGTGAATAAACGATTTTGCCTTCATTGCTCCTGCTTTGTTTCTTTTCGTTAGTCTTTCTGTTTGTGTACGTCATTCTGTACGTAAAATGATAGCAAAAGTAGATTTAACATCGATTTCTTTTAAATGAACCAAAACGCAAAGTGTATCAGCGTGTTCATGACAGTTCAGTGTGTTATTCTTTATTGCTCGCTTAACTTGCAGCAATGCTGCCACCCTGCGGCTCATCCACCCTGTAGCTTGACTGCCACCCGCGGCTTCATTGCCACCCTGCGGCTTGACTGCCACCCGCGGTTTCATTGCCACCCTGCGGCTTCATTGCCACCCGCGGCTTCATTGCCACCCCTCGGCTTCATTGCCACCCCGCGGCTTCATTGCCACCCCCCCACCCCCCTGCGGCTTCATTGCCACCCCTCGGCTTGATTGCCACCCCGCGGCTTCATTGCCACCCCCACCATGCGGCTTCATTGCCACCCCGCGGCTTCGTTGCCACCCCGCGGCTTCATTGCCACCCTGCGGCTTGACTGCCACCCGCGGCTTCCTTGCCACCCCGCGGCTTGATTGCTACCCCGCGGCTTCATTGCCACCCTGCGGCTTCATTGCCACCCGCGGCTTCATTGCCACCCCTCGGCTTCATTGCCACCCCGCGGCTTCATTGCCACCCCCCCACCACCCTGCGGCTTCATTGCTACCCCGCGGCTTCGTTGCCACCCCGCGGCTTCATTGCCACCCCCACCACCCTGCGGTTTCATTGCCACCCCGCGGCTTCGTTGCCACCCCTCGGCTTGATTGCCACCCCGCGGCTTCATTGCCACCCCCACCATGCGGCTTCATTGCCACCCCGCGGCTTCGTTGCCACCCCGCGGCTTCATTGCCACCCCGCGGCTTGACTGCCACCCGCGGCTTCCTTGCCACCCCGCGGCTTGATTGCTACCCCGCGGCTTCATTGCCACCCTGCGGCTTCATTGCCACCCGCGGCTTCATTGCCACTCCGCGGCTTCCTTGCCACCCCGCGGCTTCATTGCCACCCCCACCACCCTGCGGCTTCATTGCCACCCCGCGGCTTCGTTGCCACCCCGCGGCTTCATTGCCACCCCCACCACCCTACGGTTTCATTGCCACCCCGCGGCTTCATTGCCACCCCTCGGCTTGATTGCTACCCCGCGGCTTCATTGCCACCCTGCGGCTTGACTGCCACCCGTGGCTTCATTGCCACCTGTGGCTTCATTGCCACCTGAGGGCTTGATTGCCACCCCGCGCCTTCATTGCCACCTTGCAGCTTGATTCCCACCTTGCGGCCTCATTGCCACCCCGCGGTTTCATTGCCACCCCGTGGCTTTATTGCCACTTCGCGGCTTCATTGCCACCCCGCGGCTTCATTGCCACCCTGCGGCTTGACTGCCACCCGTGGCTTCATTGCCACCCTGCGGCTTGACGCCAACCCGTGGCTTCATGTAAACTCATGTCTGCATACATATCGCTTCATGAAAAAAAGTTTCTTGTGTTTCACTTGTGCCAATATGAGAGATTTGTTGGGGAAATGTAACGAGCATGAGCTTGGAAAGCCTCTGGTTCCATTTGCAAAAATCATGAGATCTTTGGGAACCCTTTTTACAAGTCCTGCATTCGTGACTTCTGTGCGACGTTCTTGAATAACATTTACATTCTATGGTATAATCGCTTCTTGCATGTAACCGAACAAAATATAAAGATTCTTCAACGTAACGTGCCATGCACCTTAGACGTCACTTGAACGTTAATGCCACTCCATCCCACCACACCCACTGCATCAGCGTAAGACATCTGGACCGTAACGTGCCACTCACCTTCCACGTAACTTGAATGTAAAAGCCGCTCCATATTAACACCGAAACCTCCCCCACTGCATCTGTAAGACCTCTTCCACGTACCGTGCCATGCACCTGACACGCAACTTGAACGTTAATTCCCCCCATTCACTTCTCCACCCCACCCCCCTACTGCACCACCCCACTCCATGAAGATCTGCACCTCCAAACCTTTGAACATCAATTTCTCCACCCGCATTTTCGTCACATAGGTCTTTGAAATTGACATGCATGCCCTGCTGCATTTCGCTTCTACCAAATCTATTTACTGACCACCCAATGTTCGAACATGCTCTGAACAATCTATCCAAATTTCAAGTTTTACTGTGCTTCGCCATTTTGCAGGTATGACTCCTATCACTTGCTCGTTGGGTTGCCATCCTCCATGTACAACGTCTGTGCTATGCAAAAGTTTCTGCAACAACAGCCGCTTGCAACAGTTTTCTTTTAATTTGCAAGCACGAATAATTCAATCACACGCAGCTCTTCAAACTCTCAAGTGAATTGCTCACTCGCTTCAGCGCGTTTTAAACTTCAAAGTGGGGCAGCCTCTCTTTCCATGCTTTTCTGGCCGAGCCTTTCCATACTGATTGCATTCTCGCGTGCAGCTTAAGCGCTCAAAATCGCAACTTGTGTCTGTCACTACGCCGCTCCCTTTTCTCCCTTGTTCAAGGCCCGGACTTCAGACCTTTCAGCTGGTGTTTACTTTGCTCGCTTGCCACCTTGGGCTTCTCATCTCCGCTCGGGACAGCTCGGCTTTCTCGCCAGGATGGCGCGCTTTTTCAAGCTCAGTACCTTCGCTGAGGCGATGTGCATGTGCATGCAAGCTGACACCTCACACTTTTGCACTGCATGTCAGGTCGAAGACGAGATTCTGGTCTTAAGCAACTTGTTTGTCTGGAGCGGCCGCACCGCGTGGGCTGATCTTCATGACGAGGACGGGGGGGGGTCAGGCTTCAATGCAATTCGTTCAAAGCTGGCTAACCTAAGGATGCCACCTTCCATATCCAGTTCTATTTACGTGTCCTTGCTTCAGATCTTCACCTATATACTAGAACGCTACTCCTTCTTGCGTCGAATGCGGCCTCTGCATCTTCCACTTCCATGGCCCTTCCCTTTACACGTCAGGAATTTGGCCCCGAACTTGCAGCAAGTCCCACGGCAGCGGCTTCTTGTGCAGAGGCGCAAGCATGCCGAACAGGTTTCAGCTTGTGTGCCCTTCTCATGCTGCAATTTTCACATGTCACACTTCACGTCCGGGGTCTTTTGCTGTTTCACATGGCCTTTTCTGTTTATACCGTCATTCTTTTGACACAGTTCGCCGGGGCACGTTCTCAATCTTTTTTTTGCATTGCATCTCGCGCAGGACTCGGATGATTTCCAAAGTGTTGCTTCCTACTTCTCGGTGGAAGACTCAGAGGAGATCGCGCGGTTTTGATGCTGCAACTATTTTTGGTTTTATTCAAATGTCAAACCTGTGTTTTGATTGACACTGTCTCGTTTTCGCGCTTCACGCAGTGTTCGGATCATTGTATTTCCCGTTTCCTTGCCTGTATACCCTTTTCTGTTTATACAGTCATTCTTTTAACACAGTTAGCTGGGAGCACGTTCTCACTCTGTTTTTTGTGGCATTCCATCTCGCGCAGGCGTCGGATGATTTCCAAAGTGTTGCTTCCTACTTCTCGTTGGAAGACTCCAAGGACATCGCACGGTTTGATGCTTCAACTATTTCTGTTTTTGCTACGTCCGTCTCTGGTTTCATGCAAATACGAAATATGTCGTTTGCCTAACACTTTCGCGCTTCGCGCAGTGTACGGGTCGTTGCACGTTCATTTTTGTTGCATATATCCTTTACACTGTATACCCTCATGCTTTCAACACAGTTGTTCAATGCACGTTGTGAATTTCCCTTTTGTTGCTGTTTGTTTGCTTTTAGGTGCGAGTGACGGCCATTCACACGACTGGTTCGGATTCTTGTCTAGATTTTTTTGTCCGAAGTGTGCGCGCCAGGATTTCCTTCAGCTTCGCGATCTACAGTGCGGGCAGCCACACCCTGCATTCGCAGGACACCGCTTCTGCCGCTTGCACCACAGCGCAATCAACCAATCCTTTCGCCGCTCGTCCTTTCTTCCCCCGAAAGCAAAAGTGCTTGAGCCGGATGTCCGAATTCACGCTCCCGTTCCTTCGGGTTGGCGCGCATTCAATGTGCAGGGCGATGGACGGTGCGGATACAGAGCTCTTGCGAAATTCTTATGAATTTCTTGGACGGATGTCATGCAGCGACTCCTTCCGTTGATGCTGGCCGCGCAGCACACCTTCCAGCCTCATGAGCTCATGGCTTTTGTGATGGCCATGGACCCTGCCAACCCCTGCTCCCGCGCAGCTTGGCTGTCGCACCGCCACATTTTGTTGCTCAGCCAGCTGCGCGATTGGTTTCCGGACGGCATCGCAGTTCGCAAACTTCACGCCGGCCTTGACTTCATCCATTTTCAGCCTGATGGCGATGTGCAACTGGCGTCTCACATTTCTTCCGCATCTGTTTGCGTTCTGGGACTGCTTAGCATCCGTGCCCCCCATTTCGTTCTGCTTCACTCTACTCCTTTTGAAAAGTCGCGAGCGGGGTTGCTTGGGCGATCTTCTGCCTTGCCTGCGGCCCGTGCCATGCAGCCATCGAGTTTGGATTTCGCCGGCGGCTCTTTTGCTTGCATGGTGCCGACCAACTTTGAGGATAGACCTTTGCGTTTTGCTTCCGCAGAACGGTCCTGGAGTCTTGCAGCAACTTGTCACTTTCACGCTGCGCTCTCTCCTGTCCGGCGCTCACCTCTGCACTGTGACGCTGCCAGTTTCGGACCTCTGGAACAGATCGCTCCACATGGTTCTCATCAAAGTCATTGCTAATGTTTTGCAGGCGTCGCCCTTCCACCTGCGGTTGTTTGCGTCCTCCGACGTGGTCTGTCCAACCCCGACTGGCCCGCAGCTTGCGCCGCTTGTGTCCGTCAAGCTTCTGCGGATCCCAACGCGCAAAGACTTAGCTGACGAGCTCCTCCGAGCCATTGACTTGAATGACGTTGCTTGCGCTCAGGAGCTGTTGTTTGATGGGCAGTGCCCCAATCACCCTGCAGAAGGCACCCTGCACCCTCTGTATGCAGCCCTGAACAAGAAGAATGTAGATATGGTCCGCGCTCTCCTCCTGGCGCGCGCTGATGTCGCTTGCCGGTATGATTTCGGCGGCACCCCGTTGCATTTGGCTTGCAGGCAAAGCATGCCAGCAGCTGTTGATCTTTTAATCAACGCCAATGCCCCGGTGGATGCAACTGACGTGGAACAAGATTCGGCCCTCCATGTCGCTGCAGTTTATGGGGATGCTGCCTGTGTTCGGCTGCTGCTTGCCGCATCAGCGCCAGGCGCGAGCCGCAACCTCCGCCTGGAGACCCCTCTCACCGTTGCTGTGGACACAGGTGCGCCGGTTGCTGTCGTTGCTACATTGATGCAAGCTGCTTGGCCCGACAGCTGGCAGGTTCTTTTCCAAATGGATTTATTCCATATTTGCCGGGCGTTGGGCTTATGTCGTTTTCCATTGTTTGCAACTTGCGGCGCGTTGTCTTCCCAACGAGACTGTTATCCTTTGTTGTCCGGGGGTGTAATCTTGCGCGAAAGCGCAGAAAGCAGCAACATATTGGAGGCGCTGGAGCCTGAGATCCTCGTCCAAATTCTGCACTACGCTCTCTCTCCGCAAACTTTCTGCTACACAATGCGCGTCTCCAATGAATTTTGCGAGCTAGTCCAATCACCGCATACTTGGCCCGGAAACTTGCGCCTCGCACCATGCACATGCCAGCGCCTCTGTGCGAACCTCTGTCTTCGAGCGGTTGTCCAGGCAGTGCCCCATTCATGTCCTTACTCCCCTGTTGCCCATTTGACTTTCGCGCTCGCGCCGCGGCCCCGCAATCCATTGTGGTCCTGGCATCACTACCATGCTGAGCCTCATGGCGCCAATTTCTGGTTCACGAGTTCTGCTTCTCCTTCACCGCCGGTGTTCGCTTTGAATTTATCTTTTGCACGCTGTGCTGGTTTGGCGGAGTGCCCGGACTTGGAATTGCTTCTAGGGGTTTTTGCTTCCGGCTTTTCTTCTTTGCAGGGTTTGCTTCACTTGAGCACCTTCCCCCCCGACGCCCGCAATGTGGCTGCTGCGAAGCTCAACATCAATTCCGGCCAGTGCTGCTCCTTGGCCTCTTTCCTCACACATGACAGTTTCCAAGCCAACTCATGTGATCTGTCGTTGGCCGGCATCGCTCCACAAGAGTTAACTTTTGCATGTCGCCAGCAAGACCAAATCTGCTGCCTGTTTGGCAATGACGGTTCTGTGCTGCTGCAGTGGCGCTGCGTCGGTTTGCCAAAGAACACGCCGTTAAACTGTTTCGTGGCGTTGCATTCTCCATCGGCTCCCCTGTCCAATTTGGCGCCCGCTCCGTCAAACGGCTTCCGGCGGCCGGTGCGGGTGACACAGGCGCGCTTGCATCAAGGGGTTGGCCTCGCTCGCGTGCTGCCGTGCCTGGACCTATGCGGGGGCTTCTGGGATCGACTGCCGCAGACTTGTCAGCACACAGTTTTGGCGTGTTTGTGTGCTCTTAACGATCTTGTGACGTTCCTACAAACGCACAGAGCCGCTTGTGCCTTTCTGATCGATGCGAGTCAGCACAATGCACTGGTCGCGTCTGTTTCCCCTTGCTGTTGCACGAGGCTGTGTTTGAACAAATGCATTGAAGCGCTGCTGTCCCAAGGTTTTCCGATCCACAAGAAGTTCCTTTTGGGGTGTTTCAACCCGCGCTCCTTCCCTCCTCTTCATCGAACATGGCAAACTTTCCACTCTGTTGACTTTCGCCACGTCGTTCGGATGGCTTCGCGCATTTCCCCTTCAGTTTCCACGGCCGTCATCGAGTTGTCGCCCGTGTTGCTCGGGCAGTCGCAGCTCTACTTGACAATAGGCATGAGCACGGGACCTCACCCTGCAGCAGTTGCTTGGCCACACCTCTTCAGCCTGCAGGCCCCATTTTCCCAACGCGGGCTTCAGCTGGAGATCCGAGATGGGCGTTGCAACGGCGCGCGCTGGTGCACAGAAGTCGAGCGAATGCAAATGCACGCGCTGCGCCCCATCGATTTTTCGCGATGTCAAACTTTCACCTTTGTATGCTCTCCTGCAAGTGTTGCGCTGTTTGATTCCCGTGGGGACTTGGTCTCGCTTTGTCCGCAGCCTTGGCCGGCCACAGAGTCGAATGAGCTGAAAGGCTTCATAGGCTTAAGGGGCGCCGCACCTTTGCCCCGCCCGGACCGGGACACCACAATTATTCAGCCAGTCTTGACTCAAGCTCGTCGCGAAGCCTTGCAGCTGCAGCCTCTGCTGCGTATCGTCGGGCCACATGTGTTGCACATTGGTCCCTTGACATTGACCGGCGGTGGCAAGGCGAGTGGATCCAAAGCCGGCAGCCGCCGCCCAACCGACCCGCGTTCCACCAAGGCTCACCGCCAAGACGTGGCCATGCCCAAACGGGCTTTGATCATCAAACGCAAGTGGGCCGAGCTCATTCTTTCAGGCGAAAAAACGTGGGAGGTTCGCGGGGAGCCGACCACGAAGCGGGGAAGGATTGCGATCGCACAAGCTGGTTCCAAACAATTGGTGGGGGAAGTCACCCTGGCCGAATGCTTTCTCATCGGTGAGCAACCTTCACCTGGCGTTTGGGTTTCCACGGGCCCTCCTTCGCAGTACATTTGGGCACCCGACAACGCAAACAAGCATTGCATTACTGACCAATCGTCGGTGAACTACAAGAAAGCCTATGCGTGGGTCATGGAACATGCGCGCAAGTATCCTGCGCCGCGGCCGTACACCCACAAACCAGGCTGCATGAAGTGGGTTAAGCTGGATGGCGGTAGTGTGGCCCAATTTTCAGCCGGCGCAACCAGCGCGGCAGGCAACCCTTTGTGGTGCGACGTAGTGGATTCCGACTCCACTGGATCTGTTTCTGTCACCTCGGCCGCTGCTTCCGCTCCAGTGGTATTTTGCGACGATCATTTCCATTTTGAGTCTTCGCCAAGCCGGCTGCTTTCCCCGAATCGAACGCCCGCTTCGACATTGCTCGGCGCCAGTTACCCCGGTTCTCCGCGCCTGCGTGCTCCTCACAGTCCAACTGTTACTGTTGGGGAGGTTCCGGCGATTTCACTGTCAGCGGCCCTCCTTCGTGACGATGCTTCTGATTCTAGTTCTGATGCCTGGGCAGACGCGTTTTTGGCTTTTCTTTCTTCCAACTGCAGAGCTTCCTCGTTCTTTCAGGCGTTGCAGAACGCGTGTGGCTTGCGTTCTGCTTGCTTGGCAAAGACTTGCGCGCAGCTGGCTTTAACTTCGTCTGCGTGGCATTGCTTCTTCTCCCATCCAAAACGCTTTTCTTCTGAGCTTCCTTTCTCCTTCATTCAAGACGTCCACTCCCACCTTTCGTGTGCGCCGCTACTGCTTTGGATCCTTCCGGCCGGTGATCTGCTTCTCTTGTCGGATGGTTTTTGCGAGCCGTATGAAGGCAGTGTTGTGGATTTTCCAACGATTGTTTTCAACTCTACCAATGCTTGGTTCTTTCCCGTGGTGATGACATTGCGCCCCATTGTTGTCCCAGCGTTGAGCTCTTGTCCCGCAGTCGGATATCTGCACCTTCTCGTTTTTGGATTGGCTCCCACGCTTCTACCTCCGACGGAAAACCTTTTCCATTGCTTCAAAACTACGCGCTTGGAATGCGTAGGTCACTTGGAGACGCTGCGTGACACAGTAGCGTTGTCCATTTGCCCTTGCATCCTGGAAATGGGCCAGCATCTTTGTGGTCGGGGGCTCTCGCAGCTTGCTCTTGTGTTGGCTCCTGCAGAGCCTGTAGACCTTTTGATCCTGGACAGCAACAGTTGTTTGTTCCACGTCTCCAGCTTCCACACCTTCCAGCGAATTGAATGGGGCGCCGCATTGCTCCGGCTTAAGAACCCAAATTGTTTCCTGTTCGTTTTCATCCATTCGACCAAGCATTTTTTGCAAGCGCTCTTGCGCGTTCCAGGTTCCACTGGTCACGCCGAGGCTTGGCTAGGCCGGGCGCAGCCCACGGCTCATGCAGCGTGCGTGGCGACCGTTCCATTGAACCTGGCAGAACCCACGCTCACCGAGCGGCTCAGCCGTGAAGCGCTGACAGTTTTTACGCCATGCGAGTTACTCACTTCCTCGCCAGACGCTGCCAGTTGCACAGCGGGTGCGTCGGGCCCTGCGCAAATGGAAGACGACTCAGTCAATGCCTGTATAGCCTCGCCGGGCAATTTGCTTCGGGGTACACCTGAAGACTTCAACCGAGCTTTTGCAGACGTGTACCGCAAAGATCCAGAAAGAGCAAAGCTGATCTCTCGATACATCCTTGCCGACCTTGCCCCCTTCCCACATGAGCAGCTGAAAAATGCCTTGCCGGACGTCTATTCAATGACAGACAACCTTGCCCAAAAAGCGGGCTGCCCCTTTGAATGGGCTTTCCTCCTTTTTCTACCCGTTCTTGGCACTGCGTGCTCCAAAGCCAGGCTGTTCATCAACGAATTTTTCCTCGTGCCGCCGCTGCTTTGGTTGGGCTTATGCCTCGACAGCGGCGCCAACAAAAGCGGCATCATGACAGCCTTGGCAGACATCGTCTCTGGCTTTGAAAAGGAGTTGCTCCAAAAGGCGCTGGACGAAGCTCGTAAGGAAGCGCAGCTGGCAGAAGAGGAGGAGGATGCACACGGTGCGGAGCCAGATGAGCCTTCGTCAAAAAAACGCAAGACCTCCTTGTCGAAAGCATTGGCGGCCATCCACAACAACAAGCCCGCCTTGTTTTCCGACGAAGGCTCGTTGCCCGCCATTGGCATGCAAATGGCGCACAACGGGCACCGGGCTATTGGATTATATGATGAAGGCCGGTTCCTTCTCCGAGCGCTGGCCAACGGAGAAGGTTCCGGATTTAATGCCTCCACTATGTCCAAGCTCTTTAATGGCTCCATTTGGAAAAGGACGGTTGTGAAGGATAACAACCGCTTCTCCATGCACCAGACATGCCTTTGTTTAGCAATGACTTTCCATGTCGAGGAATGGCATGACTTTCTGGCCAAAGATGGTGCCTTGGGCATGCAAAGTCGGTTTCTCATGTTTCACAGCAGCCCCCGCCTCGAGAAAGCAGACGCAGTCCTCGAACCTGCGGTGTATTCCACGGGGGCTGCGCGCTCTCGAGGTGCGCCGGTCCTTCCAGCTTCATTGCTCACCCAGTTTGTTTCTGTCCTCACAAGAATCGAAAACGTTCACACTGCAAATGCTCCTGATTTTGATGCGTCGCGGGAATTCATTCCATATTTCTTTGCCCCCGATGCCTTGGATTATTTTCGAGAGCACTACGACGCCCAAGTTCTCACGCAAGAACAATCATACTTGCAGGACCCAAAGCTTTTCAGCCATGCCGGCAAACTGAAATCACTTCCCTGGCGTTTGGCTCTGTTGTTGCATTCTTGGGCGCGTGCGTGTTCTGCCGCCGATCAGTCAGGCACGGCTTGGAGCAGAGAGCTTTCTCGCGAAGTCGTGGAGCCGGCTAAAGCTATTTTCGATTATTTGTCCTTGCAGTCTCAACTGCTCGCGCCGGGATCCAACCTCGTCAGCACCTTGGACACGCACGACTTGCGCGAGCTTGCTGCGCAGAGGTATCCGTATCTTATCACTTTGATCGAAACCGACACTCTCCCAACTGCTCGCGCAGAAGCTGCCCCTGCCAATTCGTTGCCGGATGCTAGCCCGTCTTTCACTGTTTGGTGGGAAGCCCTTTCCCCGGACAACAAACTCTATGCTTTCGTTGCTGCGCACTGGGTTCTCACGAGCGCAAGCACAATCATGGTTGACCAGGGGACCTTGCTGAAGAAACTTCATGCAAAAGACACAGGCGTGGCATTACCAAGAGATGCTGCCAAGCCATATTGCCAAAACGCGTTTTTGCTTCTGAAATATTGCCAGTTGGCAGCCTTGACCAGGACCTCCGAAAAGGCGGCTCACAGGCTGCGCAAAAGAAAGCCTCCGCAATGCCCAACTTCCCAAGTTGCATTTTCAAATTTGCTGCATCTTTTCCAGCACAAGCAGGCGAACAGCTTGGCGGAGTACGCAGAATCCTGCCTAACGGTGACCGCGTCTATCTCCACTCTGTATGCTGCCGACTTGAAGGTCCTGTTGCCGCCCGATTTCGATGTCCCGCGCATGGAGCAGTGCTTGCAGCTGCTCACGCAATACGCCACTGACGCCCGCCCTTTCGAGCACAGTGCCAAAATTCTGAATGTCAAATCCCAGCGCGTGGCAGCCAAGCAGGTAGCGCCTAACAATCCTCCTCCTCCGCCTCCAGGAACCGAGATGTTAGCCGGGGCCACCCACAGCGACGCGTGCTCTTCGTTGATGTACCCAGGGTCCCTCAGTTTGTTGCCTGCTTTCGTTCTCGCGTTCCACCACGCGGATCCTGCATGTCGAGCGTCTGTGGCGCACGCATTGCTGCAACAACAATGTTTCCATCTTCACCTGTCTGAAAGGGACTGCGACTTTATTCTTGGCAAGCTTCTCCGACGTGCCCCGCATTGGCTTGGAGCTGAGTGCCACTTGCCAAAGCACATTCCCACGAGATGCGTTCAACCAGACGTGAAACATTGTCTGACGTGCCACGCACATCTCAAATGTGCCGCCGCTCGCGCAGTGCCTTGTGCGCTTGGCTTGCATTGCGTGGAACAGGTCCTGCTCCTCAGCTACTCTTGCTGCTCCTGCAGTCGCTCTTATTTTGGACCGTGGGTTGAGGGCAAAGATGCAACTGGTGCGCGGGCTAGGATGCTAGTGCAAGACAACCCACGCTACTTCTGCATCACGCAAAACATCGTCTTTGCGACAGCTTTCTTGGACCAAGTCACCGACATTCTGCTTCATTGCGGCGGTTCTTTCCGAGGCATTGTGAATGTGCTGCGGCCCAAGCTCCACATGAAAATTCGAACGCTGGAGAAGCATCTCCGCGATTCGTGGCTGCAATACTCCGTGTGCAAGTTTTTGACAAACAATCGCACTTCCATCAATTGCTTTGTCGGCAAGAATGGCATGGAACCCTGGTGCCGTGGACTCGAAGACCAGGTGCTTCACCAATTTCAGCGTCGCTGGCTCCTGCAACACCAGTGTTCCAAGTGCGAACGAGGCATTCTAGGCGTGGACGGCAATGCCAAAGTTCGTACCAAACTGTGCGCCAACACGGATGCGGGCGTATGGGATTGCAGGCCTCTGAACGCCCATTGCCTGACTGGATGCCAGAGTGCTCCCATTCCTGGTCGAAAATATTGCGCCGTGCACCTCCGAGATGCTGACCCGATTTTTGGTTGCGATCTCATTTTGCAAATGATCCTTTCCTTCCTCGCAACGACAGCAACCCTGCTTTCTCGCACCGAAGCTGGTCGCCACAAGTCGCCAGATATTGTCGCGCTTTTCCCGCTTTGTCGACGAACGCGGAAAGCGTTGAGTTTTGCTGTGAGCCACGCTAAGCTTCAATATCCAGTTTCGCTTCTTTCTGTCAAACGTATTCCGCGTTCGCGGCGGTATGCTTTCCAAACCAAGACAGGCCAAGCCTTTTCGCTATCAAGCGCCTTGGTTCCCACGCACTACCAACAGCAATATGGTCAATCCTTGTTGGAGCCCGTTTCACGAGAGTGCCAATCAAAGCCACGCGTCGGACATCAAGTCCAGTTCTCTGCGTCCGAGAAAAATGACGCGTGTCGCCGGCAATGGGAAAAATCTCGTGCAGCACGGCGCAGTGGGGGCATTTTAGCCGCTGTCAAGGAATGCCAAATCATCAGCGCCATCAAGCTCGTGTACACCCACGAATCCCCAACAGGGGTCTACTTTTTCTTGGCTGAGCTGTTTGAGTTTCTGTCTGCCGGCCGCAATGTCAATTTGAAGACTGCCAAGCGGAAGACTCGCCTGCGAACACTTCAGCAAACCATGCCGCTGGTCTTTTACGATTGCGCGTGCACGTTGCAGCGCTTCATGGCTTCCAAGAAACGACGCCGCATGAGCAAAGTTGCTCGTACCCTCAGCCGGCTTCGCCTTGTCATCGACAAGTTCCATTTTCGCAAAGGGCACAGCGGCTGCAAGCCTGATGGCACTCGCCCGTTTCCCAAAACGTGGCCTCAGACGCATGCCTCGAGCTTCCCCAACATTAATGACAGCGCAGCTGAACAATCTTTTGCGTTTGTTCGCAAAATTGCGGTGGCGGCGCGGCGCATGACCCCAGTGCGTGGCCTTCTCTTCCTTGCGTCATTGCTGCACGCTCGCAATGTACAACTCGAACTCATGGGGATCAAAAAGGCAGAACTGGCAGCGGCCAAGAAGCGAAAATTCATGGCGCGCCGCAACTTCCAGGATGCAGTGGAAACGCTGCCATTTCGACGACCAGCTTCGCAGCAGCTCTAAATCCATGCCGACCTCCTGCTGTTTCACCCGCTTTACAAAAAAAGCCGACAGAGTTCGAACCGCAGCAAAATGAAATTTTCGGCAGCGACTTTCGTGCGAAATGTGTCCTACTTGCCAACCTCTATGTCTCCTGTTCGATCTCCATTGCCAAAGTCCTCCATCTCAGCCATGACACCGTGCAATGTGTATCTGTACTGTCGTCTCTGTTTCTTCAACATGTTTTCCATCATCCACGAAACTAACATGCAGTTTGTGTCTTGTACCGAACCTCCACGGCATATGCACACTAACGACATTTGGTCTCTGAACTTGCCTTAGGTTGTAGCGTATCAAATCGTATTTAATCTTGTTACACTGCCTTGGTTTGCAGCTTTCGGTTTGCAGCGCCCAGTTTCCATAGACTCCAGTTCCCTTAGATATCTATTGAGTTCACCACAATGCAGACATGCACTTCCCATGCCCTATTTGAACATAGTCCAGTCCAAAGCACATGCTTCTACCTTAGCTAAAACACACACACACACATGGCATTTTGCCAATCGCAGCCTCACACAACCAGCGCTGCCCATCAGCACCTCTCTCCATGTGCCGTGCAACGAGTCGTCATCCGGCTGCAACGGGCTGCTGCTACGGAGCCGCTTGCCTTGCAGCTTAAGGTCGGGGGGTCGTCTGTACACGCGAAAACGGGTTCGTCTGTACACGCGAAGCGGGGGTCGTCTTTACACGTGAAACGAGGATCAGCTTCATGGACTTCATCTATTTCTTGTCCTCCTGTGCATCGTCTACACTAATCATATATATATATATGTTTTTTATTTGCCTCCGCAACGCTTCGAAACCGCGAAGAGTTAGAAGAGATGTTACTTGTCAGGTTCACAGAAGATAATGACGCAGGTATGTGTCAGGTGGAGTATCGATTCTCGCCTGGTCCATGTTTTCACGGTTCGAATGTTTTTGGCACGATATATTTTCAAAGATTCTCATGCTTACATTTTGCCATTTTCATGGTTGCCCTTTACATTTTTACTCGTGACCGTTCTAACTTTACCGCTACGACGTTACAATTTGGGTGATGCAAGTTTACACTTGTTGGTTGAGGTCTATGTTTAGTGCTTGCATGGAACAAATTTCCTACTTAGACTTTGCATTTCCCATGGTTCCTTTTCGCATTTTAATGGTTCCGGTCTACATTTTTTAGCGGGACTTTCCCAAAAAGTTTTCTTCTGTCAATTTTTTCTTTGCTGTTTTGCTTTCTATTTTCCAGTGTTTTTCTTCAGGCTCTTTTTTCTTCCGTGGTCTTTTTTGCTCTCCTCTTCTCTTCAACTGCTTTTGTGTCCTTGCCACTTTCAATACTTACGTTTTCAGTTTTTGGCAGGTTAGCTGCTACTTGTAGTGCTTTGATCTTGCCTTTGGTTCTATTCTGTGTCTGGTGTTGCTGTTGCTTTTGTTTGTCTCGTGTTCTTGTCTTCGATTTTTTGTGTCCCTTGGTCGGCCGGTCGGCCGGTCAGCCGGTCAACCGGGCATTCCGCCGGTCAACCGGGCAACCGCCCCGGTCAGCCGGTCAACCGGGCAACCGGGCATTTCTTCCCCTAGTCGGCCGATCGGCCGGTCAGCCGGTCAACCGGGCATTCCGCCGGTCAACCGGGCAACCGCCCCGGTCAGCCGGTCAACCGGGCAACCGCCCCGGTCAGCCGGTCAACCGGGCAACCGGGCAACCGGGGAGGGGAGGGGTCAACCGGGATCCGGTCAGCCGGTTGCCCGGTCCGGTCGGCCGGTTACCGCCATACTCCGAATTTGGCAGTCTGGCCCTGCTGGCCTTTTCTTTGTGTGGGCCCGCGGTGCCGTCCTGTCTTGGGACGGCACTGCTCGCAGTACTGTATGTGCTACCAGAACTGATGGCAAAGCAAGGCGCGCCATTGGATTCCTGTAATCACTCACGGACTGTACACCCATGCTTTGTGGCAATTACCAGAACCTTTGAATGGACAGCAACCACTGAGGAGGTACACTCATGAGTCTCCAGGATCACAATACTTTCCAAAGCTTGAATTAGATTCAACAGCTCCCCCCCCCTGCTCCCAAGACCAATGCTGATACAAACATAAACGTGAAAAATCGAACGCGCCGGTGTGCGATCAATCTAAGAAGCTTCTCGTTTGCACAACATCCAATCCCTGCAAGTCGGAAGGTCAAGTTTTACGAGGTCTTTTGCAAAAGACCAAGTTTTACGAGGTCCTCTGGTTTACTTGGTTTTATAGAGCTCAGCCCTTTTTCCCATCAATGCTGAATTTGACTTGAACCCCATTTGAAATTGTTGATGCATGATTGGGAAGCATTCAATCACCTACAGATCATAGCCCCGAATGGGCCTTTCCAAGTTGCAATGAACAGCCACTAAGGCTGACATTCCGGAGCATATGCAAAGCAAATTCGTGGCGTTTCCCCTCAAGAAATTATATATGTTTGGCAGAAATTTCCACACTGAAAAAATGGTTCCTAGGGTTTCACGCTCGGTTCACGCTCGGTTCACGCTCGGTTCACGGTCATAGTTGGTCTTTTGCCAGTCATAGTTGGTCTTTTGCCGGTCATAGTTGGTCTTTTGCCGGTCATAGTTGGTCCAGTTCACGCTCGGTTCACGCTCGGCTCACGCTAGCGATTCTGGGCCCCTGATAATTCAAAAACCATACGTTTGTGGTGGTTCCAGCCCTGGACTCCCAATGATAAAATAGTGTGGGGTACCCTATGATAAACCGCAAATAGGATATTTGGTCGGTGAAGGGATGTGGCTATCCTGAAATTTAGGTCAACAATTATGGGTTTATGCATCTTATATATTACTGTTGGACATCCATGGCCATCATCTTAACTTTGGACCCAAAAGGTCCAAGTAATAGTAGGTCCCCATCAAGTAATAGTAGGTCCTTTTCAGCAAAGTTAAAAGACCAAGTTTTACGAGGTCTTTGACCTGGAGGGAATATTAAAATTCCGGGGCAAGGGGA
>CAMXCT020001699.1:73977-137148 GCA_947184155.2 Cladocopium goreaui | reverse complement strand
TTGGGGTTCGCTGAGAAACTTGATGGAGATGATTTGGATTGATTTGGAGTTTGAAACAGCCGTCGCATCACGAAAAGACAGACGGTGGTTCTTTATCCAACAGATGCATGGGGTTGCAGTGAAGGTCACAGGATGGAGCCAATAGTCTGGTTGTAAACCCAGTTCAAGAGTCTCCAGCAACCAGCAACCAGTAGCCAACCTCAACTTGGGGTCATTTAATTGTATCATCCCACTTATGCCAGATTTTGTGAACCCCAATAGGCCATGGTTTATTACCACAATCGCATTTCTAAGGATTACCCTCTGGTAAACTAACATAGTTATTGAACATGACCATTTATAGTTGATTTACCCATGAAAAATGGTGCTTTTCCATAGTTATGTAAACGTTTACCAGAGGCTACATCTTACTGCCTCTCATTTTTCCATGTAGCAATGGCCACAATTGGGGATGGTTTACAACAACTATCGTCTGGCAATCAAACGAGGCTGGAAAAATCCTCATTTACGGATGATTCTCCCAGCTATAAACCTCCATTTTTGTTGGGGATGTTCCAGACAGCCGTGTTTGATGACACTAGAGGCTATCCCACACATTTCATACATGGTTTCAGCACCTCGCCGCTGGGCAATGAGATATAGAAATACTGTACATATTTAGTCACATTATATATACATATTATATATATTTATTATATAGGTAGAATATTACTGTATATATATATATGTATATCTATATAAATAGTACATAGTATATAAATATAGTACATATTATTATTATCATTATTTATTATTATTAGTGTATACATATATATATATACATGCTGTATTGTATATGTGTGTGTGATATTTTTTGTGTGCAGACGTTTTTCGTCAGGCCCCACGGGATGCATGACCAAGATCTCGGCACATCGGCCCGTCTTGGATGGTTCAATCCTTTAGTCTGGTCTGTTGGTTTCAATGGGAATACCCGGCCTGGTAAAGTAACAAAAAGCGATTGAAAATGGCCATAGAAATAGTGGATTTTCCCATGAAACATGGTGATTTTCCATAGTTTTTTGTATGTTTACCAGAGGGTATCTAGGTTTACCAGCTAAGAAGTGAATTTCTGAAAAGGGTATCTAACATTGGCCATGATATGTGGATGATTGGTATTCTATGAAAAACATGTACATTATCCATACTAGTATTCATATTAGTATCCATTTTGTTCCCTCAAGATGTTTTTTTTTAATGTGTGTGTTTTTTGAGAGCCATTTTTTGTGGATTTCCGAATGATACAATGTGGGCCCCCCTAGTTATAAGTTGGTTTATAACCCCATCTAACTATGGTTATAACTACCATAAACCCTAGTTATTGTAGTTATAAACCAACTTAGCTATCTTGGGGGCCCCACATTGTAGGATGACCGTGATTGACAAGATTCGGTGGTTACTGTAACCATGGGATCCACCGAATCCTGTACGGGATGAATCAGATGGTTGTGGGATGGTTTTCCTTCAAAACACGTTGAGATCTTGCCCCAAAAATTGGTTATATCTACATACCCTCTGATAAACTAACAAAAAGCTATTGAAAATGGCCATAGAAATAGTGGATTTTCCCATTAACAATGGTGATTTTCCATAGCTATGTTAAATTACCAGAGGGTAACTAAATAGATATTTAATGATACCGTTTTGCAAGCAACGTTTTTGTTGATGATTACATATAAAAAACATTTGCCAGAGAGTGTTTTTTGGTCAAATCAATAGACCTCTCAGACAGTGAATCACGAGGTTTTTTTGGCCAAGCCAAAACCACGAGATCGTCATTGTTTCATTGAAGTCAGTTGCGGGATGAATTCCCACTGTTTGATGCCGAAAAATCCTCATTTTTCCGTTGACCAGCAGTTCATTCAATTAAACACATGAACAAGCCATTCGACAACGGGGTACCTCAAAAAATCAGAAAGGTATTCACCAATATATCATGATATATCATGATATATTCCACTGTGTTACCCCCAAAACAAGAACTCAATGCCTACCCTCTGGTAATTTAACATAACTATGGAAAATCGCCAATTTTTAATGGGTAAATTTACTAGAAATCACCATTTTCAATAGCTTTTTGTTAGTTTACCAGAGGGTAGCAGCAGTGGGGACTGGTATTGGGTACCCTCCAACGCTGGCTCGTTGCTCAGAGCTCCTCGTGCATGATCTTCGACTGCGCCAAATCTCGTGGCCCTACCCGGTGCAACACCCAGGACGCGGGCTGGGAATGGCTGGGAATGCCCCAATGGGTTTGTGTGGGATTCATAGGATGCGAATCCACATATTATGGCTATTTTAAGAGGAAAATTATGATATTTCCCTACAATGTGGGGCCCCCTAGGTATAAGTTGGTTTATAACTCCATCTAACTATGGTTATAACTACCATAAACCCTAGTTATTGTAGTTATAAACCAACTTAGCTATCTTGGGGGCCCCACATTGTAGATGTTGGGATACCTTGTTGTTAGACAAGCTCAGCCATTTGAATTGGGAAGCATATGATGAACCAATAGATTCTGCGGTACCATATTTTCAGACAACGCCAGCAAGGGGGCCCGGGGTGTTTGATTACCAGAGGGTATGCCAATTTCATAAATCATACCAACCTCCCCCCAAAAATCAGAAATATATCCCATATATCCATTTATATCCCATAATTCCTTTAATTCATGGGGATAATTCACCAATATATCCCATTCATATTCCATTCATACTACCATCTGGGAAATTAACAGACATAGACCCGAGAATCAGCAATTTTGAATGGAAACGAATCTTCCAAGCCCGATGACTGCCAGGGTCCAACTGTTAATTTATTGGAGGGTAACTATCATTATATAACTATCATTTATATAACTATAGATGTTTATAACTATTATTATATAACTATCATTTATATACCATGACCATCATAATAGTTATCAATGATAGTTACAGATGGTTTACTGAACTTAAAGATGGGTGGATCTTTCCATGGCGAACGGTTTGTCATAACCAGATGGTATATCCCCATGATTCCGCATGATTCGCCATAGGACTACTATTGCTACTGCCAACCTGGCCACCTGGAGCGGGGGAGGGAGCGGGGGAGCGATGAGCCCTGCAGTGAGTGTAGAAAAAAAACTGGTAATGGAGAGCTACGTAGAATTTATGTGTATATCAGTGTATATATATATGTATTTACATTATATTATATACACATTATATACATATATCATCATGTATCATCATATATCATCATATATCATCATATATCATTAAATATATCATTAAATATATCATTATATATCATTATATATCATTATATATCATTATATATCATTATATATCATTATATATCATTATCTATCTATCTATCTATCTATCTATCTGTAATACATATATATATATACAGACACAAGTATCCATCGACATCACTTCGTATATGTATATATATATACACATACATGTTTTGCATGATTCGGACACTTCTTCATGCCATCCAAGTGGTCATGTTTTCCACTGCTTGAGATGGCAACATGTGAGGCGTGACGTCATGTATTTTTGCTAAAATGATTGTGTAATCCCTTTTGGAAGACTGCCTCACTTGGCTTTTACAAACAGGTACTGCAAGTGATTGCAAGTGTATCTATGTCTATGCGTTTGTCTATCTTTACCTATTCCCCTATTCCCCTATTTCCCTATTTCCCTATTTCTGACCTATTTACCTATCTACCTATCTACCAACTCTTTGTTTTTACTATCCTCTGTAAGCCTCTATGACGCATTGTTGTTATGGGCCAAATTCCCACTCTCCCCTAGTTCTCTCTCATTCCTTCCCCACATTCTATGTATTTCTTTTTTTTCTATTTATCCTCATTCTCTCTTTCCGTATCCCTCTTCTTTCCTCTGTTGTGTTTGTTTCCTTACTTTCCCAGCTCCCTATTTCCCTATTTCTGACCTATTTACCTATCTACCTATCTACCAACCTACCAACTATCTATCTACTCTACTGCAATCTATAATCTAATCGAATTTAGTCTAATCTTATCTTATTGGCTAACTGATGCTCGGAGGCTTAGCAAGTTCATCTATCCATCCATCAATCTGCGCAACAGTATCAAGGAACCATCTACCTACCTAAGCATCTCTTAATTGTGCCCATGCCTGTCATGCTATGTAAAACCCAAGCTCTTCTGAAGTCTAGACAAATCAAACCTAGTATACTAAATAACATTTTTTTGTAGGAACAATGATGACATTGGATTTGGGGTCCCCGATTTTCAGACTAAGTCTATCTCAGATACCAAGCGGAAATTGTCTATGAAGTTCCATCTCCACTGTTTGGCAACCTAACCCAAGCTGGTCCAAGGCTATTGCTCAGATGGCCATGGATGCATGCCAGCACGCTAAGCCGCTGGCATCTGGGGACGCAGAAGACGACCCCTGCAGTGTCTCACAGTGGGGCGATCGCCCCCCACGAGATTTTGGCGGAGAAATGGCTGGACATGTAGGAAAACAACGCGTCAGTGCGTGCAACACGTGGGATATTCACAGCCAGTCGATTGAACACGATTGAACATTTTTTGCGCGGTTTTGCCAATTCAACATGAACTCAAGGACGTATTACCTGCCCAAACATCATAGATCTTATTTTTTTCAGCAGGAAAATCCAAGTGGCTCAGCTGCGGAGCTGAAGTGATGATGGATCAATTGGTACCCAATCTGTAGATATTTGTGATGTGCTAAACCTACAATCATTACCCTCTAGTAAACTAACATAGCTAATTATTGAAAATGGCCAGTTATAGCTGATTTACCCATAAAAAAATGTGATTTTCCATAGTTGTGTTATATAGTTATTATAGTTTACCAGGGAGTAACCATCCAGGACCATCCACATGTTTACCCTGACATGGGTCCATACCTGTCTCATCGATTTTCTCCAGGAGGATGCTGCTGGGATGAAATGCCTGGCCGAAGTGATCCCCTGTTCGGATTCGACATCCCTATGGTTAATGATCCCAAATATGTATAAAACTAAAACTAAAAAAAAGCAAACCATGGCATTGTTTGGTTTACTTGTTCATGCTTTTGCCCCGTCGTCTATGCGCGAAAACAATCCACACACCTGTCGGCAGAGAGTACAGAAAAATGTGCCTCGCGCAGTCGTAGGGGTTGATATGTTTGTTTGGTGACAGTTTCTGCGTGATGAATATGATGAAATATATTGTTAATTCTCAATCAAGGTCGTAAACAACCGCTCACAAGTTGTACCAACCAAACAAGGCCTCAAATCAGCTATGCAATATTCTGATTCAACAAGATTTTTTCTCCGAACCTTACGGACCAGATACTACTAAAAATCAGCACTAGACATATGCTATCATCAGCTTCAGCGGGTACCCTTGCTAGGCCTTGAAAGACTGCATCAGCATGCTGGAGAAGCCAGAATCTCAGCGCAGATCAGAGACGTTGGGATTCTCTTTGAGGAGTTTCAGCAACATTTAGAAACAAAGATGGGATATAGATATGGAAGTTTCCTAAAGTACAGAGGTACCCCCCCAAATCATCCAAAATTAGACCATTTTATATAGTCTTTTAGTATTGAAAGCCATGGTTTTGGGGTACCCCTATTTATGGACATATGATAGATATGTTGCTAAACAGGTGATTTGAGTTCCTGAGTTCCTGCTTCTCATCTGGCTGAAGCCCATGGCGTCAGATTGTTGGACCTCCCTGGGTACACCAAAAAGATCCAATGGGGAAGCCTTAAGTTTTTGGTGAACTCATCCCTCATGAGAAACAGGAGTGGGATTTTATAGCCTCAGTAGAACTGCTAAGCTCTCTGTCGGCCTCTGGTTGTGACTGTTGTGACTTGCCAGTTACTACTTCTGGTTGTTAGATTCCCCGTGGAATCATGTGAAATCTGAGGTTCTCCCAAGAGAGCGACCAAATAAGGAGGGCAACCAAGCATGACTCGCAGCAGTGCGACCATTGACAGCTTGTGCTTGAACAATGCTGAACACATTGACAATTCTTGAACAGATGGAGAGAATGATAGAGAATGTGTTAGATTCTAGTGATATTCAAATCATCAAACAATCTATATATAAACATATATATAATTATATAAACATATACAACTGCACCCCACTTTTCTGCAGACACTTAAAATCCCCTGGCTGAGTTGTCGCCCCACTGCCGCGACTGCCGCGAGGTATTCTTCTGATATGAACCTCCTGGGCTCCTTCTTACAGCTGGGATCCTATCTGCCATGACTTTTCCTGTAGCACTTGGCATAGGGTCGACTATCAGCAGGGGGTTGACGACGTAGATTTCTGTAGTTGCTGCAAGCTGAACAATTTCTCACATGTTCGATGAACTCGCGCCAGTGCAAGACTTGGTTTTATGGCTTTAAGTTAAATTAAGAGAATAAACGTGCCGAAGTCGAACTCCGGCTGTTTGTTCCACTGTTTTGATTGCGCATGTGTTTAGCACCCCAAAGGCACAGCCAAGCTTCCATCCCCGTAACTGTTAGGTCCTTGCAGGGGCAAATGGCAGCCACATATCAGTGCCTTGGCAAGAGGGATCAAGTCAAACAGCCACCATGCCAATGGCTTTGGGCCGTTTGGGGAGGAGACTCAACAAAAACCATGGTGTACAGTGGTTAGCTTCCATTTCTTTCTGTTTTTTGAACAGGTTTTTTTGCTGGGGTTGTTTACCTTCACTGATCATTGATCACAAATTGTGATTGAAGATCCATGGATCCCTGTACCCTCTGGTAAACTAACATAGCTATTGAAAATGGCCATAGAAATAGTGGATTTTCCCATTCAAAATGGTGATTTTCCATAGCTATTTTGACATAACCAGAGGGTATCTTTGGGTTTGAGCTCTTGGGCAGGGCATTACCCTCCGGATCCCTCCAGCCTGGTAAGACCATCCTGACCCCAAAAAGCATCGCCAGCACGGACAAGAAGCTCTATGACCAACTTCGCAGCAAGCAGCAGAAGGCCCGCGGCGATGTTGGAGAGCTGACTCTTTGAAACATGGGGATGGGTCAAAACCATTCAAAACCAACATCATATCCTGTGTTGGTGGGATGAACATCCACAAATCAAAACTATTTGGGGTTTGACCCGTGGCCATAGTTCTTGCAACCCTTTTCCTGGTGACACATCATCTCAACAAATGTTGCATCAGGCCATTTAAGTTGAACCTCCAAGAGATCATGATGCAACTTCTTGGCGATGGACTGTCCCCTAGCAGCCCTAGCAAGTGGGTTATGACCATGGTTGTTGGTTACCCCATGTAAGCCTCGAGTGCTGGTGATATCTGGTGCTATGACCACCATCCCGGTCACTTTTTTGCTGCTGAAGATCCCCGATTTTCTTGGGTAAATCATGTTGCCCTCCAGTGAACTAACGTAGCTACTGAACATGGGCCATAAAAATAGATGATTTACCAATGAAAAATGGTGATTTTCCATAGTTGTGTTGCTTCACCAGAGGCAAAATCCCAATCTTTTGCAGCTGATATTGACCAATTCCTTGCCCTTGCCGGCAGCGTGGCAATGCATGGCAGGCGTTGTCCACGGGCTTGATCCAGAAGCACCAAGCCACCAAGGGGACCAAGACGACCAAGGTGGGGAAAGAAGCTGGGGATTTAGCAAAGAAACTTGGATTCTAATGATTTCATCAGAAACAAATGGTACATTTTACCACGAAAATTCAGAGATTCACTAACAATAATTAAGTGTGATTTACCCTCTGGTTATGTCAAAATAGCTATGGAAAATCACCATGCTATTAATGGGAAAATCTACTATTTCGACTATGGCCATTTTCAATAGCTATGTTAGTTTACCAGAGGGTAAGATACGTCCTTTTCCCTTCGAATGTTGGGCAGTTCCCATAAATACAGCGTGCCAGTCATGTTTACAGATTCAGAATTCCACTGCAACTTGGGATCCCCTTGGGTACAACCCAACCAGTCATCTAGGGCAACCCTTGGATCGATGGTTGTGGAGGCATCAAGCAAATCCAAGCACCATGCCCACAGTCTGAAGCAAAAGGCCGCTGGGTTTGGGCGAAAAATGATGTGGGTTTGTCTCACAAAGCTCAACTTATGGTAATTACTTTATGTATCTTGAGTGGGAACGACAATAAACTACTTGGGAGTTTGGGCTTCCAAAGAAAAGACCCTCTATAGTAGTCCAACCAGGCAAGCGAAAATCAGCATGTTCAAATGGGTAATGTCACCCATGAGTTGGGGACTGGAGGATGTCGTTTTTTTTGGACCGGTATCAACACGGTGAATCCTGCGCGTGGCAAAACGCGTGGCGCGTGTGAGGTGACGATTCGAAAAGGACATTTTGATAGGGAAAATGATGATCATCTATGGCATTTTGGGGTACCTGTAGCCTATGAAATCCTATGAATCATCTTCAGAACATCCAATTTTGGGGAACGGTGCCATGGACCCCAATAGTTCAGCCAAACAAAAAAAAACTTGGAACCTGCGACAATTACAGATGTTTTTTCTCTTTGTTTTTGGGGAGTACCCTCTGGTAATTTAACATAGCTATTGAAAATCACCATTTTTTATGGGAAAATCCACGATAAATGGCCATTTTCAATAGCTATGTTAGTTTACCAGAGGGTAAGCTAAAAACAGATTGCACGTTGGACATGGAAAGAAACATGGCTGGTGGAAACACCATTCCATGGAGAATCACCAGGTCAAGATGAGAAAGGCACATCGCCACCTGGCACGTTTAAAACTGGCAGATGCAGCATTACCAGAATAGGATTTCTATGTTACAATGTAAACATGGGTATGCTGGGTATGTCTGAAAATGGGGGTATACCATGGTATCCCTGCAAAATGGCATTGTAGTCGGGAAGCTGCTTCCAGACAAACCCACGTGTTCAATTGCACCAATTACTTCGTACAGGTAGGCTACAGATGAGGATGGCTTAACTTTTTCACATACCCTTTGGTAATCAAACGTGGCATGCTGGAAAATACATCATTTGTAGACTTAGTTCGATGATTTTCCCATCATTGGCAACCTGGGAGACATTGGACTCCGGATTGAACCTGGCTGTTTGGGTCATCATTTCAGTATCAAACTTGTCAAACCATTGATGTTTTGGGGGTTCATGAGAAACTGATAGTTCCTAGCTTCAATCTTTTTTTAGGTCATTTTAGATGGAGAAATAAGATTCAGCAAACTTGACCGTCCCATGGACCCTTTGATATATTTTGGAGAACTGTCTGAGAACATCAAACTATTCGTTTGTTCTGCTCCACGAATCACATCCCATGATATGTTCCATTGTCAATGGCAATTACTTCTTGATAATCCCCATGAATGATCAGGTTCCCTACTCATTACTCTATTTTTTTATCAACGCCACTATTGCTGGGGATAATAATCCAATATTAATCAGAATACTTACTATAAGCCATCATTCTTAGTTAAATGGATGTTTGAGAGTGACTATTAAATACCGTTAATGTCTATTAACAATCCCCATAGTAATTACTAATAGTTAATAATCTGTGAATATTCCCTATGGTGCAGAGTCACTATTGACATCTATTATACATCTACAATGTGGGGCCCCCTAGTTATAAGTTAGTTTATAACCCCATCTAACTTTGTTAAAAAACTACCATAAACCCTAGTGAAATTGTAGTTATGTTCACCAACTGAACGCTATCTTGGGGGCCCCACATTGTAGTAATTACTAATAGTTAATAATCTGTTAATAATCCCTATGGTGCAGAGTCACTATGAGTCACTATTGACATCTATTATACATCTATATTACAAATATGAGTCACTATGAGTCACTATGATTTTGGTGCCAATGTTTGGTTTATCGCCCCATCGCCCCTTCTCGGCACCAAGGTAAGGCCCACGCCGCGGCCCACGCCCAAAAGGCCCTCAGCCAGCACGGCCAGCACGCGAAGCACACGAAGCACACGAAGCACCAACATGGCCAATGGAAGGTGGGTGCTACCACGGTCCCCCGAGGGTTGGGGGTTGAATGATTGATTGATTGATTATAGTCTATGGTTAAATTATGTTACATTATGTTAAATCACAATTGATTCATTATAATGAACTATAGTTATTCATTATTATTGAACTATTGTTATTCATTATAATTCAACTACAGTTATTCATTATAATTCAACTATAGTTATTAATGAACTTACAACTCAACTACTCGTTTCAGTCATGAATGAAGCTCTGAAATTCCACTTGGCGAATTCTCGGGGTCCAGGCACCGAGTTTTCTTCAACTCTCAGAGGATGTGGGAAGCCTAGACCCAGAGCGTGTGTTTGGTGATTTGAATCTAGATGTTTGCACTTTAGAATTCAATGAACATCCAGTTTATATGGATGATTATATACCAGCTTAATTATGATCTTTTCTGTATTGTTGAAACCACCCACCAACATGTTTCTTTGTGAAGAAACCTTGAGATGCACTGAGGAGCACGAAGAGCTGTCCAAAGTGGACCTTGACCTGCGAAAGTTGCAGGAAGCCGATTGGGATGAATCATACCCCACTTTGATACTTACCTAACATAGCTATGGAAATCACAATCTTTAATAGGCAATTCAACTATCAATGGGCCATTTTCCATAGCTATGCTATGTTAAATTACGGGTACATATGGGCTTTAGAGTTCCATTCCACTGAGTGTGAACCTTCAACATTGAGTGGTTATCGCTATTTATTCGTAGCTCCATGTATCGCAACATCCAGCTATACACATGACATGGACGGCCCTTGATGCCAGTGGACAGCTGATCCTGGTGGTGACATTGGTGGGCGGATAATCGGTGAAAGCGTCGGAACTAACCAAGAACAACAGGGATATCGCCTGCAAACAGGGTGAGTAATAAAGAAACAAACATGGTGAGGTTGTCAGTTGCTTCAGTGATGACCTTGCTTTACATCTTCAAGCCGCAAGCTGCAGGAGAGTATCAAGAAGCAGATCGATATGGCAGACCAACAGGCTTTGGAGATGGCTTATGGACTGCAGAGTTGTTCCATCGCACACATCCAATCTTATTGTAAGGATTGTTGCAAAAGTCAGGTTTCACACACTCTTGTTAGTTGCCTGCATCAATCCAACCTTCAATAATGGATGTGCTAATTCCCAGCCGTGTCGGACCATGTTGGCTCATTTTTGGTGCTGAAGCCCCCGTTACCGTTAGTATTGGTGAAGGTCCATGTTTTTAAGCAACCAATAAATTCCAACTTTGTGTTGCTTCAATTTCCAACCCCCATGTTGTATTGAAATCCTTCTCTAAAACCCTGTTGGCGTGTAAAATGCCTCCATGTCTCATAGACCGTCAGGCGGATGCTGCGGACGCAGCCTCGGGAATGCTGAGCCACCTGGTCCCCGCCACGAGTTTGTTGCAACTGTCGGCAAGGGGGCCGAGTTGGGGCCCAGTGAAGGTGCTGAGGGTTAGGTGACCTCAACAAAAATCTGTGCAAGGTGGTTTCCCCAGTCATACGAGTGGGTTTGTTTATGAATTTGATATATATTTATATATATATATGTATAATATATATATATAGATACCAAATGTTACTGATAAACCTGAGTTAACCTCCTTAGCCAAGTAAGAGGGCACCCCTTGCAAGGGTTGGGTGGATCAGAAGCCAGGAACCCAGGAATCATCAGGACTGGATGAAAAAAGCCTCATTATGGAGTTTGGACGGTCCCCGATTTTGATGCAGATTTATTCAAGTGGAGAAGTGAGAGTTTTGGTAAGAAGCAGATCACCCATGGATCTGCCATTCAGAGGACTTCAAATTGAGCTTACTTGGCCAGTTGCAGAGATTTGTATCCTAACAGCAAGGCACACCACGGGTCTTCCACAATTGTACAATCCAAACACGGGTGGTTCTCAAAGATGCGGACCTTCAAAATCAGCAGAAATCGGCACCAGGAAGGTGATGGGGAGCTGGCAGATGACTCGGCTCCTGCATCCCAGGTCAGGGTATGTGTCAAGGGCCTTACCCCTGTAGGATAAACATCTCAGAAAAAATGGGACAACAAAAATAGAGGAGTTACTGGATTTCTTCATTTTGCTCCCCCATATTAGTGGGTTTTTGATTCATGAGGGGCAGCCGATTGTTTGCAGGATCTATTTTTTTGCGCGAAGAAAACCGGCGTACAAGAGTGACCTGACTCAAAAGAGGAGAAGTGGGTAGGTGTCCAAAATTGGACGCTCCCAAACGGCGCGCAACCCACTACCAAGACCACCCACTTTGAGACCGATTTCTGTTTCAATGCCCTGTGGGACATCCCCATCGCAGCTGTTGTCACAGGGCCCTTGATGAAACACTTGGCAACCAACTTTGAGCCGATGCCCAGAAATTTCATCTGGACCCGAACTGGACATCTTGAATCCAAACATCTTACTTCGGCTGCTGAATTTTGGGTGTGGGAGTTGAATACAGCAGGATCTCAATCAGGTCCTTCAACAGTAGCTCAATTCGTTGGTCGCTGTTCCATGCTGGAGCCCAAAGTTGCTGTATATCATGTATGATTATAGAATGGTTTTCCACAACATAGATTCTTGCAATTTAGACAGCCATTTTGCCATAACTTACTTATATTTATTTATTGTCTATTAAATGTCTATTAACTGTCTTATCACATATGGAGGTTTCCTAAAAAGGGGTACCCCTAAATCATTCATTTTTAGATAGATTTTCCATTATAAACCATATATTTTGGGGTACCCCCTCCACTTTAGGAAACCCCTACAATGCGGGGCCCCCTAGTTATAAGTTGGTTTATAACCCCATCTAACTATGGTTATAACTACCATAAACCCTAGTGAAATTGTAGTTATGTTCACCAACTTAGCTATCTTGGGGGCCCCACATTGTAACTATCATCAGTTCCCATAGATGTTTAGAACACCCACCTACGTTTACGGCGCGGCGAGTGGCAGCGTGGCAGGTTGAGGCGCCAACTTCCAGCAGCCTCCTGGAAGAGGTTGGATCAAATGGGGGTCCAGAAAAAGTTGTTAAAATATACACGCTAATAATGTGTATATATATATCATATATAATATACAATAATATGATATGATATATAATATAATATAATACAATATAATATAATACAATATTTTATAATATTATATAATATATATTATATTTAATATATTTAATATAACATATAATATAATAAAATATATAATATACTATAATATAACTTACTATAATTTAATATATTGTAATATTTAATTTAACAAATATATATATATAATGTATAATATATAATGTATAATATATAGTATATAATATATAATATATTATATATTATATAATATATATTATATATCATATATCATATATAATATATTGTATATAATATAGTTATATATAATATAATATAATATAATATAATATACTATAATATAATATAATATAATGTAATATAATATGATATAATATGATATGATATCATATAATATGATATACTGTAATTTAACATATAATGTAATATAGTATAATATAAAATATGATATATATATATATATATTAATTTAATATAATACAATATTATAATTCAATACAACATAATATTGAATAATATACTACAATATATATATATATATTCAATGCTATTTTACAATATAATATAATATTTTCAGAAAGATAAAATGTATATAATATATAGTATATAATGTATAATGATAATATATATATATACACACTATATATTAAAGTGGATCAATGTGTCATCTTATGTTACTTCTGATTTGTGCTGGATGTATCCAATTTGTTGGAATTTGTTGGGTGATTATTCAATCTTACTCGTTCAGGTGTCATGGTTGAAGCTTCATTGCTCCAAAACCATTCCTGGCAGTGAGATTAATTGGGAAATAAATAGGCAAATAAGTTGGGAAATAAATAGAAGAACAAATCGGAAAATATATAGGGGAATAAATAAGGAAATAAATAGGGCAATAAATAGGGAAATAAATAGGGCAATGCATAGGGGAATAAATAGGGCAAATAAATAGGGGAATAAATATGGAAATACATAGGGACATGAATAGGGAAAATAAATAGGGGAATAAATAAAGGAATAAATAGGGACATGAATAGGGCAAATAAATAGGGGAATACATAAAGGAATAAATAGGGAAACAAATAGGGGAATAAATAGGGAAATACATAGGGGAATAAATAGGGAAATAAATAGGGGAATAAATAGGGGAATAAATAGGGAAATAAATAGGGAAATAAATAGGGGAATAAATAGGGGAATAAATAGGGAAATAAATAGGGAAATAAATAGGGAAATAAATAGGGGAATAAATAGGGAAATAAATAGGGGAATAAATAGAGAAATAAATAGGGGAATAAATAGGGAAATAACTAGGGAAATAAATAGGGGAATAGATAGGGAAATAAACAGGGGAATAAATAGGGAAATAAATAGGGGAATAAATAGGGAAATCAATAGGGGAATAAATAGGGAAATAAATAGGGGAATAAATAGGGAAATAAATAGGGGAATAAATAGGGAAATAAATGAGGAATAAATAGGGAAATAAATAGGGGAATAAATAGGGAACTAAATAGGGGAATAAATAGGGGGAATAAATAGGGAAATAAATAGGGAAATAGATAGGGAAATACATAGGGGAATAAATAGGGAAATAAATAGGGGAATAAATAGGGAAATAAATAGGGGAATAAATAGAGAAATAAATAGGGGAATAAATAGGGAAATAACTAGGGAAATAAATAGGGAAATATATAGGGGAATAAATAGGGAAATAAATAGGGGAATAAATAGGGAAATAAATAGGGGAATAAATAGGGAAATAAATAGGGGAATAAATAGGGGGAATAAATAGGGAAATAAATAGGGAAATAGATAGGGAAATACATAGGGGAATAAATAGGGGAATAAATAGGGAAATAAATAGGGGAATAAATAGGGAAATAAACAGGGGAATAAATAGGGAAATAAATAGGGAAATAAATAGGGAAATAAATAGGGAATAAATAGGGCAAATAAATAGGGGAAAAAATAGGGAAATAAATAGGGACATGAATAGGGAAAATAAATAGGGGAATAAATAAAGGAATAAATAGGGACATGAATAGGGCAAATAAATAGGGGAATACATAAAGGAATAAATAGGGAAACAAATAGGGGAATATATAGGGAAATAAGTAGGGGAATAAATAGGGGAATAAATAGGGAAATAAATAGGGGAAGAAATAGGGACATAAATAGGGGAATACATAGGGAAATAAATAGGGGAATAAATAGGGAAATAAATATACCGGAATAAATAGGGAAATTAATAGGGGAAAACATATGGAAATATATAGGGGAATAAATAGAAAAATAAATAGGGGAATAAATATGGGAATAAATAGGGAAATACATAGGGTAATAAATAGGGAAATAAATAGGGAAATAAATAGGGGAATAAATAGGGAAATATATAGGGGAATAAATAGGGAAATAAATAGGGGAATAAATAGGGAAATAAATAGGGGAATAAATAGAGAAATAAATAGGGGAATAAATAGGGAAATAACTAGGGAAATAAATAGGGAAATATATAGGGGAATAAATAGGGAAATAAATAGGGGAATAAATAGGGAAATAAATAGGGGAATAAATAGGGAAATAAATAGGGGAATAAATAGGGAAATAAATAGGGAAATAAATAGGGGAACAAATAGGGAAATAAATAGGGGAATAAATAGGGGAATAAATAGGGCAAGAAATAGGGGAATAAATAGGGAAATAAATAGGGGAATAGATAGGGAAATCAATAGGGGAATAAATAGGGAAATAAATAGGGGAATAAATAGGGAAATAAATAGGGGAATAAATAGGGAAATAAATAGGGGAATAAATAGGGCAATAAATAGGGGAATAAATAGGGCAATAAATAGGGGAACAAATAGGGAAATAAATAGGGGAATAAATAGGGAAATAAATAGGGGAATAAATAGGGAAATAAATAGGGGGAATAAATAGGGAAATAAATAGGGGAATAAATAGGGGAATAAATAGGGGAATAAATAGGGAAATAAATAGGGGAATAAATAGAGAAATAAATAGGGGAATAAATAGGGAAATAAATAGGGAAATAAATAGGGGAATAAATAGGGAAATAAATAGGGGAATAAATAGGGGAATAAATAGGGGAATACATAGGGAAATAAATAGGGAATACATAGGGAAATAAATAGGGGAATAAATAGGGAAATAAATAGGGGAATAAATAGGGGAATACATAGGGAAATAAATAGGGAAATAAATAGGGGAATAAATAGGGAAATACATAGGGGAATAAATAGGGGAATAAATAGGGAAATAACTAGGGGAATAAATAGGGAAATATATAGGGGAATAAATATGGGAAATAAATAGGTGAATAAATAAGGAAATACATAGGGCAATAAATAGGGAAATAAATAGGGCAATACATAGGGGAATAAATAGGGCAAATAAATAGGGTAATAAATATGGAAATACATAGGGACATGAATAGGGAAAATAAATAGGGGAATAAATAAAGGAATAAATAGGGACATGAATAGGGCAAATAAATAGGGGAATAAATAAAGGAATAAATAGGGACATGAATAGGGCAAATAAATAGGGAAATACATAAAGGAATAAATAGGGAAATAAATAGGGAAATAAATAGGGGAATAGATAGGGAAATAAACAGGGGAATAAATAGGGAAATAAATAGGGAAATAAATAGGGAAATAAATAGGGGAATAAATAGGGAAATAAATAGGGGAATACATAGGGAAATAAATAGGGGAATACATAGGGAAATAAATAGGGGAATAAATAGGGAAATAAATAGGGGAATAAATAGGGGAATAAATAGGGAAATAAATAGGGAAATAAATAGGGGAATAAATAGGGAAATACATAGGGGAATAAATAGGGAAATAAATAGGGGAATAAATAGGGAAATAAATAGGGGAATAAATAGGGAAATAAATAGGGGAATACATAGGGAAATCATCAATGAACATGATGAAAGCCATCAAATTTAGGTTATTTTAGGTTTAAATATAAAGCAAGTCATAGAACGTGATATTTTGTGGATGGCGAAACGCTGCTGCGATAGGAGGCGCCCGGCTTTGCCAGTTTCTTCTGGAAGCCTTGGAAGTTACAAGATGAGAAACAGACTTTGCATCACATTGTCACTCGGCTCATCTTCGCTTAATATGGAGATGGCTCAAAACCTATCATCAACAAGAGTGATTTTATAGGAATATACATGGGATTTATGTATATATATATGGATATAGAACCAACCATAATTATTTGGGTGTGTCCCAAAATGGGTGACAACTGTCATGAACCCTTAATCATGGCAATTTTAATGGGCATAATGATGATCAGTAAATTTAGGAGTAGGCTATTTTAGGTCAAATATTTGATCCTTTAAATGAGAAACTTGGCAGAACATGGCAGAACCGCAGACTTTACCCAAGTAAGGAACCCAATTGAAAACCTTTTGAAAGCAACAGTCATTGATTCAATGGTGGCAAATCATCTAAAATTGCAGGATTTTCCATATTTTTCCCAGCGTGCTATGTGGGTTTTTGTCACGAGGTTGGCTTCGGGCTCACCAAAGATGAAAGACAGGCCATGCCCGAAGGGGCTGAGTCTGGAGCCATCTCTGCCCGGGAATGGCTGGGTCTCTTCCATTGTCGAGTTCAGATAGCGTACTATAGACTGTTCATGTACAGCACATGGATGATTTCAAGATATTTCAAGATATTTCAAGATGTTCCGTTTTTTGGAACATACCTCTGGTAATTTAACATAGCTATGGAAAATCACCATGCTATTAATGGGAAAATCCACTATTTCTATGGCCATTTTCAATAGCTATTTTGACATAACCAGAGGGTACATTCGAAATCAGACGATCTCCAGCATCAACTTTCAGACTCTGCGGTGTGTCATCGCTTCAGATCCAGACTGAGAAGAAGATCACAGCAGCCTGACCGGGCCAACAGCTTCATCCCGCGGGTGAGCAGCCCTGTGTTCAACGGATGATCTTTCCCGAAGATAAATCCTGGCATTTTGAATGACTCGCGGTATAATATATATATAACATTCATGAATATGTACGTATTGTACATATAGTCAGATATATAGTCAGTAGTTATATGGGTTAGCCTTATTACTTTTTCCTTGAAACACATGTTGGATTCTTTGTATATCTCTGTATGAAAATGGGGTAAATGCATAACGCGATTTGTTGCTAAAAACCAGGGCTATCCTTGGGCTGCCGGCATGGAGCCCGCCATTGGAGCGGGCACAGAGATTGATATTGCAGAAAAAGACCGAAGCAGAAGCGATGCACCATGCAGAGATGTTTTCAGTGATTTCACCCATTAAAACCTTTGTAGTACCCAATGTTGATCATTTTTGACCCCACCCACATGTATACATTTTATTTGATATGTGTACTGTACCTACACTGAAATGTCCTGAAATGTGCTTCTTCAACATTTGCGCTGGCGCCCCACTGAATCTAATTTTGAAGGCGCGCCGGATAGGACAGGGTTTGGGAGATGACTCTGCGCAGGAAGGGCGACACCGGCAAAGTGAGGGTCCACCAGCGTAGATCTCGCCAAAGATCTTAATACACTTAAATATAACATGTTGATTCTCTCCGAGTAGAGAAGAAGTATGAACACGTCATTTATGTGGATCTTGGGAAGTTGGGAAGCGTTTTAGTGTGCTTGAATTTGTTGGCGTTTTGAGATGGTTTGAGTTTGACATGATTTTCATCCGACTCATAAGACCTCCATTTCCATCCGATGTTGTCGAAGATGTCGAAAAACAGAAACGAATTCGCGCAATGGAAGGAGACAACTTCCAGCCAAGCGCGGTGAAATCGATGCAGAAACTTGTTATTTGTCCAGGAAATTCGCACTGCATTGCAGAACAATGCAGGACACCGAACCTCCCGGGATGTCGAGACAACCAGTGACCCAACGTGTTGTCTATTGTAATTATCAAAAAAACACCTGCAGACATCCAGACCCATGTGTACATGTTCCTTTTTTTCCAGTTGGTTGACTAATGTTGACTTTTTTTCCGTGACAAATCATGAGAACTCCACATGTTTCACAACATTTCACAACCACTCTGGATAGATGGCAAGAAAACCATGGAACACGAATTCAAACTGGAAGCCATGAAAAACCAACCGAAGCAACTTCTGGTTGCAACGTCGATCTTTTTCGCATCTCCCGGGATAGATCTTCACCAGGTGCCCTCGGTTCCGTTGCCGCTTTGGCCGAGGGAGGCGCACGTCTATGTGGAAAAGAAGACGATTCTGCGGTGAGGTCAGCTAACCCGCACATTCATAGCATACTATGTGTCTAAATGTTTCTATATAATATGTTGAAGATGTTCAAGGCCTTTATTCATCTTTTTTCTATGTTCATGGTCCAATTCCTGATCCATGTTGATCTATACTCGCATGTTTCAAGTCTTTTTTATAATACCTGTTTTGTAGGGTTGTTATATGTTGTCGTCTTAAAAACTCGCAGACAGTACTGGTGAAATGGGTCTTTCGTCTTTTTCCATGAATGGATGTACATGGGGTTGTTCATACTGGTAGTTGCGATTAGCCATGTGAATCTGTTTTTTGACATCTTCCGTGCTTTGTGCAAGCGATTTGTTGATCACACTGAAGAGCTGCAGATTAGACCAACGACACACTCTGTCTCCAGAGCGGATGCATTCTGTTGCGACTCCAAGTGGTGATATCACCACATTACCACATCGATTGCGGCTTCAAATGACCTCGAAATGCTGTGTATCATCAACCCAATGGTGGGCCGGCAATGGCAGCCGGTCGCCGCGCAAATGAGGCAAGGAATCCAGGAATCCCATGTCCGTTGGTATCACTGAGTTGGTTGAAGGGAACATTTACAGAAAAGCCGTGTCTTTTTACTCCCCAAGTATATATATATATATGTGGTTCCTGTAAAGTTTCGCTGAGATTACTACAAGATGGGGCGCCATAGTTAGCTAAGTTGGTCTATAACATTTTATAACTATAATAACAATAGTTAGTGTATGATACTTACAAATACATTTAGATGGGGTATGATTGGGTTAATTATAAACCAACTTATAACTGAGGGGCATCATCCTGTAGTAAGATATATTTAAGATGTATTAAGCCATGCATTTTGTGGGGTACCCAGGCCCAAACTTTGACCAATTGCTATAGGAAGTATATAAGTGGTACTGACTTTACATGAAATTACATTCATCCACTGGGCATGCTCAGGTTCTTCATGCAGTGTCAACAATTCTTCATGCAGTGTCAACAATAGGTGTGCCGTTTGCGGCTCAAAGTAATCCGCAGTTGTCATATATGTCATATATGTTTGAATGGCTGGGTGATCGCAAAATTGTGACTTTCAAGACATGTCCACCAAACCTGAAGATTTTATGATTATTATTTTGCATCTTGGTTTGGCTGTTTGTTGGTCAAACGCCAGCTGTTATACATCCATACATTGCAACATGTCTTGTTTTGTGAATCTTTTTGATAGTTTAGTTTAGTCGATCATAGGTTTGTGAGGTTAACTTCCATTCCTTGAAATCTCTACTACCAGCAGCCCTGTGTAGAACCACATTGTTTGATGGTTGCATCCCAATTGTTCAATGGTTAGATCTAAAATTATATGGTGATAAATCCCCTATGTTTGCTGCTTCTATAAATTCCTTGATGGTTAAATGCCAAGTTTGCATATTTTGACTGGTCGATCCCCCTTTTCGCGTCGCAACTGCTTCAGGTGCTTCACTACTGGGCCCTCCTGCGCGGCGGCGGTCGCTGCAGTGCTGTGTCGTGGCCGTTCAGGCAGCGGTGAAAACGGGGCTGCTGGGAAGTGTTACGCAGCAATCGTCAGAAGTTAACGGATTCAACATTTGTATAATGTGATATGTGTGTAAAACGACAATAAACCACCCATTTGGTGGGAATGGTAACCATACCACCTATAAAAATGATGATGACTGGGGGATGGTTTATGAAATTGTTTTACCCACATTACAACCATGAACATTTAAGATTATTAAGACCTTGGGGACTATTGGATTAACGGTTGACAATCGTTAACAATCCCAAATTTTCGATAATTAACCGTTGCAGAATCATAATCATAACCAATATTAAAGATTTAACCGCAAGATTGGCCCTTAGACCTATCTCTTAGTAGGACAAATCTGGAGCAGTTTTTTCTTTCAAACTCAGCCTGTGTAATAATATGTGTCGGAAATTATGTATGGGATATATCTTTTTTTGATGAGGATTACGCAAAAGCTATAAAGTGATATAAGGTGATGCTTTAGGGAGTGGAATGAGTGTGCAGTGGGGATGTAACCAACAACCATTGGCACAGGCCATTTGTCGAGTCATTCTGGCGCCCCCTGTGTGATGACAGGTTGTTCCAGTGCACATTCAGCATTCAGATGCTGGTCCCATCAGCAAATGTTCGGTTCAAGTCCGATTTTTCGTGGCAAACAGCACCAACGTGGTACCATGACCGAGCAAATGGAACTCAGCGACCTCACCCGAGAGCAGTTGGAGGAAATCATCCGGCGCAGTCAGCGACGAGAGAGCCTCAGTGGCCAAAAGGACGTGGTGAAAGCCACGGCTGCGGTGGTTCGCAAGGCCTCTGAAAAGCTGCAGGCAGAGATTTCTGAAGCGTCGCAGAGGGCAGCCAAGGTGAAGTCAGTGGATGCTTGTTTCGTTTTGGACTGCACCTCTTCAATGGGAAACCAAATCAAGGCTGCGAAGGAGAAGATTGTTGAGATCCAGAGTCGCATTGTTAGGTCCTTGGGGCATGGAGGCAATATCCGCTTCTCCGTTGTAGGATACAGAGACTACGACGATTACAACCACTTTGAGATCTTGCCCTTGACCAGCAATGTGAAGGATGTGGAGTCTTTCTTGTCCAAGCTTCGTGCTACTGGTGGAGGGGATGAGTGCGAAGATGTGATTGGTGGTTTGTACCAGGCATTGCACTTGGACTGGCAGGCAAGAACTCGAATCATCTACCTTGTTTGCGATGCACCTCCACACGGCACCCGATTTAAGTGTGGAGGTCACAACTATCAGAAGTATGATTCATATCCCTCTGACGTTAAGCAGTGGAAAATCGCAGACAATGTCATGGCAACCTCAGTGAAACTAAACCTCAACCTTGTGCTCTTGGACTATGCATATGCTGTGTATGGCTTCCCTTTGCTCGATAGAACTTTTGAAGTGTTCTCGGGCTTGCGCCAGGCAACTTCAACAGCTGGGCTTCAAACTTTGGTCCTTCAGCCTGACAATACTACAGATGACTTTGTGCAGTGCATTCTTGCCAGCACCAAGGAGACTCTTTCAATGACATTGACCCAGTCAATTTCAGACCAATCTAGGGCCAGAACTGAATTTGCTCAAGCTCAAGCTGATCTATCACTTCATGTCAAAGCCTATGTTTCCTGGACAGACTGGAAGAAGTGGCCCGTTCAAAAGGTGTTGGTGACCAGTGTGAATGTCATTGCCTTGACCTCTGACACCAACCCCACCAGGGTGATCCAAAGCTTTCGCGTTCGAAATGAGCCATTTGCAAGTGGCAGCATGAGGTACGCCTTTCCTGCCACCAGCCTGGATGGAAACCTGCGCTTTGTCTTGAAGGTCAGCACTTAATGGGAATTTTCAGCAGATGCAAAGATCACAATCATTGAGTTGTCACTTTACTTCACATTCAGACAGCACATCTTGCGTAGTTTACACGGACGCAAAGCCTTGACATTATAGTCAAACTACTTCAGAAGCCTTAACCAGGTTTGCTTGTTCTTGACCTTGTGATTATGATCGGTCATCTCCATGGGTCTTATTCATTTGTGTTTGATTATGTATGTATATAGTTATGTTTTTGTTAATTGTTGTTCTATCAGTTTCTTTCATATTTATGAAACGTCGGCTTGGCCCTGTCAGGTGCACAACGAAGCCAGCAAAAACGTCTCATCCATGACCTTGGCAGATGTGAAAACACAGGCCTATGCCAGGTTGTTTGCGGAAGAGTTCTCTCAACGCTTTCCCCTAGCACCGGTGCAGTTCGTGGATGCATGGGCAATTGAGCTGCCAAAGTGGAACATTGCCAAACATGCAACGCTGGAACCATTTGTTGCTGGAGTCTTTGAAAAGTACACTAGCAACACCGGTTTCATTTCTTCAGAAGCAGAACTGGCCGAAGCATTCTGTCACTTTTCTTGGTGTCAGTCTGGGGGTCAGATGATGGTGACAGATCTTCAGGGCTTTGGGTCAGCCGTCTTCACTGATCCTCAGATCCATTGTGTCAAGCATGACTTCTTCAGCCGTGGCAATCTTGGCAAGGACGGCATGGATCAGTTCTTCTTGGGACATTGCTGCAACGACATTTGCCACAATTTGCAGCTGAAGAAATCACCAATCCAGATGGGAGTGGCTTCTGAAACTGTTTCCATTGTCTCCGACAAGTCGGGTGAGCTTTCATCGAGGTTTTCTTCTCATGGACCTCTTGTTTGCGAGTACTGCAGCAGCTTTGTGCCACTGCGCGATCAGGGGTACGTCGACCTCATTGGCGAGTATCAGGCAGTGATGCGCCCTCCGTGCAAGAAGAAAGTGAAGAAGAGTATTGCATCAACAAGATGCCTCAGTTGCAACCAGCCCTTCAATTATTCCATGTATGCCATCAGCATGAAGGCTTCTTCGGTTCCTCCAATGTGCCGATCATGTGAGCAGGGAGAGGTGTGGAAATACATTGATTAAATTTGATTAGATAGAGGTACCAGCCTCCACCAACCAGAGTGGAGGCGTGCATTTGACTTGTCGCGGGCAGTCCACCGAACCCTAATTCGATGATGGATGGTCTGATTCCTTGTTACCTGCGCCTTGTGCAAGCAGTTTTGGCCAAGTGTTGAATCAATTGCTTACATGGTTTGGACTGGTGCTGCCCTGGCACAGTGTAGTTTTTGGTTTCATGGCTCTCAAACAGGACAATGAGAGCTTGCGTCCTCAGCATTCCGCTGGACGCAGTGCAATAGACCTTTGCTCCAGAATCCAGAGCATTTTCTGTTGCGTTCGCTTCTATCAACAGCTCCTGAGTCAGAACATCAGCTTGCACTACCACACCTTGGCCATCTCGTTGAGCCAGCTTCAGAGAACTCATCAGCTGACTTATTCCAGCATGAGCTGGAGGTCAACACTATTGGTGCTATCTATTGCTATCTGGTATATGTTATTTGCATTTATTTGTTGTCACTATCTGGATTGTGGGCCCAGACACAGTGCAGCTGTATTTTTGATCCAGGAAGCCGTACAGTTCCTAGTTGCCTGCCATGCACCGCAAGTTTGCTTTGAACAAAAAAACAGCTCACAGGTATGGTGGTGGAAGTTTTGGTGGTTGGATGGGATTGGTTCAGTGATTCAAAACTATGGACCTCCATTTTGGAGATGATTCTGTTAAACATGACCAATTTTTTGGGTCCATTAGTACTCTATGTTGCAAGTCAGACCCGGATGTTTCTTCGTCCTCCAAGCTTCAGCCAGAGATTTGTGGTCAAAGTTCAACACCTTTGATGGACTTGACAGGCTCGCGCGAATTCCTCCTACTCGATCGATCCAGAAATGGAGGAAGATGGAAGCACGGGGGCAGATGTATATTCATGATTATTATTCATGTATATTATATTCAATAAACATGTTCACTGGGGATTGTTCAACACTTCTTTGAGCGTTGAGCGACATGTGACTTGAATGTGCCAGTACTTCAGTCATGTTACGCGCCGAGCGATCACATGTACTGCTGCCCTCGAATCGAACCCCCCAAATTAGAGAAGTCAATCCCTACTATTTTGAGGAATGAGTATCTTTAATGGGTATCATTAACAATAATTAATTGTTAATGATACCCATTCATTGAATAACTGTTAAGTTCTGTTACTCTCTTTTGGGGAACCTACGCTACAGACTTGTATCACATGAATACCACCGTCACCTGAGCCATTGCCATGCTTTTAGAGGCTCCCTGGAGTCTCCGCGCTTGAACTTTGGCCTGCCGCTGGTGAGGCTCGAGAACCAGAAGGGGACTTTCTTGGTTTGATGATGTCTGAGGGGGCGATTATTCATGACAATCCATTCACCAAACATTAGGCAGCTGGGTTCAGAATTTGTTGTTTTGCACATACTTGTTACTGCTGCGACGGGTTGTATCTTTTTGTTGGAATGAATGAAACTGGCGAGCAGTCTTTGTTAAACTTACTTGTTTATGAGGAGGAGCTTGTGACACTTGAGATCGTTCTGCTTATTCAGCTGTGTCTCTCTACCCCATTTTTTCTCAGCGAAGATGTTCTGGGGATTTCCGCTGACACCATCTCTCTTCAATCGCCTTGCGCAAGTGGAATCTGGTGTCTTCCCGACAGTTTATGAGTTCATCCACTATTATAAATCACATCAAATCATAATCATATATATATATAAGATCAAAAATAAATCAATTAGTATCATCACTATTATAAATCACTTATTATTAACAGCAAAATTAAATCAATGAAGGGTTGGCAAACGTCCCATCAGATGGTGAAAATCTCAAGAAATCACCTCAATGAGGCTGGACGTGGGCGAAGCTGTGCAGGTTGGGGTTGGGATGGGATATGATGGCAGGCTGGGGATACGATGGGAATATCGTGGATCAACCAACCCTAATTGGATATAGTGGGGATGAATATGGATGTATAAATGGAATTAAATGGATATAGACATAGAATGATAAAAAGATAGAAGATGATATTGCGGATCCCGTCCTGCTCTCAATCAACCAACACCCTGCCAGAAACCCTCGGAGTGTGGTATTGGATCTAGTCACTTTGAAGTATATCTTGCTTTATCACCATCGGTTGATCAGATTGGAAGATATTTCAAGAAAACCAGCATACCCATTTATATTTGGTAATTCCAATGTTCATCACCGTTTTTAAAGGTTTCATATTCCCAATATCCTAGGTCGCTGCTGCTCGAGCGGTGGAAGAGGAGTGCGGCCTGACAGCCCAGGGCCCAGACTTTGGCGTAAAGAATCCCTATGTTTTCGATGGGAAAATCATATTTTGGACCATCCAAGATAGGGAGTTTCCACATAAAATGTGTCGTTTAATAGGATTTTAACAGATTGTAACAGTTTGCTACGCAATATCACCAGTTTTACTAGATAAATCCGTAAATCCTCCAAAAATATCCTCTATAAATGGGCCATGGCTTCCATAGCTATGTTACTGTAGTTTACCTAAGGGTTATTGGATTTTGATGGATTTTGACCATCAGGCATGAGGATTTTCCACATAAATATTTGGGTGTGAATCACAAGACATGAAACCCAAGTGACATGTGGAATCCAGCTGTCCCATCGCTGCCCGGGCTCCGACGTAGGGCCCTTGAGCCTTGCAAACACCGACAAAAGGTGCGTTCATTTCTCCGCTGTGCATGGTAGCGGAGCCCCGGTGACGACCGGGGCTCCCGCGCGGTGTGCGCCAGTTGCTGCATTTGGGGGGACGCCCCCAGGCTGCTGGCTCTTTTGCCTTTTCGTTGAAGACCGGCGCACGCCGGGGAGTTACCATTGTGAATTTTGGCCTTTGGGAATAGCCCTATCTCCTGAACCTTTTGATCTACCAGTTTTGTTGGGAAGACACTACGTCATCAAATCCCTCTTTTACCAGTTCACCTGGGAAGTTTTCCTTGTTTTGGCTAGCCGTTTGCGGTGAAGATGGAATTTTCGGATGTTCCTAATAGGACTTGGAGAGGTGTAGGAGCTACTACTTCATTGAATACCCCTACGGCATCTTTTCAAAGACCAGCTAGGGCAACCACACCTATTCATCCAGTTCAAGGGAACCCTGGAAATCAACCTGGTTTTGTTCCTCAAGTTGATGGGGGTAGTGTGAATCCTCAAGACTTCCCACCTGAACCTGATCCTGCTGTATGGGGACCACAAATGGCTTCGCCTGTCCGCTCAGGTAATGGTGCTCTTGGCACTGCTGGTGTTGCTACCCCAGCTACGCCTGATCGTGATGGTCGAGGCTTTGCGTCTTCTGGGGGATCGACTGGTGGGGATGGCAAGAAGTATGTCGACTACCGGGTCGAACCAGCACCGGCCTGGGGTGGTGATGCGCCTGAACGTAACTATAAAGAGTATCATCGAAATCTTCAGCTTTGGTTGGTTGAGGCAGAAGCACGTTTGCCCCACAATTTGATTGGCAAGAGAATCATTGACAGCATACCGTTGGGTTCAAAGTTGAGTGCCATGTTAGCCCATTTGACTGTCGATGAGATCACTTCAGATCAAGGCCATAGGACCATTCTGAACATCATCGAAGAGGCTCATGAGTATTTACGTGACCACAGACTTGAAACTGCTTTTGATGAGGCGATCTTTCGAGGCCGCTGAGAACGAGGTCAACCGTTGACTACGTTCCTTGCCAACAAGAAGGCAGCCTTTGCTGAGTTGCGAAAGCAGGGGCTTGACTTGTTAGGCACTCAAGCAGGCCGACACTTGCTGGGTCACTTGATCCTCAAGCAGGGATCTTTCAGCCAAGACCAGCGTCAGCGGCTGAAGGTTGTCACCAATGGTAGCATAGACTACAAAGAAGTTGAGAAGGCGATTCAGAAGGTCTTTGGCGACAAACTGGATGATGTATCCATGGCTGACGGAATGGGACCTCAGAGGCGATGGCGCAGTGCCACCTACTGGGGTGAAGATGATGACTACCCGCCTGACGAGTGGGATGAGAATGATGAGATGGCGACATACGCTGCTGGTGACTATTTGAATGACTATGAGGAGACCATTTTTGATGATCTTGTTTGCCTTGGTGAAACGGATGAGATGCAGCTTGTTTTCCATCAGGAATTACCAGTCATCATGGATGAATCTGAGGCTTTGGAAGCCGTTGGACACCAGTTTGAGGAGATCTTCTTTGAGACCAGAGATCGTTTGAAGGGCAAAGGCAAAGGCAAGAAAGGGAAAGGCCGTGGTCATTCCCACGTGAAGACGTTTGGTTGCACAGGCAAGCCTAGTTTTGGTGGCGGCCGCGGTGGTGGCTATTTGGAGCACAGAAGGATGTTGCAGGCCAGTCGAAATGGACGTGGCTTTGACCGACCTTGGCAGCAGCGTCAAGGCAGTCGGATGTCTTTGGGTGATCTCAAATCCAGATCACGATGTCACAACTGCAAGCAGATTGGACACTGGAGCAAAGAGTGCCCTTTGCGCTCCAAGCAGTCAGCACCTTCCACCGGTTCATCAAAGGGGACAATGATGTCCCAGAGCAGTAGCGTTGGTTTTTTCTGTCAGCCGCCGAAAGAGGTCGCTGGACAGTTTCTCACCAAGAGCGTTCAGAGCTCTGAGTCCCAGCAATATGTGCCGCAGTCCTTCATGTCATTCAGTGCTTTGTCGTTTGTTTTTCTCTCTACTCAGAAGTCAACTGGAACGGCATTGGTAGATACAGCAGCTCAACATGGACTTGTGGGACATGACACATTGCTTGCTCATGATCAACTCCTTAGAGAACAGTTTGGTATTCAGGTTCAATGGTCACATGAGTGTGGGGGAACAGTACGAGGCGTATGTGGCATGGAGGAAACCACCAAGATAGCCTATGTGCCCATTGGCCTCAATGGAAGATCTGGAGTACTACGAGTACAAGTGGTCCCTGGGGATATACCTTTCCTCCTGCCAGCATACTTCCTCACGGAACTTGAGGCAGTCATTGACATGAAGCATGCCACGATCATGTACATGAAGCTGGGGATCACACAACAGATGCAAAGGTTACACACAGGTCATGTAGCTGTTAGCATAGTTGAGTTTGGCAGTGGATTTCGAATTCCCGCTGATTTTTCACCACAACGAAGTCAAGCCTGGGCGACCGAGACAGTCCCCAATTGGAGCGAACTTCCAATTTCTCATGCCAGCTCAGCCATGGGTCCGGTGGCGGCGCTTGTTGCTGCGGCTTTGCGCCTCAGCTTTCCTGCAAGCGTGGCAAGTGATGATGTCAGTTGCTCGCCAGCCCCAATTGCGAAGTGCTCGTCGCTTGCAACATCGACGGGAACAATTGGAGAAGGAAGCTTTGAACTTGGCTCAACAAGAACAACGGATGATTGCAGAGGCAGCTTCCTCGAGCTCTATGGCGACCCCTGGCGATCTGAATGTGTCCCGCGACGAGGACCGGAAGAGGCCGATGGCCATGATACAGGGCCGCGGCAAATACTTGGTGCCTCAGTTGGAGAAGTCTCCTCAATGTCCACACAAGAGCACCAAGCATGGCGCAAACCGACTGGTGAGCTACAACAAGTGCACCGACTGTGGCCAGGAGCAGTCAATGCCCCTGACTCCGGTGAGCGATTTGAATCACTGGAATCACACGTTGGTCTATCTGAAGCAGGACTTCATCAAGCGACAGATCAACAAGGAGATCCAACGAAAGAGCGAGAATCTTGGAGCCACAGCCAAGGCCTCATCAATGCCACGACCCACGGCAGCGAAGAGCCGTCCCAAAGCAGAAGTCAAAGTCGAGATCGAGGAAGATTGGCATCGTCCCTTATGGGAGGAGGATGTCGCCATGGAGATGACATACCAAGCTCACACACAGAGTTGCGACTTCTGCCAGATGGGGGAGGTGACCCTTCATCGCCATGTGGACGACCACAAGTTGCTTTGGAAGTGCAACAATCCCCAGTGCCGTCTACACCTGATGCAGATGGCGGGACAGTTGGTGGAAGCACAGGGTGTCATGCTGTGCCCTCAATGCCAATCCAACGAACTCATGCCAGTGACTGTGGGGGAGAAGCCAGACGAGACGGAAGTCCAATGCATGAACCAAGATTGCGGCATCTCCATCCTGCTGTTCGAACTCCCGTTGCTTTACAGCAGAATGAATCGTTTCAATGTGAGATACCTGTGATCGACCAGGGATGCTGGCTCTCCACCTTCAAGGAGAAGAACAATGTGCATGAGTCCTTCTATGAAATCCTCCACACCCTACAAGTTGATCCCACGACCACTTATGTAGCCATCGGATATGATGATTGTGTCAAGGGAGTCACGCCAGTGGTCACTCAGACGTTTGTTAGCCGCAGGATCGTGATGACCCAAAGCGGTGATGTGTCTTGGTGTGCCGTGGAGGTTAGCCAAGTACCTGGCGATGACTACCATTTTGGGATCCCAGTGCACTATATGGTCTTGTATGAGTTCTCTGCCGACTTTTTCAACTACATGGCCGAGGCAGAGTTCGAAAATGAGGTCACCCTTTCCAAAACAACCAAGGCTGAAATCAATGGCAGACTTGATGAAATGCTTGGTGACCTGACTGTGTACTGGAACTTGTGGCAAGAGGTGGATGGTCATGATGACATTGTGGAGATCTGTGGTGGCCTTCAGGACTCCAATGACGCCATTGTGGAGCTCTACAGTCCACCACGATTGGTGACGGAGGCCAGAAAAAGAGGACTCCAAGCTGAATGGTCAGTTGACCTTGACACCGGGTATGACCTCAGCAAACCTGAGGTGAAGCAACAAGTGCGAGAAGAGTTGTCACGCCGCAGGCCCAGATTGCTGACAACCTCACCACCTTGCACAAAGTTCTCACCTTTGCAGAACATACGTGCTCACCCAGAGCTCTTGGCGGAGGAATTGATTCCTGCGACTGAGCACATGGACTTCACCATGGAGATGCATGAAGATCAGTTGGAACGGGGAGACCTTAGTCTGCATGAACACCCCGATACAGCAACCTCTTGGAACCTCGGAAGCGTGCAACGTTTCCTCAGTCATGATGAGGTGCTACTGATCAAATCTCACTTGTGCCGTTTTGGCCTCAACTTCAACGGCAAGCTCAGCCGCAAGTCAACCTTGTTTGCAACTACATGTGATGCAATTGGTGTGTGTTTGCAGAAGCTTTGCAACTGCACCGAAGGCCATCAGCATTTGATTCAAGGTCTTCCACGTCAAGCACAAGTCTATCCACCAGCCCTTGTCAAGGCGATCATTGATGGACTCATCCAAGATTGGGTAGATTCACAACAAGGTCGTCCCAAGCACATGCCTGATTTGGGTGACTTGGAACAATGGATCGATGAACTTGGCCGCAACAAGTGGCAATGGCGGCAGTTTCATGATAGTGCTGTTTTGGTTGTCTGCAAGCCTGACCAGATTCCATCGTGTGGACCTGGCCATAGAAATGTGAGATGGACCTGGGTTAGGAATCCTTGGGATGGAAAGTGGATCCAATTTGAACAAGCCAGAACTGGAAAGCCATCCAAATTTGAGATCAACTATCAGCACATGATTGTTCTTTTTCACCATGGAGAATTTTCTTTGACGTTTGCGGAGGGTTCACCAAGTTCAGTCACAACTGCAGAGAAGAGTATGGTTTTGCGAGCACATGTGAATTTGGGCCATCCACCTGTCAAGGAGTTCGTGCGTTTGCTCAAAGCTGCAGGAACCAGACTGGACGTGATTCAGTATGTCTTGCGCGAGTTTTCATGTGAAGGCTGCTTGAAGGAGCAGCGACAGCCGACACGTTTACCGGCAGCGACACCTCGTACCTACGACTTCAACATTGTCGTGGGCGTTGACCTTCTTTTTGTTTATGGTGCGAGTCCTCAGGAAGAACATCCGGTGCTGAATGTGACATGCGTTGGAACCCTTTACAGCACCTTCACCATGGTGCATCCAACGAGACGTGGTTCCGCACTGGTGTGGTCTGCTTTCCTCAAGAGCTGGTTGAGGACTTTTGGCAGTCCAAGTTTTCTTATCATGGATCAAGGCCTGGAATTTCAAGGCGAATTCATTGAAGGTTTGGAATCACATGGAATTCAGCCCATACTGATTGACCGGGATGCACCATACCAGAATGGGGTGACTGAGAGAAGAGGTGGCCTTTTCAAGGAAGTCTATTACAAGACTCGTGAGCTTCGCCAACCAGCCAATGTGAGCGAAGTCCAAGACATGATTCACGAAGTTGCATGGGCACTGCAGACGTTGACAAACCGAAGTGGTTATTCTCCAGCTCAGAGAGTTTTTGGCCGACAGCCAGCTCTCAACATGGAGCACTTGAATGACAGTGGCGAGTTTGAGTTTTCTCAGACCCAAGATGCTGCATGGAAGCGATCAGAAGAGATCAGACAAGCAGCTCGAAAGGCACTTGTGGAGGTGGATGGCAAGGAGCGTTTGAACAGGGCTTTGCGAGCCCGACCACGTCGTGCCAGAGAAGACTGCTAGTTTTCTGAGGGTGAGCCTGTTTACGTTTGGCGCCAAGGACGACGTGGGAACCAGGCAAAGGTTGGTCCTTGCTTTGTGGTGCTTCAACGAGGTGATACGGTCTGGGTTGTCAGAAGGGGTGAGTTATGGAAATGCAACAAAGCTCAGGTGTTCAGAATGGGGAACATGGAAAAGCAGGGCTTAGAAGCCATTCCTGCTGAGCTCCTTTGTGCCAAAGAGCGGCTGAGGTTCAACTCCGAGAAGCTTGGGTACATTGATGTTGAACGAGAAGGACCTTTTGAAATCCAAGACGATGAACCATCACAACAACCGGCAATTAGTGTTGACCAGCCCAGTGATGTGCATCGCCGGGTTCCTCAAACACCTCGAGGACCCCCTGAAGGATCCAGAACACCGATCCCAAGAACTCCTGTGCCTCAAACACCACAAATACAGAGAGCAGCACCTCAAACTCCAATTGTGCCAACAGTCACACAACAGCAACAACAAACTACCACGATATCACAACCTCAACCTGTGACACCACCAACACAACACAACAACCAACCAACCACAGAAGATCAACCTCTTGAAATCCAGGATGAAAATGATGAACCAACTACGACCACCACTATATCTACCGGAACACGACCACAAAACCGATCAAGATCACCACCACCAATTACAACACCAGCAGCCAGACTCTCACAACAAGATACCACTATTACACCATCAAACACAGCACAACAAGCAGCAGCCACGCCGCAGCAGATGAATGACATGGATGAGCTTTGGAGAGCCAGCTTGGAAAATCAGAAGTCCAAGACAAGCCCTATGCCACGACTTGGCGGAAGCTCCTCATCATCTACCAGCGACTTGCGAGCGTGGTCACGCTATGACTTGGCAGCCAAACGGTTCCGTGGAACCAACTCCCATGGACCTCTTTGGAATGATGTGGTCAGAAGAGTCACGACTGACCTTGACAACAGCAGGATCATCGAAGATTTGACAATTGTGGGTGAGATGTCTGCCAAGCAGCTACATCAACGCCTACCACCAGGTGTGGAGAACATCGAGACCATTTTGGTCTACAAGCCTTGTCCTGATCATCCTGACCCTGGCAAGCCACTGAACCAGGTACCTGAAGTTCCACAGGCACCACTAGGCAAAGAACCTGAAGAGGATGCCAGGATCATCGACAGCGGCATGAAAAGAGGATTGGAAGAGCCTGCCTTGAGTGACCGGCAAGCCAATCGGTCAAGAATCTTTGGAGTTTGGCGTGCATATGAAGTGACTGACTGGGGGAACAAAACCAAGTACCCAGTGATCGCCAACGCCAGAGATCTAGATGCTTTTCCAAAAGTTGCCAAGAGCGATGTCTTTTACCAACTCAAACCACTTGACCAGCCCCTGACCTACCTGACCAAACAGAGTGGGAAAGAGCTGGATTGGAAAAAGCTTAGTGAAGGTGAGAAGAAGATGTTTGTGGAGGCCAAGATCACCGAGATAGAGAATCTCGTGAACTCCAATGCCATAGCCATTGAAACAGACAAGAACACCATAGAGAAGATCATGCGAGAATACCCTCACCGCATCATGCCTTCACGTTTTATTTTCACAAAGAAAGCGGGTGAGTTGGGTGAGACTTGGAAAGCAAAAGCCCGATGGATTTTGCTGGGCCACAAGGATCCAGACTCTCTGGAACTAGAAAGGTATGCTCCAACTCCTTCATCAACAACTGTGATGCTTTGTCTCCAAGTGATTTCTTCCATGAAGTTTCGGCTATTTATCATGGATGTCAGCTCTGCTTTTGGCCAATCAGATCCACATGAACGCGAACAAGGTCCTTTGTTTGCTTGGATGCCACCGACCGGTATTCCCGGTTATGATTCTGGAGCCATAGTCCGTGTTTTGACAGCAGTCTATGGACTGGTGAATGCGCCAGCCGTCTGGCGAAAGACCGTCAGGAGGCATTTGCTGGAACTGGGCTATGTGGAGTCAGTTTTTGACCCTTGCCTCTACTACCTCAAGGTTTCTGAAGATGAGGCAGCTGACCAGAAGTACATCGTTGCTGGGATTGTCCTCCTTGATGTGGATGACTTCTGCCAAGGTGGAAATGCTAGGCACCAAGAGCTGATGAACCAGTTGCGTTCCAGACTGAAGTTTGGAAAATGGCGTGATGTCTATGAAGAAGATTCAGCAGAGTACATTGGTCGTACACTACGACAGATGCCCAACTATGAGATCCAGGTCTCCATGCGCAGGTACATTGTTGAGAAGTTGAAGCCTGTCACCTTGCCCAAAGACAGGTTGAAAGACAAGACTGCGCTCCTTACTGAGAAGGAGATCACATGGTTGCGTGGTGTGGGCGGCTCATTGTTATGGGTCGGAAAGGAGGGGCGACCTGATGTTGGCGCAGCCTGCGCAATGGCTATGTCTTGGTCGTCCAGTGGTCCGACGGTGGAGCACATCCTCATGGCCAATAAGACCGTTGCTGAGTTGAAAGCCACTCCTGAAGTTGTTCTACGAGTACTGCCAGTGCCTCCAGATCAATCCATCTGGATGAGTGTAGCAGATGCCTCGATGGCCAACGTAGAGAACAAGTCCCAGGGAGGTTTCATCATCGCCCTGGTGAACAAGAACATCTTGGAAGGAAAAGCTGCAGATTTTAGCATCAACAGTTGGAGATCACACAGGTTGAAGCGTGTCATCAAAGCCACATTGGGTTCTGAAGCTCTTGCAATGGACGATGCTCTAGCAGAGATTGAATGGGTCCGTGCCTTGTGGCATGAAGTGATGGACCGTAACAGCCAGATCATGAACAACTCACGTTTTGGTTGCGAAGAGTCTGTCTTGGTGATGCGCGAGCCTGACGATGAGGAGAGCGTAGCCAGCATACGGCTTTGTGATGAACAAGATGGAATTCACGTGACTGATGCAAAAGCCTTGTACGATCTTTTGAACAGAAGATCCGGGAATGCCGGACATTGTAGACGTGCTCAGATCGACGTAGCTGTGATTTGCGTTAGTGCCAGAACGTTGAAGGTCAAGACATTTTGGGTGCCGGGAAGTGCTATGATAGCAGACCCCCTCACAAAGAGGCTTGGAAATGGGGCACTTCTTAGAAAGATTCTGGCATCAGGCCGATATGCTTTGGCAAGGGATTCCATGGGTCACTTAGATTGTCCCCCTGAAGGATGTGAATCACAAGACATGAAACCCAAGTGACATGTGGAATCCAGCTGTCCCATCGCTGCCCGGGCTCCGACGTAGGGCCCTTGAGCCTTGCAAACACCGACAAAAGGTGCGTTCATTTCTCCGCTGTGCATTGGGATTTCAACAACGAAAACTTGAGGATTCTAATCATCCGAAGGGCAACCTAACGCTCAGATATGACATGGGTCAAAGCTTAAAACTTATTGGGAACCAGAATGAGGGATCATGTTTCATACGTGTTCTTCATATAAAACCATCCTGTGTGGGGACACCTAGCAACTTGTGTCTCCAATTCAAGGCTTGCGACCCTTACGTAGGATCTACGGATTTTGGCAGATCTTGCCATTAAACTCTCGCCAGTTTTAAGGGAGGTGATATCACCTTGGCAACTGCGAGTAGTGGATTTGTATGGACACGTGATGCTTGATCCAGGTAGTTGTACAGACAGACCAGTGACGAGTGCTGGCTCTGCTGATTGTATGAGACTTGAAGGCCACAGGTCTTGTATTGATGCCGTTCTACATGTTAAGACCTCAAGACGTATGTGCCGGCTCCACTAAATGTATATACAGTATACCAGTTTCTTATAGAAAAAAGTGGATAGCACTGTATGAAACTCGATTCTGTTATATATAATATATATATATATTATGTGTATATATATATATTATGTATATATATATATACATGAGAATCAAGAACCGTTTGGGAGCACCCAAATTCCAACTGTAGTGATCTTGAGGATAATCCGAATGCTGGTCATTGCCACGAGCTCGTTCCAAGGCTTCATTTCTTCGTTGGCACCCAGTGGGCATCTTGACGCATGTGGAACATTCTCAGCTTAGCTTTTCAAACGGACATGGCTATTTTGTGCTGCACTGTTTCAGCAGACTTCAATAATATCTTGCGGATCAGTCTTATCCAACTGTACCTAGTTATACAGTCATACAGATACATGATTATACAATATAATTTAGTATAGACTCTTTGGGAATTTACTGGTTGCTGTGTAAAGAGATTCTTTTAAATGGCCACTGTGCCGCAAGGTGCCCATTACTGCAAGCGCCTCAGCATGGTCCTCCGCGGACTCGAGCTACTTGGAGGCAGCAAAAACATATCCATACTGGTTAAGATGATACCACATACATAGACGTATATATATATATATAATGTGTTTATTTATACACTTTTAATGAATCATGTTGTTTGATCTTTTATCTTCAGATATCTGCAGCCTTTTTTTCACTATGTGATAAAGACAATATCTACAGCATACCCGCCGTTTGTTTCAAAGTTTTCTACCATTGGGGCAGAGTGCTACATTCTTGAAAAGACCCCTCGAGGTATCTGAATTGAAGACTCGCGACTCCAGGCAAGAGCTGTTGAGAATCTTCTGCAAAATAGCTGCTTTATTATATCCATGTATCTGGGTAAATTACATCGACCTCACTGTGACGTGACGTCAAAAAAATGGTCAGGACTAGGGGAAACATCCCAATTCAGCCAGCATGATAGCCCCCATTAATACGTGTATATATATAATATATCATGTAATGATCCCACAAAGTTTTCCATCGTAATGGCCATACCCCATTGATCTTGACCCTTACCCATGGCTAGCACCGCGTCGGAGTTCCTCAGGTTTCTTGATCGCACATTGCTTTGCCTGGTACTGCCCGCCAAAGGAGCGGACGCGGGGGGACCACGACAGGAGCTAAAGATTGGATACGATAGGGATAATGTCAGGACATCCTACGATTATCAATTTGTGGGATTTTGAGTATCCTAAATGGCCTAAATGCCCCATATCCACCATGGTTTCTTAGGGGTGTTGAATATGAACGGGATACACCATCATCCCAGCACCCATCCCAGAAACCATCCATATCCATCCATTAAGGGGGTCCTTTTTAATCATCCCTGATACGGGTATACCCAACAATAAACCCCAATCGGTACTGGTTTACCGCATTGCCCTGCGGTAATCAAACATGGCAATTGAACATCCCTTATAATAGCTTTCATGATCTTAATGGGAAAATCCCGTATAGACGGATTGCCGTAGGGTACCTGATTATTGGCTTGGTCATTCCTCCTACCCTCCAACAAACATGGCCCCATTTATGGATGGTTTACCCAATTAGAGTGGTGATTTTCCATAGCTATGCTCGGTCAGATGTGGTGAGCTCACAGCCAAGAGCTTCAAGAGCTTCGTACGGTGCAGGAGGAGCACTTCCCAAATCCCTATGAGGAGTCCTTCAGGTTGGGAAGTGGAGGATCACCTGGTAGTGGCACTGCTGGGGTATCCTCCATAGAAAAGCTATGGTACTGTAATCTACGGTGAATTCCCTGGAAAATGACCTACTAAATGGTCGATGTTCTACTTTATATTAGTTTCCTAGAGGGCAGTTTCGCATGTCAGTTACTGTGTTTGTATTTTTCAGAAAGTCGTTTGGAAGATGATGCACATTTACCATTTTTTGGGGGATGTGTGGAAACAACCATCTAGTTGACGTGTTTATCTTTTTGTGCGATGTTGATGTTGATAGATTTTTCTGGTGTTGGTTGCTTTGGCTTATCCAACAGACTCGTTTGGATTCGGACCATTGCGCTTTGTTGGAATGAAAGGATGAGTCGAAGGTATTCCTTCATCGAGTGGAGCAAGACAGAAACTCTGAGATGATGATCCTGAAGCTGTGTAATGAGCATTTGTACAGCCGAAGGTCAACATGGTATAGTAGGTGCTTTGTGCATCTTTGCGTTTTTTTTCGCCATTCTGATGTCCCATCATCTTGGGTATTTTGGGTATCATGGTCCCTAAATTTGAAATTTATTAGATCCATTTAGATCCCATTTCATTGGCTTTTCCCAGTCGAAGAATCCCATTTCCTTGGGTGTCAGGTGGCTGTGCCGGAAAGATCTCCGAGACCTTGCCAGACAGAGGAACCTGGGTCTGAACTTTGCTCGGGAGGCCGGAGCTCAGGAGCTCCCAAAATGGGATGGTGAAACAAGTCGGCACTTAAGACAATGACAAATACCCTCCGGTAAACGTTTACATAGCTATGGAAAGATCCACCATTTTCAATGGGAAAATCCACTATTTCTATGGTCATTTTCAATGCTATGTTAAATTACCAGAGGGTACCTGTTGATCCATCTCTGGGTGGAATGAGCATCACAAATGTCTAAATTGTTGGCTCTGCCGGGATGGTGAAACAAAAATTTTGAGTCTGGATGGGTGATGGGGTACTTTGCCGCATCATGGCCACCTATTTGGCGATGGTTTGGCGATGGTTTGTACCATTCATTTGGGGATTTACGGCCTTATTGGGGATGGTTTATCATTGATATCATTGGTTTGACCATCCTCTCGCGCCAGGTTTTGACTCCGCTGGAAGTGGCGCAGACGCTGATCGATCAGCAACTGCTTCATGCGCCCGAGGATTGAACCGCCTGGTCACACGCGCAGTCGAGAGAACTTGAGTGGAGGCCATGGCCATGGAGAACACCGCCAGTTGGGCGGCTGTTGAAATGGATGTTGAGAGTTGAGACCGAAAAATGCCATGAACTGAAATTTGACAGGGCCAAAAAATGTGAGCAAAAGAGAAATCATGGCCACAAACAGAGCATGGAAATGTTTCAAGTTGTTGTGCGTAATTCATGTGAGTGTCATGCTGAATCTGAAGAGGCAGCGCGCCCCATGCTACAAGAAGGGCAACCTTCCTACTTGATGTGAGGCCAGGGTGGGGGGGAGGGGCAGTGACCCCTACAACAAGATCTGGGCCACAGATGCTTCCATATCAGATGTCAAGTTGTGCGACTGCGATTTGGTGCCGGGATTCTGCTTCTGAAGAATATACATAATTGGTGGAAGGATATGGCGGAAATAGTCTCAGAATCATGACATCGAATGAGATCGGCATCACATTCTTTGGACTTAGTACGGCATGAAATATCAAAGTGGGCAACTGAGGGTCACTTGGCACCCTCCAAATTGCACTGCAGAGGAGCCTCCAACATCTCTCTCCTGGGATTGGAAAGCTTCGGGCGCAGTGCGACGATCGAGCGCCACATCGTGAAAACGTGTTTGAGCAGCCCGCAGCCTGACGATCTACTGGGGACCTTTCCTATAGTTTTATGTGTGTAGCAACCTCCAAAAAGGGAGAAGCGTGTTTTGCCATGATTTGCCTTTTGGTAAGGATTTACTTAATCTATCTTTCTGGTGCCTTAATTATTATAAACATATGATGCATATGTGGATATGTGATGTGATGGTGTCAAGTTGTGACAACATGAGTCGTCTTCTGTCTGTCTATGCTTGGACTCGGGCATCACAGTTCCCTATATGGTTTTGCTGAACATATGGGGGTTTTCATTGCATGGCGGGGATACCCATTTTTTGCTGGATGCTTAATGGACACTTGAAATATCTTGAATTATAAAATGGATGATTTAGGGGTACCCCCATGGATTGGAAACCACATGCAACCACCATATGGGCATCCTTAGCTCTGACCTTTTCAGACTTTGCCCATCGAGAGATTTGCCAAGCCCCTTGGCTCAGTAGCTTCAGCCCGGCTGCCGGCTGCGCGGTGTGCACGGACACCTGGGCTGTGGTCATTTCTGATGGGAATGGTGGGAAATATATCGTGAATGACCACAGTGAAGCCCATGAAAACAGGCTAAACATGGGATGCATACCCCTACAGGCGTTCAAGCTGCGTTTGCATCTGTCTAGTTGAAGGACTGAATTTAAATTTCTTTGGAAACAATCGCCTGTCATGAGAAAAAATCGACGGATTAGTGCTGGAAGATGCTGGAAGCTACCTTCTGGTAATTTAACATAGCTATGGAAAGATCCACCATTTTCAATGGGAAAATCCACTATTTCTATGGCCCTTTTCAATAGCTACGTTAAATTACCAGAGGGTATATCACCTTCTATCCTCATAGTTTGATTGTTGAAAAATCCCTATGAAAAATGAATATAATCATCAACTCATGATTTATCAATCATGGCACCATATTTATGATGTTTCATGATTGAAAACCTCTATAAATGGTGGATAAAGGGTATGTTTCATCAACACTTTTCCTGGCAACCTTGGTATCCTTGGTACCGCTCGGCCCTAGGCCACTGTCACTGCGACAGTCGCGTCACGGCCTCGAGGCGCTGCAGAAGGGAAGATTTTGCACTGTGTCAAGCTTTGGGAACTAGATCGTCACAAACAAGCCTTGTGTTCAGAGTATACATATGTATAATTTATAATTATATATAATTATATATAAGATATAGTATAATATAATAAAATATAATATATATATAATATAATATATGATATATGTATATAATAATATATACATATATACCAAGCAAAGGCAGGCTCAGGTGTGTTTTTTTTATGTTTTTTTTTGCCATCAAGAGGTAGATCAACACAAACAATATCAAACAAATAGTGTTTTGTGTTCAGAAACAGCCCCAGTGTTTGAAGACTTTGCCATGCAGGTCGATGGGAGTCGAAAGGTGGGGTTTTTCCCCAGCCGGTGCCAGCGCTGTGGGATGGTTTAGAACTTCAGTACCAGTTGAGGGATTTAGATATTTCTCAACCATATTCAGGGTGATTTTAAGGGCTTCATGCTTTTAGGATAGGTTGAAGCCATCTATCTGTAGGAGTTTCCAAGTCACAACTACGGCTGCTACGGCAGCAAGTAACATTCAACAACTACACACGTGTACTTGGAGCAAAGTGACGAACCTCCAAGAGTTTCAGCCAATTACACAGCAACCAGTCTTGGAATATTCACCATCCTTCGCCTCTTTGACAAGCAGAGCAGGGTCGGTCCTCCTTGTCCAGGTTAGTTCCACCGAATTCCGCCGAACAGAGGAGACTGGGCTACCGGGCAATGGAGATCTCAAAAGCCTGTAGCAATCTGTAGCATAATAAATATGAATAAATCCAATAATTACACGAACACTGAGGAAAGATAGATTTACTATGATTTACCCTCTGGTAAACTAACATAACTATGGAAAATCACAATTTTTAATGGGAAAACCCACTATAAATGGGCTATTTTCCATGGCTATGTTAAATAACCAGAGGGTATACTGGCTAAATTCTTAGTGGATTTATCCATCAAGAGTGGATTTATCCAGTGGGAGGTGCTTCATCCGAACACTTCCCCGCTGGCTATGTTCAATGAGGTGGACGCGTGGGCCCCCTCCCAGCTATCAGTTGGTTTATAAACCTATTCAACTGTAGAATCCTGTAGAAATCTCATGAAATATCCATAGATATCCACCATGAATCCTAGAGTCCTAGAGTCATGGTCGTTATCAACCTATCTACCTAGTCTTGGGGCCCGCTTTGGGATCGTAGGAATCCCGCATACCAAGCTCTCGAACATCGCCTTCCCGTCATGGTTTGTTGGGCCCTGTAGCAGGAGGAGTCGGCTCGAACGAATCTTTTTCCGAGAGAGAGAAAAGGACGGGAAACCCATCGGAGACCGCGCCACTTTGTCAGATGGATTTGGGGAATGAAACCAACCAGCCATTGATGAAGGCATTCGACTCGGCAATGGCTCAGAACTATTGGGTGGAAACTGGGTGGAAATTGGGACAGTGACCAGCAACTCCCAGAGGATAGAACTTTCCAAAATATCTTGAAATGCCTCATTTCAAGGTATACCCAGATTCCGAACACTTCATGTCGGATTCATGTCCAGCAGGATCTCTTGGTGTCCAAGTACCGAGACCAGTGGCCGAACTCAGCGCAACTTTTCGCAGATCTTCACAGATTTTATCATCCCTGTGGGACCACAGCCCTAGCCTCAAAGGTGCAACAGTAGAGGCTTCCGAAAACGACGAGAAGCAGAGGCCCGGGGCCCGGGGTAGATTTCTAGCCACAAGGGTTTAGGGTGCTGGCAGTAGCCGTTGGTGTTTCACCCCAAGCATGGCTGGAATATCCATCACATTTCTGGATCATGTCAGAGGGAAAAACCGTGGCTTTTCAAGGCTTTTCCATATCTATATCTATATCTATATCTATATATATATATATTCATTTACTGGAGTGAATTCGAAAGCCAGCAAGAAATGGACACTTTTACGGGGAATTGTCCACTGCAAGACTATAGATTACTAGAGGTATCTTCACACACCTTCCCACATTAACAAGTCTGATTAGCTCTAGGTGTTGTTCACTAGTTTCATTTAATTTATGCATCAAGTAATCATTGCCTCTTTCTTGCATTTGCCTGTATTGATGATATAGTAATAATGAACTGTGTGTTTGAAACATATATCATGCCATTTATTATGAATATTATTTATATTATATGAATATATATATATATATATATTATGTGAATATTATTGTATTATGTCATCGCTACATTAGTTTATCATCATTATAGTTACTCTATCATTATCTGTATCATTATCAATATCATTATTGGTATCACTATTGTTGCACTTAATCTATGTTAATATAGTGATACTAATGATGATAATCAATATCAAATATTTGATATCAATGATATTATGATATTGATATTGTTTCATCATCATTATCACTATAATTGGTGCCATTACTATTATCATTATGATCATTATTACTTCATTATATATGTACAAGGAATAATGATTATATAATGTAGTACTATATAACATCATTAATTATTATATATCATATCCAAACCAAGGAATCGTGACGCTCCACAGCAGGTTTCCTCCGCAGCCTCCGGGCACAACGAGGTTTCCGCAGGGCGCTGGAAAACCATGGGGAAATCCCTGGGAAAAATCCATGGGACATCTCTGGAAAAATACGGAAAAATCACGAAATCCCGAGGATTTACCATGGATTTACCCTCTGGTAAATTAACAGTTCGACCCTGCCACAGTTATGGCCCGAAGTAACAGTTATAAGTACTAAGAAAACACCATTTATAGAATGTAGAATCCCATTTATAACCAGTTATAACTAATAAATGGCCATAACTGCAGTCATCGGGGTTGGAAGACTAGTGAAACCACTAAAAACTGGTGAATTTCAGGGTCCAACTGTTAAGAAAAACCAGAGGGTACCATTGACTCTGTACCATGTCTAACCACCTGAGTCACCGCCATGGATGCTTTTTTGTTTTTGATAGAATGAAGTGTAAGAAAGGTGTGGAAAAGAAAATAGCGCCCTGAACCGAGACTTGAAGCTTCATTCTCATAACTTCATGGAAGCCATTCGACGATATTTACAGTGAAAGGACAGCTCCGATACATTGCTGGTTGAGACATTTTGGCCAAACAACTCCTGCTTGTGGCGGAGGCGTGCGATTGTCCTTAGATGTCCTTAGCATCAGCAAATATGTACATTATCTGCATACGTACATGTTACAGTATGTAGATTGCGGTTTCATGTCAATATATGTCAATAGATGTCAATATGACATATGTTTTTGAAAGGCATCAACAACTCCAATGTCCAATCAACCAATTTTAGGATTATGACTTTATCCCACCCAACATATTGGCGATGATCATCATCCATGAGTTGGGAATCCCCACGAAGCAACTTTGCACGGTGCCAGGGCTCACTACTGATCCAGGGCGCTGGAATTGAGGCCTGGCGGGTTTTCCATCAAAGCTGTCCTCCCAAAACCTCACTTTCAAGATCTTCAAAACCTGTTTTTGTGGATTGAAAGTATCTACCCTCTGGTGAACTAACATAGCAATGGAAAATGGCTATGTATAGTGGATTTTCCCATGAATAGCATGGTGATTTTCCATAGTTATGTTAAATTACCAGAGGGTAGCTCCACTCTTGAAGCTCCTTGCTGGGTCTTGCTGGGTCTATCACGGTCTATCCCCGTCTTTGGACATTTTTATTGATCAATCCCAAGTCGGAGAAACCACAGACCGTTGACCATTGACCAAGCATCATGTAGGGGTTATTTAACCGTTGTTTTGAAGCTTGGTACCGCCAGTACAACGTTGATATCTGTTGATATCTGTTGGCCAAATCCCGGAAAACCATAGAAATACCCATAGAACCAAATAGATCTCACCGATTACCGATTGTTACCCTCTGGTTATGACTAACATAGCCATGGAAAATCACCATGCTATTAATAGGTAAACCATCTATAAATGGGCCATTTTCATCCATTTTCCATGGCTATGTTAATCATAACCAGAGGGTAGACATTTATAGATGATTTTCCCATTAAAACCTCCATTCATAAGGGATTTTCCATGGCTATGTTAAATAACCAGAGGGTAGAAGTTAGAACACCAACTGCCGCTTCGACCGCGTTGCAGACTTCCTCGCAGTGCAACGAGCCGATCGAGCCGATCTCCGCACGTGCAGAGACGGTGGCGACGCCGAATCTTGGCCGTGAAGTATGGTTTATGGTACAAGGTGGTGCCCCCAAACGATAGCGTTCAGTTGGTGAACATAACTCCAATTTCACTATGGTTTTTGTTGGTGATATATCTGATATATCTATAGTTCATGGGGTTTATAAACCAATTTATAACGTTTGGGGGCACCACCTTGTAGATATATCATGGTATATACCTATAGTTATGGGGGTGCGTTGGATTTATCTATTGAATTCTGGGTAAATTTGATCACGACCTCACTACGACCGAACCCTGGAAATCATGGTTAGTAAGGGGAATCATCCCCAAATGGCCTTATTTCAGGTTAGTGAATTATTGTAATTTGCCCAGATTGAATCTATTCATTGCATTTTTGTTTTAACCATACCTGAGATGATTGGTTGAGAAGACCAATATATTTGGGATGGACCAAAACCTATTGAATCAGATTGAATCATTTTTTTAGGGGGAATGAACACCCACTTACCCTCTATTTTGGGGTGAACTTCAGGATACCAGGCTTTTACTCCATAGCCATCCATAGCCGAGTATTTATTGTTTTTCAGCCATATTTGGGATGATTGGTTGAATTTTATATATATATATTTTTTGATGAGTTAAAACCACCAGCCACCTGTTATCACGGACCTTTTAATTGCAGTCGCAACGCGGGCCCACGGACACTTGAGTGCCCACGGCCGCCAAAAAAAAAGTTGTTATTTCACCAAAGAGACGAATTGTATATGTATCATGTTCTGACATATATACACGTATATGTACTTTATATATATATATGAATAATCTGCTACCAAAAAACGCATGATGAAAACAGACTTGTTTCATGAGTTCATATGTTTCAAACATGTACTACACATTGTCATATAGTGTTTCTATGAGCCAACGGGACCAGGGACCACAGATGGACTGTTTGACCCAGTATAGAGTCATTGCAATTGTGTAATACATCATATATTAGACAATTAAGAAAAGTACACGTTTTCTGCTACCAACCAAGGGGATCATTGGGATTAAAAAACTGCCAGCAGATGGGACGACGATGGTCTGATTCTACCTCTTTCTTTGATTGCGAACTGATTCGCAGAATCTAGTCCATAATTTTCACGGGATACATGGGATACCGTGGTGCCATGGGATATCTATTTACCAAACGATATAGAATGTGATGGGATATTTTGTTTCAATGGTTCAACTGTTTTTGTTATGTTCAGCGGAGGATTCCGTTCAGAATTCGACTCAAGTCGTTACCATACAAATGGAGATTTCACTCCATCCAAGTTGGGGAGGCTACCCTCTGGTAGTTTGACATAACTATGTAAATTTGCCATTTTTAGTAGGGAAATCATGGAACTGGATCTAAATGGGTCATCTGTACCTTTGCTATGTGAAATTCCCGGAGAGTAGTGATTTTGTGCCATCTCCAATTCCCGCTCTTCAGAGCGGCAAAAAACCAAGGCCGGAGGACGATGCGATCTCATGCTACTCGGTGTCAGCGTGACCTGACAGCCAGGTGAAACCTCTGTGGGAAAGAAAATGGTCAGAAGGGTGCACTAATTTGCACTATTGCACCCCCCGGTTTTTAAAAGTTTTTTTATACTAAATAATTATAAACTCCTTTAAATTAACCATAGATGTATCTACCAACTCGCCCCCACCTTGTAGACGTCCCTTACATCAGAGCCCTGGACTCCCGCGAGGTACACAACCAGCACTCCACAAGAGCGAAGAAACATCTTGATGGTCACTGCCTCAATCGTCCTTTGTAGTGCAGCTCGATATGGTTCGTTTTTTTCGTGTAAGATATAGTATAGTTTAAAATAATGTGATCTAACACTGTAATGTGATGTAATGTAAAGATGTCATGTAATGTTGATATTTTATCATACAGTATGATATAACATAGTATAACATAGTATATCCAATATATTGTAAAGTAGTTTAATCTTGTACAATATAGTGTATATATATAATTTAATAATATAACATAAAGTATAGTATGATATAATATGATATGGTATATATAATGTATTTTTATAAAAATGGAATGATGTAATCTGACATAATATGTTTCGATTCAACATGTTGCACTACAATGCAATTTAATATGATATAACGGAACATTATAAAATATAACATAACTAATAGTGTATTATACATTTTACAATACAAGACACTACAATTTACAATACACTATGGTATAACAGAATATAGTGCAATATAACATCATATAATCTACTGTAGTATGATATAATATGAATTTGATTTGATAGAATATAATGTAGTATCGTAATATAACATAGTTAAACATGATATACTACAATATGATATAATATAATGTAATCCAATGTATTAAAGTGTAATATAGCAAACTATGATATTATTTTTTGTGTTGTTTTGCAATATTATTTGCTATAGTTGATTTCATGGTATTAACATGTAATACTATATTATGATATTATATTGCATTGTATTATATCAAATCGTAATATATCATTCGGGTATGTATATAACCATGCCTAACATCATATGTGTATATATATATACACATATTGATGCACATGTTTATGTATACATGACTATGTAGATGTGTATACCGTGTATATATGATCTTGTATATAGACAAGAATGTCTCAAAATCACCTAGTGTCGCTGGAGTTGGCAAACAGTTCGCAGCTGGGAGGAGTCATCATTAATAGGAGGTCTTGGGGGATGTCAGAAAAACAATGGAAAAACCATTCAACAATTGGATATTACAACATGATTCTTATGACATATTGTGACATACTAGTCGACACCTCTGAGGCCAGACTTCCAACGCCGGTGATGGGCAAGCCAGGTCGGAAGGGGAAGATAACGGGAGCAAAGGAGGGTCAAGGTCGGTGGGTTACCTGGTTGGATCCCCAAAAGTGGTCATGTTTGAGGATTTGAGACCATCCGTGTCTTCGGGGTAATTCTGACCTCCAAGAACGATGGATAGTGAACGCATTGATAATAATGACGACGATGATGATGATGACGACGAATGACGATCGTCGTCATCATCAACATGGTTGTCGTGTTTACCATCATTTTGATTTCTCCGCATGTTCATTCCTCACAAGTTTCATGATTGGCAAGACCTTGGATGAAGGTGAGTTGTAGCGCCCTCATTATAGGTTGTGGGTCAGAATAGGAGGCGAAACAACTCACAAACATCATTCAAAGTTGTGTTGTAGTTCATCCAAAAAGGCACTAGCACCATGGGATTCAATGGGTGATCGAAAAACTGGAACCGATATTTTGTGGCAGATTTTTTTTCCCGTCCCCTGAAGATGGGAAATTTTCATATAAATCCCCTATCGGCCCTATCGATACATTTTATTTCAGGTTGAGTTATATTAATTTTCATTTCGGATCGGTGATTCATCGTCAATGTTTACAAAATGATACCCTCCAGTAAACCAACATAGCATAGCTGTGGAACATGGCCCATTGAAGTTCCATGATCTGCTTATTAAAAATTGTGATTTTCATAGCTGCTAAATTGCTCTCCCATCCTCCGCCCTGCAAGGTTCGGGAGCTTTGTCTGCTCGGACTCCACGAAGTGCCTCGAGCAGAGGCGCCGGCGCACATGTTTGGAGCAGGGGCCATTGGGAGGATCAACCCATTTAGTAACTGTTTAGTAAGTGGGGTTATGACAGTTTGTGATGTGATTGTTAATCAATTTAGGGTTTACACAATCTTATCATGTTTTATCTGTGTTCAATATATATATATATATATATTTTTTCTGTAGTTACAGTTGATTCTTGTTTCAGTTATGACATGTCTTGCCTCTGAATCACTTCCCCAACTGGAAAAAAATGGATGATATATGCCATCGATGCAGCGATCCAGCCATGGATCAGTTCTCGGGCAGTTTGAGGTGATCAATGAAAGAATTCCACCACTCTTCACCGGACCCAATCTTTGGAGCTGCTGAGATTCTTGCCACAGGATACCATCTGGTTATGTCAAAATAGCTATTGAAAATGGCCATTTATAGTGGATTTTCCCATTAAAAATGGTGATTTTCCATAGTTACGTTAGTGTACCACAGGATAACACGCGGAATCCCAAGGTGGAAACTGTGTCCATTCGCCAGCTATGTTCATGAAATCTGGAAAAGGGGTGAAATCAAATCGTAATGCTACCGGGTACACGAGGAAAATCATGACAGCACACACCATAGGATTTTTTTGGTACCACATTTTCAGGAAATATGTTTAAATGGCTATGGATCAATACCTACAAGTACCATTTTTAGTGGGATGAACATCCATTTACCAGCTATTTTGGGGTTCACCAGGGGTACAAGGTTTTGACCCACTGCCATATGTTTCTCACTAAAAATGCCTCGACCTTCCAATGTGTTCCACTCGCCTTTTGAGTAGCCTCACTATCCAGCGGTTTGAAGGCGCCAACCATGCATTTTCCCAGGCGGTGAGCCCGAACGGCCGCCCTCCCTGGGCGATGCGGCCGGGAGACTTGGTCGATTTGGAGGTCATGGATTTTCAACTGTCCAGAACTGGAAAGAAAGGGGATTTTTGCCATGAAGAATGGTGGCTTCACCCTAAAACATGGGGATTTTAGCATTAAAAATTGTGATTTTACCGTGAAAGATGGTGTCAATTAATGGGACTATGAATGGGAATATAACTGGAAATAATGGCTAGGACCTCCTTGAATAAACCCTCTCTTAATGTTATTTGTTCAAATAAACTATGAACCATTAAATTAAATAACGTTCTTATAAACATTAGAAATTGAAGAGGTATGATTTTAATGTACCTTTTGATTATTTAGCATGACTATGAAAAATGGCCCATTGACTTGTGAATATTTACCTAGCTATAAAATGGTGATGTTCCATGGCTATGTTAAATATCCAAAGGGTACCCTCTGCTAGTTTATCACAGGTATGGAAATTGCCAGTCTGTTCAAGGAAAATCATCGAACTAAATGGGTCATCTATACCATGTATATGTTAAATGACCGATATGACCGGAGGGTCTGAATAGTCATGATTGTCATCAACTCAACCGGGTAAATTTACTATTGGACTATATACTAATTAGTCAGACAATTCATGATTGTTCCCAGAGATGAAGGTGATTACAGTATTCATGCTTAGTTTTGATATTGTTCTATATTGAATCTGGAATCAGTCACAATCATCCCCAAATTGAAAACACACTGGATTGATGCGGGGGTCTCTCAACGTAGTGACAACTCTTACTTATTCAATTGACAAATACCCTCTGGCAATGAAGCATTGCTATGGAAAATCCACTATATTATATATATAATAATAATAATTAATAATAATAATAGTAATCATAGTAATAATAATATGTACAATGATGTGTATATATATAGTGGATTTTCCTTTGCATTTTTTTAATTCATTGTTATATATATATATATATATATAGATATAGGGGACTTTCATTTGCTATGTTTGATTACCTGAGGTATTCGAAGTTCCGTAGCTTTATTGTGCTGGGTTGACTTGGGTGGACAACTTGGTGGTGATACTGACGGCATGGGTCAAACTTGGGAGACCCTAAAAAGTGGGTTGGAAGTTCCGAAAAAATGGCCAAAACCTGTGGGTTTTCGTGTTTTTTTCATAGTTTTTCAGGGTCTTAAATGTTGATCCATACCCATGGCAAATCGTGATGGATTATCGGGGCTAACACCATCTTCGAAGGGATATCCATATCAGTCATCACTATAGCAGCTAGTTTGACGTGAGAACCACACCACTAAATCAAATGACATGTTTCATACCCATTCCAGAAACTAGCCATGCAGATATTTCTGGGTAAATTATAACGTCCTCACTGCGACCTCACTATAATCATAGTTAGTAGGGGAAATAATCCCCAAAAGGCCTTAATTCAGGTTAGTGAAATATTATAATTTATACCCAGATATTTGTTTCCTAGGTGAATGTCTCCATTTCTTTTGGTGAAGTGTTCAAATTCTACTGATCCCAACCCCCTGGCATGGCTGCTCCAGGCCTATGTTTCCACCGCCGCGGCGCCAGAAGTGTTGGACGCCATCGCGGAAGCAAACTCGGTCCCAGGCCTGGATTTCTGCGCAGATCATGGGGCAAGATCATCTATCAATGGAAGGTATGGGAACATATATGGGAAACTATATTGGAAGATATGGGGACAAACAAAACCGATATTTGCTTGCATTTTTTGGTTGGGCAAAAGTATGGGGAAAATCGTCTATCAGTGGATGCTTTTTTGTTTGTGAGGGATTCTTTCTTGTCAAGTTTGATTACCCTCTGGTAATTTGTTACATAGCTATTGAAAATGGCCATAGAAATACTGGATTTTCCCATTAAAAATGGTGATTTTCAATAGCTATGTTAGTCATTACCAGAGGGTAAATCATAATAAATCGATCTTTCCTCAGTGTTCGTGCAATTATTGGTCATTTTCCATAGCTACGTTAGTCATTACCAGAGGGTACAATGTGGGGCCACCAAGATAGCTAAGTTGGTTTATAACTACAATAACTAGGGTTTATGGTAGTTATAACCATAGTTAGATGGGGTTATAAACCAACTTATAACTAGGGGGCCCCACATTGTAGTGTATCTACTGTGTGTGTGCCAAATCGCTTGAAAGGCCCGGCATGGCCCTTTTGGACCCGGCCAGGTCTTGTCCCTGAGTCCGAAGCATCGGAGGTTGATGACAGGCACGGAATCGGTTGCTTCAAGGCTTCAAACTGGGTTGGATACCCTCTGGTTATGTCAAAATAGCTATTGAAAATGACCATTTGTAGTGGAATTTCCCATTAAAAATGGTGATTTTCCATAGTTATGTTAAATTACCAGAGGGTATGTCCTATTAATACCATTTTTAATGGGATGAACATCCATACATCCCAGCTATTTTGATGTGAACTGCAGGGGTACCAGGGTTTTGACACACTGCCATATGTGTTGGAAATTATGAATGGGACAGAGCCGATGCCATAAACAACTACCAGAAATGGGGATGGTTTATAGAAACCACGAAAATGGTGATGATTTGGGGATGGTTTATGAAATTGGGTGAATCCTACATTCACAAGCATATGCCATGTTCCATCAGATGATACTTACAATCTCAATCAGTATCTCAGGCACCACAGGTTGTTTAAGTAACAGTATTAAGTCATCGGAGATGATTCAGATAATTAATAATCATGGTATACGAATATTGGACTAAATTAGGTATCCAATGTTACCCCAACAGTTTTGCAACAAAAAACAACAACTTTGTGGTCCCAGGTGTTTGAAATTCTGTCCCGCACACATATGACCAAGAAGACGATAATTTCAATCAAGGACAACTACAGTGTGGTTTGGTTTTGCTGTAATTAAGCAACCAAAATGACCCACAATGACCCATCAAATGGGGTTTAATGCTTCGCCATTCACCACTAAGAATTGGTGACATGTACCAATGTCATTAGGGCAATGCTATCAAAATGTAGGGACTCAGTGGTGACATTGGAGGTGTTGTAAACACAATACGGAGAGGAGCAACCTCGCCCGCAGGCAAAGTGCCAGCCTAGAATGGAGTCTTGGAAGCAGTTTCGGTGTATCTAGATGGGTATACTGAACTTGTGTTTGCCGTGAATGGTCTGATTATACTAACATATACTAACCAACTATATATTTATTTTTGAGGCCATCTAAGGTTGGCCATGATAATCATCAAAAATCTTGGATAATTTAGTCATGTTTTGCAAAGTCAAAAGTAGGATTGGACACATATGGACTTCCATATTGAGGAATATGGGGAGCGTTGCTGGAAATACCCGTACCTGTATAGTTTGAGTTTGGATCTCGAAACAACATACCTGTGCTGGGACAATCAGTGCGCCACTACTTAAATCGAGAGAGAATCATACTTGATTTTTACTGGCGGTAGTCGGTACCCCCCAAGAAGGCCCCTGGTAGTTTTTTTTTCAATGTGTTGCCATTTCCTAAACTATCCTCCAATAAATCAACATGGACAGAGAGAAAGCACCATAGAAGTTCTCTTTGGTAATCAAATATGGTATTGGAAAATCCACCATTATCAGATGATATCAGATGCTTTTTCCCCACATCTTTGTGTGGGGTTCTTGTTTTTGATTCTGTATCCCGGGCTTCTCCTCCTCCTCCGCCTCCGCCGCCTCCGCCTCCTCCTCCACACACACACAACACACACACACACCACAAACCAACACACACACACACACCAACACACACACACACACCATCACATACACACACACACCATCACATACACACACACACCACAAACCAACACACACACACACCAACACACACACACCATCACATACACACACACACCATCACATACACACACACACCATCACATATATACACACACACACACCAACACACACACACACCATCACATACACACACACACCATCACATACACACACACACCACAAACCAACACACACACACAACAACACACACACACAACAACACACACACAGACACACACACACCATCACATACACACACACCACAAACCAACACACACACACAACACACACACACACACAACAACAACACACACACACACACAACAACACACACACAACAACACACACACACACACACAACAACACACACACACAACAACACACACACAACAACACACACACACACAACAACAACACACACACACAACAACACACACACAACAACACACACACACAACAACACACACACACACACCAACACACACACACACCAACACACACACACCAACACACACACACACCAACACACACACACCAACACACACACACCAACACACACACACACCAACACACACACACACACCAACACACACACACACACCAACACACACACACAAGCCCCTGAGCGGTCGAGTGGTGAGGAACCACAGGGTAGCAGTCTGCAAGCCCCCCGCACGTTTTGGTTACGTTGTTCGCCGGCATAACTCTTGGAGCGCGCTGCGGTGTCGCTGACCTGGTGCGCTGAGCTGCGCTGAGCTGCGGAGCGGCGGTGGCTGCTGCAATCTCGCTGAGCTACATCACCAACTTTGAGTACTTCCCCCAGTTCCTCCTGAAGCTCCTTCTGGCCAATTAATTTTGGGGTGGCTCCCTTTTCAATTTCAGTTTTATGGGGTGGGCTCCCAATTATTCCTTCACTGGCCTGTGCATTCTCGCTGGAATTGTGCTTTCCTGTTTTTACCTGGATTCCAACCGCCCACTCCTGCTGGACAACGAGCCCTTGAGTGTGGCGGGGGTTACAATTGGCATTTTTGCATTTGGCGCAGTGGCTTTTGGATTATTTTGGACAACCCATCCTTTTTGCCAGAACACCAGAGACAAGACCGCTGCTCGGTCCCAAGTCCGAGAACCTCGAACTTCTTTCAGAAGACATCTACTCCTCACTTTGCTCTTGACATCATTGTCAGTGTGCAGTGGCGAGGTTGGGGGTGAGGGTTACGTCGTTTCCATGGGCGACGTGAGAGCAGTAGAGCAATCTCATGCAAATGACACTTGGCTTACTGCGAAACAACATGGATCGGAGCCCCGACAGATTCCAGAATCAACCCAGACCAGCAAACAGAGAAAGGTTTGTAAGCGCAGTTTTATACGAGCCAGACATCGTGCTTCTCTCCATGGTCATACTTGGTATAGGGGAAAGATTTACACTGCTGAACAATTGGGTGTTTCAATGAAGGTGCCTGTTGCCACCATACCTTCAAAGAATGTACCCCCTCCAAAGACAGTTCAAAGAAGACGCATGACATGTTTCTCCTGGAACTGCAATGGTCTTCCTCCAGATCACTGGGACTTCTTGACGCAGTGGATACAGAATCAAACGATCGACATAGTGTTGCTTCAGGAAACGCACTGGAGATTTACACGGGATTGGACAATGGACCATTACCTTGTGGTACACTCCGGCACCTCCACTGAGAAGGCTGGACTTCTTTGTCTCATATCCAAAAAGATCTGTTCTCCTTCCAATCTTTCATGGTTTGAACACATCCCTGGACGAATTTTACAACTGCGTTTGCATGGACCCAACCGCAGCATTGACATCTTGAACATTTATCAATATACATGCATCACTACCCATATGGATCAGAGACGTCAACTCTGGCATGAACTATTTTCATTATTGTCCAAGTTGCCAAAGAGAAATACCCTCATCATGGCTGGGGACTTCAATTGCTCTGCAGATCATCGTTCCAATGCCATTGGCTATCCGACGTATCGAACCAACGAAGGACGGAGTCATGGCCCAAGACATGTAGATGCTTCACATTGGCACCAGCTCCTTTCTCAACATGACTTGGTTGCGCTCAACACATGGAACATGAGTGATGGTGCAACCTATGAATTCTGCAATCAGCATTCCAGAATCGACTACATCTGCACAAGACGCACACATGCAGATAAAATGGCAAAAGATGTACAATTGCTGAGAGACTTCACACTGGTGCCCATCACGGGAGCATTTCATGTGCCGCTGTTGACAACGATCAGGAAAGAATGGTATCCAGATCGACCTCCATCATCGCATGGCTGGACGCGCTCACAGAGGCTTCAGCTACATCAACATTGCGTACAACAAGATCATGTCTTTACACACTTTTGCACACAACTTCATGAGGCAATCGCACATCTTGGCACAAAGTCTTCATCAGACCTGGAGACCTTGCACAATACCCTCAATCAATTTTCAGGGGACATTTTTGAACCTGTCAGATCTGAATCTTCTCCCGTTACAGCAATGGGACCTGTACGACGCTTTCAGGTGCACACTAAAGGTCTACGGCAAGTACAGACTTCAGATCTCACTGGACTTTTCACTGCTTGGTTTCATGTTGTCCACAGATGCAAAGCTCGTAAAGATATGATCATGGCCTCCAAATTGTCCAGAAAACGACGGCTAGCTCAGGTTTATCAAGCAGCAGCCCAAGCAGCTCAGGCCAAAGATCATTTTCAGCTTTTTCAGTCGATCAGAACTTTATCTCCGAAACAACCACTGAAACGAATTATGCTACGTTCTGCTCAAGGTGATCTACTCGGACCTGAAGCAGCGGCAGAATGGCTTCATCAATGGTTTCAGGACATTTACAGTGATACACCTGATGCAACTATATTGTCATCTTTTGAATGGCCATTCACGCTTCAGGAGTACGCCCAAGGACTTCAGTCCCTGCCAACGCAAAAAGCCTTGGCCCCTGGATTCACACCGGCTCCATTTTGGAAGTTTGGCGCTGAGCTCATTGCAGAATTTTTGGATCCAATGTTTCGAACATGCAGCCAGCAACATTCATTTCCTTCTGTCTGGGGCATGGGGTCACTGGCCCTGCTGATTAAACCAGGAAAAGCCGGACGACATCCCTCGGAACTTCGTCCAATTGCACTATTGGAGCCGTCTGGAAAGGCGGCAATGGGATTGCTCAATAATGCCATCCATCAACAGATTGGGGATGCCTTGAATCGGATACCACAGTTTGCATACGCGCGAGGCCGTGGCACTGATGATGCAATCCATCGCCTGGCTCATCACTGCAGACAGGTCCGAGAGCTGATGGGGGTGTTCAGTTATCCAGTGCACAGACTCAAGCAAGGCTTAGATCCTCCCACTTTGGTAGGTGGAATGACACTCTGCCTGGACTTGACGCGGGCCTTTGACACGGTCCCACGAGCACATCTCTTCCGAGGCATGGCTCAACTTGGAGTTTCTGGTGACTTGATCAACTTTCTGAAATGTGTGTATAGCATAACCACATATGAATTTGAGCATCGAGGAGTATCCAAAACCGTTCAAACTTATCGTGGCATCAGACAAGGCTGCAAAGCCGCTCCATGCCTTTGGACTGTGTTCATCTCAGCACTTATGCAGGAATTTGCCAATGAGACCAGCATGTCCTTCTTGCTTCTCTGTGTCACGATTTTTGCTGACGATATTTGCTCCCACCAGCTTTTTGACTCTGAGGATTCTTTTCTTACCTTACTTCATGCTTTTGGTACCCTGCTTGACTTGATTGAACGGGCTCACTTGGAGCTGAACTTGTCCAAGACCACCATCACGCTGCGCATGAAGGGAAAATTAGCTGGCAAGATGCAACGCAAGTTCATTGTGCGCACTCAAACAGGAACATATATCAAAATTCCCAGATCCAACGGCACTCACACAAGAATCAAGCTGGTGAAGTCATTCCGATATCTGGGCGTGATGATGTCATACTACAACTTTGAACGTGAGACGATGGCTCTTAGACTGAAGCACAGCGAGCAGACATCTCACCAACTTCACAGATGGCTCTACACACAGAAGATGAATGCACATCAGCGGACTCAGGTATGGTATCAATGTACCTACACATGCCTTCGATATGGAATCATAGCCACAGGATTCTCGGAAGTGACTCTGTTATCATTCTATCGCTTCTGCATCAGACAATTGAGAAGGATCTTCAAAGAACCAGTTCACCTTTTCAAAGAAAACAACTTTGCTTTCCTTTCCAAGCACGGCATTGCTGATCCTCTCATGCGCCTGCGGGACATGTGTCAACAAACCGCGAGTCGAGCTCTGAAGAGACAACAATCACTGCTGGCTGACGATGTACTACAACTCACACCATTACCAGCATATGATCACCTGATTCAGGTCATTGACAAGGTTCATCAGCAAGAGCGTGCTGACCAGTGTTTTGACGAGGTGCCACCTCACATGCCACAGTACGAGTGTCCTGACTGTCACTTGGTCTATCAAACCACAGCTGCACTTCGTAGGCACTGCACCATCGAACATGGACACAGATCAGGCCTCTTGCGTCATATGTTCAATCAGCCAACAGCAGTGGTTCCAACATGTCACAGATGTCACACAAAGTTCAGCACTTGGCACAAATTTGAATATCACATGAAGTTTGTCTGCACTGGCGCACTGCAGGAGATCGATCAGGTCGAACATCGTATGAGAGTTCAGGAACTACTCCAGCATGCCGGGGCGCATCAGATAGCTGCACTTCGACACAATGCTGAGGCTTTAGTATACTTCTTACATCATTGTGCTATTTGTGGAAAATTTCACACAACGCACACAGGTTTGCTGCGACACTGGAATGATGAACATCATCAGACATATCGTGATCATCAACCTGCACTGAAGTACTATTGCCAACATGCAGACACAACAAATCCGTGTCAGCTATGCACAGTGTCATTTGCGCAATATCATCGATGCATCATATGGCGCCAACTGGCCATGTTGCTCACCGAACGCCAACTTACTGCTGAATATTGTGATGTCGAAGCTTTGGCCACCCTGGTCTGTGAAACCTGCGGCAAGGTATACACAACCAAGCATGGCCTGGCGCAGCACATTCAGAAGTTCCATGCGGCGCAGCAGGTGCTCCATGCTTCAGATGACAATAGATGGACACACTTTATGGCCAAGTGTCTCTTTGATCAGGCAGTTCAGACCAACAGATGCGAGGATCTGATCTCCGACCCTGACATCCTGCACTTCATTTCAATGGAGTGCTTTGACTGCAGTATGCCATTCAAAAGACGCCAAGATCTATCCAGACATCTGAAACAGGGACATCCATCGGAATGGGCGGAAATGGAACAGAGAGCTTCAGAGTTGATGACACAGTTACAGTGCGTCAATCGATGCCTATGTGATCCCCCACAACATCGGGTCAAACACCTTTGCATGGTTTTCCTTCAATTCTCGCTGGCCAGGCTACAATGGGAACGTGCCCAAAGCCGTGATGACAACGATCTTCCACCGGATCTGGCGCTGAAGCCACAGGAGAAAATGGAACAGTTGCTCTGGTTTGGTTTTGGCCACCTGCTCTATCGCCAACCGGCACTGAAGCTCGCATTGACCTTGACATGCCAGTTCTGCAACTTCGTCTGCAGGTGTGGAGATGATCTTTTGTTGCATCTTCATCACCAACATGAAGCTCTGGTTGCGGAAAGCTCGACCTATTGGCAACTGCTGAAATGGACACTATTTCAAGATTTTGGCTGTGCTTGCAATCCCACAAGGGGCTTTGGAGTTGCCAATCATGTGTGCCCTGCGATCCTTCAGGCTGCGATGCTGGTTGTGCAGGCTCACTGGACGATATTGATCCCGTGGCAATTCAGAACAGATGACTTGCTTTCACATCTAGGGGATCATTTGGCACTTCATGATTTCAGACGTATCTCACTCTGGCTTATCACAAGGCAGTTTGACAAGCTATGGAAAGATCCAGCCTTACTGGGCCTGTTGAAACAGCGATGCGCCATCTGTGGTGAAGCAGTGTCATTGCAGTACATTACCGTTCATCTGCGATTGGAACACCAGCTGGGACCAAATGATTTGCACCTGATTGTGATGCAGCTCTGCAGGATCTTTTCCACTGAGCACTCTGAGGAGCCCTACTGCGATCATTGCGGTGAATTGCTGCCGACCTTAGATGTGTTGGAATTTGATCCAGTCCCTGAAATGCACCTCCCTGGCTGTCCTCTGATCTTGCATTTGGCTGCCTTTTTGATGCACCCGGTCTTGCACAAGCCACCATTTGATCCGGTTTCATGGCCGACACCACAGGCACTCGAAAACGCGTTTCGGCGACAAGAGCACCAGCGGCTGATGTTCAATGCCAGGCACCTAGATACGGCTGGACAGGAATTTGACTTGCTACTTTCCTGTGGGCAACAGCTGTTGAATGATGCATGTATCACTGATTGCATTACACATCAATGCCTGCTCTGTCACAAACTCTGTCTTTTGCCGGGGAAGTTGGTGGAACATCTGAAACAACACGACTACAAACAGTACAACACCATGTGGTGCTTGCGCAGACTCCAACAACGACACCATCCATGCAATTTCTGTGGCTCAGATCCTCATCCTGCTGCCTTTGTTTGCCCAGCACTGCTGAACCTGGCAGTCCTCTTGACAAATGGGAGACGCCCTGGACAAAGCGAGTTCGATCTGGAGCAACTTGTTGACACCAGGCCAACTACGAAGTCTGGGAATCAAAGACGAGGAGGAGGTGAAGCCGAACAAACGTCCACGCAGAAAGGAGCGCAGCAATTCTACAGCTACTTCAACCGATCCAGACCTGAAGACCATGGTTCAGGTGATGGCAAAGATAGTGCTGCGACAGGAGGACACTATCAACGTTCTGCTCCAGGAGTTCGAGTTTGTCCTCTATCTCCAACCGGGAGAGGGCAGTCTGCTTCCGACGCTGATCCAATGCCATCGTGCGTGGCAGAACAGCGACAGGAGCCTATCACTGAGGCACACCATGGCCCTGACCATGGTCGAGACGTTGAAGGAGCGGCTGGACAAATTAGTCCAAGCACAGGTCACAGCAGATGTGTTTCAGGACTGTGTGAAGTACAACCTCATCAATGCCAATCGGGAGATGCCGTATCTGAGATGGGATGCGGGGACACAACAATTGGTCCCGAGCAAGGAGAAAGCCCTGCCGATTGGCGAGGTACAAAACATCATTCAGAACATCCTCAAGATTCTCCAGTCGGAGCCAGAGATCACTCTTCGATTTCACTCGCTGACGAAGCTCCAGCAGGAGGATGCCAGCCAGAAGTCCATCCCATTTCTATGGACTGTGGGACACAGAACTCAAGGGGAACTTTGGAACCTCTTGCGAACCGTGTCATTTCACAGCATCTGGCAACTTGTGAGATTGACCCTGAGGCCACAAACGCAACAAAGATCTGCACTGACCAAGCAGCTGGCAAAGATGATGTAGATGACAAGGTCAAGCATCTGGTCAGGATACTGGAAAATGACACGGCGACAATGTGCTTTGCCAATGCCACTTTGACAGCCCTGTCTTGGATCACCTTGCTCTGTCAGTGCTTGCTGCCATCCAAGTGGACGTATGGCTTTGAACTCATGAGGGGACTTTGTCAATGGAATCCACTTCCGTTGAATTTGCGGGTCTTTCAGCCCTTTCTGTGGTTGCTTTTTGGGGATTTTACGGTTGACGATCTTTCAAGGCAGCAGGACATTTTGGAATTCACCTCTTTCCTCATTGACAGACTGAGACCGACTTTCTTGTCCTGCAGCTGGTGCACAAGATTTCAACACACCACGAAAGTATCACATCCGATCTTGGACAGTGAAAAGGGCGCCAGACACTCTCCGATCTTGCTTCGATTCATCATCTAGTCGATTTGATTGCGCATTGGCATGACAACTCAGGTCTTTGTCGAGCAGGTAACCAGGAGAGCAGCTGCCTCATTTTGCTGTTTGACAGACACATTGAATCACAGAACCGCAAATGTCAACAGAAGATCATTTTGCCGACAGACACCATTTCATTTCCCTTTTTTGCAGATGACAATGGCACAGTTTTGCAAATCCAGTTCAGAGTTGCTGCAGTGACATTTCACATGGGGACCAGTCCACACAGCGGTCATCACAGAACGGCATTGCGTTACAGAGGCCATTGGATGATTTATGATGATAATCGTTTACCTGACATTGCCAGTGACCTTGATGATGCCGTCTTGTGCAACATCACCACCCTGTGGCTCATCCAACCCACTGCACTGGCTGTCAGGACCCTTGACCGGCATCCTGCACCTGAGTCACCATTGTCCCTGCCGACAGGGCATTCAGCTGCAGCCTCTTCGACCGAAGGGCCACGGGATGGTGTTGACAGACCCCATGGTTCACATGTCACCTTAGCCTCTGGGGAATCAAGTGAACCTACGTCACCCACTTTGACTGCGGAACCGAAGCCCAAGCGACACAGACCAGGAGGGGACTGATGTTGAGCACCTACAGGACTCTCCAACTGAAACCCAGATACAATCTGATTGGGTTCCCAAGTTTTCACTCAAAGTTTTGCTTGTCTCACCATGCACATTCTTACATTGGGACCCAATGACATGACGGCAGTTTTGACAATTGCGGCCATTTTGGCCTTGGATGTATCACATGGCATTTTGCCAGACCGTGCGGTGTGCTCACCAGCCTGCACATGCCCTAAAGTCCATTTTGGATTGGAATCTATGCCTAGTCGGCGACACTACTGAGAATGCCATTTTGGCCTACTGCAGTTTCACATGGCACTTTGCCTAGTTGCACTTGTGATGTTCTTCATCCTGTTTGCACCATCCACGGCATCCGCCACCCATGTCACTGATCCCCAGATCAGTGCCCTCTTACAGGCCCTCCGCATCCCGGAGTGTACCCACCCCCAGTTCTCAGGCCCCAAGAAGATGGCAAAAAAAAACACTGGTCCAAGAGGCACAGCCCATTGTTTCACGAAGGCCAGTCTAAAAAAAAAAACCTTTAGGTGCGCGGGAGAATGGGCATGGCTGCGACGGCTGCACCTTGCGAGGCGGCAGCGGCGGCGAGCAGCGCTGATCTGGCGCTTCAGGCGGCTGGCATGCTGATGTGTGGCAACCACATGCTGCTGCTTCTTCTGACTGAACCGGCTCTAGACCTTTCTCACCGGTTCACCCTTTTCCATGTTTTATATTTCTCCTGGCACCAACCTATTTTTACAAACAACTACCTGTGAAAATTTTTGGGATGGTTGCCCGACAGCCTCTAGAGGCGTGCTGGTCTGGAAAGTCCTAGTGGGAAGAGACGGACGAATTTCTCCTACCACTAGGCCGCATGAGACATCATGTGAAAGGGCTCAGCCTTCTGACTCATCAGTCAAAGGGGTCTCAAAAAAAACACACACACAGAGACACACACAGAGACACACACAGAGACACACACAGAGACACACACAGAGACACACACAGAGACACACACAGAGACACACACAGAGACACACACAGAGACACACACAGAGACACACACAGACACACACAGACACACACAGAGACACACACAGAGACACACACAGAGACACACACAGAGACACACACAGAGACACACACAGAGACACACACAGAGACACACACAGAGACACACACAGAGACACACACAGACACACACAGACACACACACAGAGACACACACAGAGACACACACAGAGACACACACAGAGACACACACAGAGACACACACAGAGACACACACAGAGACACACAGAGACACACAGAGACACACAGAGACACACAGAGACACACAGAGACAC